>JAQFVV010000313.1:332500-760000 GCA_028023455.1 Epiperipatus broadwayi
AAAAATTTGTTCTAAGTTTACATATCATAAAATGCTTTACTGTATAACTGGAAGCAGTTTGTCGGGCATTATATTGGCAGCCAAAATAACTGATTTAATTTAGTTTCTATTATTTGATAATCTTACAAATTGAAATTTAATACAACAATCAATTAGAATAAGAATAAATGTAAAAAAGTCGTTGGACATTTGACCGAGTTATTGATTTTTATTTTTATAGTTTTGTGGACGATATTTTAAAATGTATGACATCTATGAGTTTTTATGAAACATTTAAATTGTGTAAAAAGTTTTGAACTGAAAAATGTTAATTAACCTAATATATATATATTATCTATTTAAGTTTTAAAAATGGATAATTAGTGTATATATTTAACATAATTGCTAAAACAAAAGTAACCTGGGACTCGCCTAGAATATATTTAATATCTGCTTTATCAACAGCAACCAACAATACAACCAGAAGCTGTTTTTATTATTTCAATCTAATAAATTGAAATTGTAAAAATTCTAAAGTTTTAAACCTAAATAAGTCTGCATGTACAGCTACAAAAATCTGAATTAAAGTAAACTATAGAAACTTTGATTTTTTGGTAAATAATTTCTATTCAAACAAAAAATCATATGATTCTGTTTACACTGAATATCTGCATTATCCACATCAATGCATTTTCTGTCACTCTATTTTAGAACCATCTATATAAAAAAATAAATTAATAAACAGCAGATATTAGTAGCAGTTAGATCTCAAGACTAATTTTTGGCTAATTACATTTACTAAAGAAAATACTGCACATATCCATCCAATGATTTTTTTTTCTTGATTATTCAATTCAAGTTAAAAGAGTCAAATGTTTCAGCAGTTAACTTATAAATGAGATTATTAAAATAAATTTCTATTTTAGTATCAGCTCTCTATATTACAAAAGCAGGTTTGTATGGGTATGATAATGTGTTTAAACTGTTCATGTCAAATAGCATAACAGGACTGCCTAATGAATATGTGCAATTCTGAAAGCTAAAAAAATAGTTTTTGCATTATCATAGTTCATATATTAGTATTGTAAGTGAAAGTTGTACTATGTTTTAATATTTTCTATCAATTTTCCAAAGCATAAAAGATTGTACATTTAACATGTGGCTACGATCATTAAAAAATATACTTGCTACAAGCAGGTTTGTTAAAATTCAAAACCTAAGAGGTGTTTAAATTTTAAATCATTAGCTTGACAGAGGGTGACTGCTGGATAAGTATGTGCAATCCAGTATTCCTCATGATAAAGACAATAATCATAAGTCAGTCTGAAGATATGGTGATACTACTTCTAGCATCCACTGGTAACTCATAACTACATAGATGGCGCTGATTGTGTTAGGAGTCTTGTTGGGTGTTATAGTGGTAAAGAATGGGATAAAAGAATAGATTTATTAATAAAAAATAGGAAGTTAGAGGAATGGGATAAAAGAATAGATTTATTAATAAAAAATAGGGAGTTAGAGAGATGGAGAAGGCATCTGTTAATTAAATGTAAATGCTTGAAAGCAGAACGGGTACGTATAATGAAGTTATGGAAGAATAAATATGAAAAAAGTGATTATACAGAAAGTGGATTATTGGTTTTTATGCTGGGTTTGGGAAAGGATAAGGAGAATTTAGATATAAAGGCCATAGAGTTGACAAAGATTATGTTATGGAAATGGGATGAAGCAGAATATGGGAAAACTTAGACTGGGGAATGGAAAATAAAGTGGCTAACAGGTTTCTCTGGGCATAATTGCTGAGAGATTCTTGACTTCGTTTAAGGAGAAGCTACAGTATCACATCACATGAATGATAATAAATGATATATAAAAGAATATTATAGAGATAATATTCTGGTTCTAGATTAATTACAATTATACTTAGTTTTCCTATTATAAATTAATTATAGTTATTCTTTGTAATTTGATTATAGATTAACTAATTCGTTTTTGTATTCGACTTATATCACAAAAATATCTCTAAGTTGTAGTCAATTGCAATTATTTCCGAAAAACATTTTGTTATAACTATATATAAATTCTTATCATTAAAAAAATGGTATTGATATATGCAAGGTTATTTTCTATTTGACACTGAAATAGGGATATTGAATATATTGCTTGGGGGGGGGGGGGACTGTAACTAGTAATGAAAGAAAAAAATTAACTTGGAATGCTATAATAATAACAATAACAATAATAATAATAATAACAATAATAATAATAACAACAACAATAACAAGAACAACAACAACAACAACAACAACAACAATAATAATAATAATAATAATAATAATAATAATAATAATAATAATAATAATTAATCAATCCTTTCTTATAAAATCTTTAATTTTTTGTACAATGCTTAACATTCATCAACATTGACAGTTTCGCAGAAACGTAAAAGATAAAGAAGTTTAAAAGTTCTGAAGAAGATTGCAGGGGCAATCGAAACTGTCGATGTTGATGAATGTTAAGCATTGTACAAAAAATTAAAGATTTTATAAGAAAGGATTGATTAATTAATTAAGGCAATGCAATAAAGAAACAAATTAAAATTAAATAATAATAATAATAATAATAATAATAATAATAATAATAATAATAATAATAATAATAATAATAATAATAATAATAATAATAATAATAATAATAATAATAATAATAATAATAATAATAATAATAATAATAATAATAATAATAATAATAATAATCAGTTTTAAGATATAATTTTTAAAATATGTTCAAAAAAATATTATTTTTTAGAGCTTATATATATAAAAAGACTAAATCTATAACAGAATACATACTTTAATATTTATTTTAATAGTTTTATCATTTATCATCGTCATTATTTGCAATCATTATTGTTCCACTGCAAGTTCAATCTAACTTCTCTAATTTTTAGTCTCTCTTCTCCACACCAACCCAGAATACTCTTGGAATTCAATATAAAATATCAACTGTCCATCTATTATCATCTCTTTTAGTAATATGTTCAATCCAACTCCACTTCAGTCTTTCAGTTCCTTCAATGATGTCAGTAACATCAGTTTGTTCTCCTACCCATATTTTGCATTTTTAATCTCTTCTTGTTACTCCTAGCATACATCTCTCCATATTTCATTGAGTGATCTGAAAACTCTGTATTGCTCTATTGTTAAGCGTCTAAATTTCAGATTCATAAAAAATTGTAACAAATTTATTAAAAACCTTTCTTTTCAAACCCATAGGCATATTTCTCTTTAATATTAAATAATTTCTATCAAAAGCACTCCAACAAAATGTAATTCTATGCTTAATATCATCCATTATGTTTCCATCTATAAATAATCTAACCAAGATATTTGTAGTCTTTAACTTTTTTAAATTTATATCTTTATTTTTTTTTTTTTAAAAGATCCATTGAACATTATTATAATCTTTTCAACATTTAGCTTTAATCCTACTTTTTTACTTTCATCTGATAACTTTTGCAGCATTTCCTGAAGCTCTCAAGCTTTATTTGCAAAAACAACTACATCATCTGCAAAATCTACATGACCTAAATAATCTTCATTTACTTTTATTCCCTTAGCTTTACATTTTAATCCCCAAAATAATTATTGCAAGATTGCTATAAAAAGTTTTGGAGATATGGATTCATATTGTCATACATAAATCTCAATGTTAATCATTTTAGTATTATTATGCAATTTAATTGTTGATGTTGTATTTTTATAAACATTCTTCAGAATATGACAATATCCTGGCTCTATACCTTGATGATAAAATGCTTTAATCATTGAAGAAATGCTTACATAATCAAATTGTCTTTTCATAATCTACAAATCTAAAACATAATGGCAGCTTATATTCTTTGATTTTTTTCTATAACTTTTCTCAATACATGATTATGATCACTAAAATGACCTTTAAATCCAGTTTGTTCTTTTGATTGGTTAAAATCCAAAGTTCACAGTAGACAAATTTTAATTATTTTAGTAAAATTTTGTATGAAACTGATAAAAAACTAATAGGTCTGTAATTTATTATATCTTCTTTATCATCTTTTTTAAATATCAATATTAATATTGCATTCTTCCAATTATTTGATACATCTTTATTATTTAAACATTTGGTGTATATATCATTTAAACATTTGATATATAACTTTGCCAAAAAAGTTTCTATTTCTCCACCTCTTTTTTTTAAGATATCGATTATAATTCCATAATTATCAAGAACTTTTCCTTTCTTCATAAATTTAATTGCATGTCTCACTTTTTCATTTAAAATCTTGAGAAATTGTGAAGATTATTTTTGTTGTTCTTTATTGCTATATGGTTATAGATAGAACTCTTCTATACATTTCATGATCTCATCTCTCTTTTTAGTAATAGTTCCACTTTTTTTTTCTATTGCAGAAATAAATTTCCTACCAATATCAAAATGTTGTTTTACACTCTTGAGATTTTTATTCTCTTCTCTAGCTTTCCTCCTTAGTTCACAATTATACTTTCTTATATCATTCTCATACTCTTTTTCACACTATTTTACAAAATTTGAGATATTCAATCCCTCTTAATGCATTGTTTTTATTTTTTTAAATGTTCATTTTTTTTTCATAAATTGTCTCCTCTCAGTAGAAATTTTACTGGTCAATTGTTGCTTTTTTGCACCAACTATCTTTTTTGCAGTTTTTAAAAGTGTATCAGTCATCTTCCTATTGATTTCATTCAAATCTGAATCATGTTCAAAATCTGTTAATATTTGAAAATGATTTGCAAGTTCTAATTTCAATTCATTGGAATGTTTCTGAAGTTTAGGAACAGCAACTGTGAATATTGTTTTTCTTAATAATTTTTATCTTTTTAATTTTGCATTAACATGTATATTATCTCATTATCGATGATTACTTCTGCAATACATATTTTTCATTAGTCAAAATATAACCCAAATCTGCTGTACTTTCATTTGGATGTTTCCATGTCTATTTGCATTTAACATTTTTTTCAAAAAAAGAATTCATAATATAAAGTTTTTCTTTTTCTGAAAACTCCACAACACTTTCATTATGGGGAAATTAAGATAAACTTAAAAATGAAAATGAAGCAGCACTCACTTATATGTGAAAAAATAAAAACTAACATAACAAATGTGTCAGTATTTTATAATTATGAAAAAGAACATTACAATATTGTTGAAATAGTTTGTGAATAAATAAATGATAAAAAGAGAATAATTAAAGAAGTCTGGTTTATTGCACAAAATGAGTATATAATGAATCAGAGAGTCAATAGCATTTAAAAGAAAAATTAAATAAATATTAAAGTATACACTTACTACACAATCCATATAAGATATGAGTAGTGCAATAATATTCTGGTGATAAAATAATTATAAATAAGCAGTGCTTGATCAACAGTATCATCCAATATTTTATAGAATAAGATATTGTCTCATTAATGTCAACTGGCTCATTAACATTTAGATAGTGACTTTGAAATAAACAATATTTTACTCTGCTCTCTTTGCTTTTTCTCAAATCCTTGTTTCCAGTTACTTAAAATGATGTAAGATCCAGTCATCATGAGTCTTGGTCATTAATATTCACTTCTGTGTACTTATAATATGAGGAGATACCTAAAAATAACCAGAGTCATTCTCGGGTAGCTATGTTTTTGTACTATATATACTCCTGCTTCTAGATACCTCTTATGGGATACTCTGAATAAATTTTCCAAATGAGATCATTGTATAAAATTGTGATTAATTGTAGCACTTTTTTTGTAAAGCATTTCACATATTTGCATTTGTTATTTTTGTAGTGGTTGAAAATTTGAAACAATGTGAAATACTGTTTTCCTTTAGAGAAAATGTCAGAAAAATAGTTGGTACTGCTTGAAACAACTTACAAGCAAGTTGTTCAGGAAAAATGTAAGTTTACAAGTGGTTCAATGGAAATGCTAAATGCACCACATCTCAAAAAAGAATAGCTAATAAAGTCAAATGTCAAGACAATGCTGACTTGAGGGGGAGAGTGCAAATGGAATTGTTCACTCAGAATTTGTTCATAATGATCAGACATTTAAAATCTTCAAGTTCTGAAACTTTTGTGTGATGCAATGAAATGTAATTGTCTCATCTTGTAGTAAAGTGAGGAGTGCATGTTTCATCACAACAGAATGTCAGTGCACAAAGTTTGAATGTAAAACAATTTTTAATTAAATTCAGTGTAATTCAGCTTATCCATTTGCCATCTCGATCTCACTCCATGCAACTTCAATCTCTTGAATGAAAAAATGTCTCAACTTTTTTTTTGCAGACTTAGAAGTGGTGAAGAAAAAATGATGAAAGTATTAAAAGGTATCACTTTCCAAATGTTTCTGGACTATTTCAAAAAGTGAAAAACATGTTTAGGTCAGTGCACTGCATTAAATAAACTTTACTTTGAAAGTGATTCAATTTGCAACACTTAAAAATAAATATACATTTTTATTACAAAATTTCCAATTATTTTGGGGTTCTACCTCATAGCTAGTAATTTTTACTTTAATCTTTTTTGTATGCAATTAAGTATAATGTTAGTTATAATACTTGATGAGGTAATGCTATCACTAATGAATTATTTTGGAATAAGATTTGAAGCTGTAAATGGTTTTATGCTTAAAATGCATTAGGTATTGATTTTTCAAGTGAAAAAACTAAAAATTATGATCTAAAGATGAATTGTTTCACAGAATCTGATAAATTTGGTGTTGTAATGATTTTTTCTTAAATAAGTGAAATAGTTTTGATATTATAATAGAGAAATAAAAATTTTCATATTTTTTAAATAGTCACATCAATGAGTGATCTTTGCTTGATGGCAAGTCTTGAAGGCTTAAAATAGGACAGCATCTTAGTATGAAATTCATTTTCCAAAGTAAAAATTTTTTAAATGAGCAGGAAAGATAGTACCAATAAGAAAAAAGAGACAGAGTAATGCTGTACTTGTTAAGAGGTGTCAAACTTAGTATTGTTTATTCATAAAATTACTAGATGCATTAATAATAGGTTAATGATATTAAAATTGTTTCTTACAATGATTCTAAGGCAATTTTATCTGCTTTCATATCTTATTGATGATGCTATTGCTCTTAGTATTATTAATAGACTGAATATTTATCATTGGAGATTTGGATGCAGTTATTGAAGAAACAACAAAATATGACAAAGAAGTATTGGAACATTATTGGTACCTTAAACTTCAAACATAAATTGTTACTCAAGTAGAATAATCAGACACTTTGTTTAAGTAAACAAATTACTATATGTAAAACAATGACAAATTAAGGATTTTGTTAAAAGTGAGTCAAAATCTAAAAGAAAAGTTATAATTACAACAACATCATAGGTAGATCAGAATAATAAATAGATCACAGATTTTATATAATGAGCATACTAATAGCTCTTAATAAGCTTTTCTGAATATTCCTATCCTCAGACTGTTTTCTAGCTCTGGGTGTCATCATGAGGCACTAGGATATTCAGCTATTAGATTTAAAAATACCAGATCAAGCCCCAGCATTTATCTAATAGTTACCTATTAAGTTTTTTTATTGAGGCTTTGTAAACTTTATATTGCTACAGCTATTAATATATGGTGTATCTAAACTTAGTTCAATCCCATATGGCTATTTAAATTAAATAGCTGGATTTAAAGACATATGGATGTCTGAAAGTTTCATATTTTCTACTTAATAGATAACTATTAGAATATACTGGGACTTGAGCTGTTATTTTTAACTCTAATAGCTGAATGTCCTAGTGCCTCACTGCTGACAACCAGAGCTAAAAACTGATCTGAGGATAGGGATATTCAGAAAAGCTTGTTAAGAGCTATTAGCATGCTCAATATATAACATTTGCAGTACAAGCTTATTAAATTAAGTCATATGATATAAAACTTAATTTCCTTGCAATTATTGTTTTACTCTTGAGGCTTTGGTGATTTTATATTACTAAAGCTATTAATAATAGTAATAATAATAAGTCAGATGTCACATGACTTATATATAGCTTGCACTTACAAATATGTAAAATTAAGAGCGTGCTAATAGCTCTAAACAAGCTTTTTTTTTTTTATGATAAATGCTACTACAAGAGAAGACATTCAAATCATTTTTATCTTGGATTGTCCCCATCCCCAGACCGGTTTCGACCTATGGGTCTCTTCAGTGAGGAGTTGGGACATTAGATTTAAAAAACCAACTCAAACAAAGCATTTATCTAAAAGTTAATTGTTAGAAGAAGATCTGAAACTTTTAGACATGTCTTCTCTTGTAGTAGCATTTATCATAAATAAAAAAAAAAAAGCTTGTTTAGAGCTATTAGCACGCTCTTAATTTTACATATTTGTAAGTGCAAGCTATATATAAGTCATGTGACATCTGACTTATTATTATTACTATTATTATTTTGCTGTTGTGGCTTTGGCTAAATTAAATGGCTAAGCCTACTAATATATGGAGTATCTGAATTAAGTTCAGGCCCATATGATTTTTTCAGTTGGAGAGCTGACTTTAAAGACATGTAGATGTCTAAAAGTTTCAGATCTTCTTCTAACAATTAACTTTTAGATAAATGCTTTGCTTGAGTTGGTTTTTTAAATCTAATGTCCCAACTCCTCACTGAAGAGACCCATAGGTCGAAACCGGTCTGGGGATGGGGACAATCCAAGATAAAAATGATTTGAATGTCTTCTCTTGTAGTAGCATTTATCATAAATAAAGCTATTAATATATGGTGTATATGAACTTAGTTCAGTCATATATGACTATTTAAGTTAGATAGTTGGATTTGAAAACATATGAATGTCTGAAAATTTCAGATTTTCTACTTAATAGGTAACTATTAAATAAATGCTGGGGCTTGATCTGGTATTTTAAATCTAATAGCTGAATGTCCTAGCGTCTCACTGATGACAATCAGAGCTACAAACTAAATTTGTAATACAAGCTTATATGACTCGATTTCCTTGCAAAGATCACAAATTTGCATTCTAAGAGGTGGAGGAAATGATTGATTAGAAGTCCTAATAATATAGAAATGTTTTTTTTCTTCACTTTCATTTACTGAAAGGACTTGATGGGTACTGGTAATGGTCTATTTACAACTTGTTTCGAAGATTGTACATTTTAATCACAAGGCATGAAACACTAACTCTTACCAAACATTCAGTAATATATATATATATATTTCAAGAATAACATCATTATTTGGTCTACAGGCCAATAGTCTTGTCTTATATTAGTAATAATAAATTCATCAATTCGATATTAAAATCATTAAGTGATTTACCATTGTTAATATAAAATGAAGCTCTCTAAATTGCATGAATAATTGGCAGTACTTCAAGCAGCTGATGACAAAGATTGTTTTGAAATGTATATATACTGTAGAATGATTGGTTAGTTTTTATATAGTATAGTGAACAAACAATGAATGTTTTACATGTTATGATTGGAGCTTCTATGTAAATATATATATTAAAAATATTTTTGTGTAAAAACTTTATGAAAGTAAATGTGTGAATTAAGTTCCCCACCCAATTGCAGGTTGAGATTACTAGGCAACAAGATTTTATTACCAAGCATTGTCAGTAATAACTTGCCATTTCTTGTCACTCTTTTAAAACAAATGAAGTTTAAAATAGAATAAAAGTATATTTTTATAAAAATAATACTAATAGTAACAGATCATTTCTTACTTCAGCAGTATACGTAAAACTTGCTTGACAGCCTGCTATTACGGATCCTCGGGCAATAAAAATTAAAATCGTGGTTACAGTTCTAATATAAAATAAAAGTTAAAAAATATAAAATTTGGTTGAACATAAAAATTATAATAAAAATTATGAAACTAATAATAATAGTTTTATAAATGGCTGCTATATTTAATACTTATTTTTGTAGCTTAATTAATTCTTTTTTTTATGGCAAATTCTATTTTAATATTTTTTATTTCATGTTAATTCTCTTTGCCCTATGGTTCAGTGCAGTAGTAAAGTGCTGAATTCTGGAACTCAATATCTGTAAGTAGCGGCTCCTCACTATTATTTACTGTGCTTGAATTTCTTATAAAATCCTGAATAATAACCCTATATAATTACCATTTTACTCCCTTTTGTTATTTTTTCTTACTGCACTTTCTACTATCAATTTTTCTCTCTATAGAGGCTTTTTTAACTTAAAATTTAATTTTAACTTAATAATACTTTCTCTTTTTTTCGTGGGTCATAGCATCAGCCGGGAAGCGAACCCGCCAACCCGGGACAACTGCTTGTAAGGCGGCTGTGCTGACCTCTCGACCACCAAATTATTATTATTATTATTTTTACATCGGAATGTTTTAAAAATATGAAGCTATTTTCAAAAAAAGAATCCCCTCCCCCTATATAAAACACGTCATAAAAACGATTTAATAATTTCAGAACTCTTTTTTTTATCTACTGAAAGTCAGTGTAGATATTAACTTAACATTAAAATAAAACAACAAAAATAACGCTTGAGCAGCAGAAGAATCTTCTCTCAATTTACTACATAAGACCACAACCAGAAACAAAATCGATAAACTTTACAATTAAACTGGCATGGCAAAACTAATTACTAATTTCTTATATAAATACATATTTTTTTTATAATAAACAACATGTCAACATATATTTAAATTATATCTGCCATGTTAGAGAACCATTACACTAATAATATGAGAAAATATTTTTAAATACAGAAAATAAGACAATAACGAAGTTAATAAACTTAGTTTCTTAAAATGACTTCTAGTAGGGTCTAATTTGTAAATTATTATTATTATATAGTTTTTTCATAAAAATGTTATATGTAAAGATATGAGGTTTATACTTCAGTTCAATGAAAGTAATAGATTAAATTGTGTTCTAATATGCAACTAAAGAAAAGTTTTTTTCCCCCGATTAAACTAACAAAATAAGGTAGAGCGCTTTCAATAGTTATAATACTCTCACATTCATAGCTGGGTTAAATTATGAAATGATGGAGAGATATATTGTTGTGAAAATTTAAATTTATGTAAACTTAGAAAGGGTTGATGAGTATCAAGGAGTCTACTTTCTGTAGAGGGGGAAGAATGAATCTTTGCAATTAATAGCATGAATGGAATTGGATATGTAACATACTTCCCTAATTTTTCATCTCGAGTCATTTCTTTTAATATACTGAATAGCTACTGAAGATGTAGTGAACAGATGCCCAGTTAATTTCTGGTGCTCAAAAAAAAAGACTGACCTGCAATCTGACTTGGTAATTGTCCTCTTATATGTGTATTGGTGTTGTGATAATCATATAGTCAATGATGCCCAGGTTTCATCAAAATAAATAGAATTACTTCCAGTATGGAGACATTTAATTCCATATACCATGCAAGGGATGAGCTCAGGTTCAAATTTGTCCTTTGGATTATTTAGAAGTCTATTGAAGGAGGGGTGTGCATAAATCCTGGCAGTACATAGGTAAAAATATTTTCTTGAATGTTTTGGTGAGAGTGGAAATATATGGCAGACAAAACCATGGACTATCATTGGAAGAATGGTTAGAATTGATCTTTCTGTAAAGGTGTTTTCCTTTGCTTTTTTAAAAGGCTGTATTTAAATCCAACAGATGTGAGACCATTGGTGATAATTTTATGTTAGTTTTACAGGAATATTCATAGTTACATAAAGAGTGGTTGCAAAATAGAAATGATAAAAGTCTTGCTAGCTTGAGGTATGGTGAATTCTGATATGTGAACCACATACTTCTAAAGGTTTAATGTGCATAGAGTAGTCAAGGTGGAAAGACTTCCTGTGTATTATTAAATACAGGTATTTGAGGCATTGTGAGGAGTCTGACCATTCTACAGTAAGATGGGGGAGCAGAATGGCCTTAAAGGTTCACTTTGATTTCTTGAATAGCAGGTTTTGGTTCTGTAATAAAAATGTCATCCATGCAGCATTATATATGATATCTGTTATATTCAATGTGTAGTAGAATGTCTATATTTTTAAATAGTTAACATATGAATTGAAAATGATTCCACTCAAAGGGAGACCTATATGCCAACCATCAGATATTTTATGGTAGTGGCCATTGAAAGTGATTATAATATTGTTATTAAGCCAAGAGAGAAATGTAATAATAAAGTCTAGACCTGTCTGGGGGTAGTTCACTCTATTTAATTCTTTTTTAATGATATTGATGTATATAATACCCTACTAATAGAACCATAAAGTTCTTTAATGTCTAGAGTGGATATTTTAGATGATGGATCGAGTTTGAAAGTCTTAATATCCGAAATAAAGTCAAAAGAGAACTTGATGGTATATTCGCCAAATTCCAACTGATCAATCAGCTATTGTTTCAAACTAATGGAAGCCTCCATATAGTGTACAATGTAATCTAAAAATGTTATATATATATATATGTAATGTTGTTAAAACAATGATCATAGATATTGAGATAGTAACCCCATTAGTTCAGTAATATTATAATAACCCAACTTGAAAAAAAAAAATTTTTAAGAACAGAGTTTACTTTTCAATTTTATTATAACTATAAATAATACCATTGTCAAGGATTATAGAAATAGCGATTAAACTAAGACGTGATAAAACATATAGCTAAAATTTAAAAATCATGGTCAAATTTAAAATCAAGTAAAAACATTCATTAAATAATTTAAATTATTAATTCTACATTACATAGAAATATAACTTACGGTTGAATACCTCATAATAAAATAAATAAATTGTTTGTAATATAGCGATAATTTTTGGTGAATTGTATTCGGTTTAAAATAAATGTAGATAAACTTTTACGTCCACAAAACATTTAAATGCACTTGTATGTATTTGTCTGTGTGCACAACTGTGCTATAAATCTGTTTTCCAGAAAGCAAATATATATTTTTAAAAGACCATAGAAATAAAAATAAGCACACAAAATATGAAAAGTTAATTTGGAAATTTTAATCTTATTGATTTTAGTAAAATTATAATATTGTATCATTCAGTGTAAAAATAAATATACATACACTGAATGATACATTATTACTAATTTTACTAAAATCAATAAGATTAAAATTTCCAAATAAATAATAAGCTTTAGTGGACGAGAGGTCAGCGCAGTTGCCTTACAAGCAGTTGTCCCGGATTAGCGGGTTCGCTTCCCGGCCGATGCTATGACACATGAAAAAAAAAAATAATAAAAAAATATATAAATAAACGTTTTGTTGAGATAATAATCTTATTTGAAATAATTCTTTTTATATAAATTATTTAATAAATATGACTGATTTATTGCGCATAAGACAATTAGGAGGACGATATCATCTGGAAGAAAGTCGTTGCCATACCAACCTAGTAAATTTTTCGCATACTAAGTACAATTGAGTGGAAAAGGAGTTTGAATTCACGTCACTTTTCCATCAAGTGCTCAGCACTTTATAAATAAGTGTTGATGTAGTGCAGTGCTTTTTTTCTTTATTCTTTCTCTTGAAAAAACAAAACTTAATTTTGTAATTTTAATTCTTAATTCACCGTTTTACAGCTATAATGGCTGGCTGAGAGGACATCGTTGAATGTTCGCCTTCCAAGGTTAGATACAAACCTCTTGACCATCACTATCATTGAAATGATTTGCCAATAATAATTTAAGTTACTATTTAATATCTGGATCTGATAAAAATTTTAAAGAGGAAATTTTATTAATTGAATTTTTAACTTGCTATGATTAATTGGATTGGATTTTATTGTATTTATCAATCAAAATCATTATTCAAACTCGCTTGCAAAATTGTTGATGTAATATAATAGCTGTATTTGCTGATTTTTGGGGTAAAAACAAGAAAACTATGGGAAGTATAAAATGATGCAAAATCTTTCACTCCTTTAATTTAAATTAAAAGCGAAATGTAATTGTCTAAGAATCACCAACTTAATTACCCTCTTAATGGATTATTTTAAGAAAATTTGTTGTAAACAACATCATCAGCATGTGCCATGAATGGGTTTATGATAACCATAATATTATTTTTACTTCATCTCAAGTAGGAAATGAATTCTTTAAAATTGATAAGAAAAATGTTTTGATATCTGCTATAAAGTGAATCTCAAAAAAGATTTAAAAATATAATAATGGAGCTTATCTGAAGGAATTTATTAATAGGAAATCTATGAGAAAGAGTAAAAATGGATTAAAATTATTCATAAACATTTGTGCATGTTAATCATTATATGTATGTTTTGTTGCTATATATTTTTTTTGTAGTATATAATAAAAATTTTGCTAGTAAGCATTTAGGATTAATTAACGTTCTCAAGAAGAGCAGGTAATATGTCTTCTTTGCTAGTGTGATAGTGAATATATAATACTAAAGATAGGTTGTTCCTTTAATATCATAGCTTTTAGATAGTATTTTGAGTTGTCATATTGGATATGAAATTCTCTTGTTTTGTAGATCTCGTATTTTATTAACTTTTTATTATTATGATATCTTAGTGTGTACACGTTTATAGAAAGGAATAAATGATATTCTGTTTATATATTTAAAGAGTACTTATTATAATACTGCTAAATTTAATAGATGATAATTATTCCATGGTTACAAATCAAGTAGAATGTTTCGTTTGAGAACTCAATATTGAATAAATGGGCCATGTGGATACTGCACTTATTTGGTGAAAAATGTCTCCTAAATAAGGATTAATAGTATGATACCAATATAACGGTTTATTATGAGTATGAAAAATATTGGGGTTTTATAAAACGTGGATTAATCTTTGTTTATTTAGTAAATCTTAAAATATTTAGGATATGTTAGAAATCTTACCATTGGCAACCTTCTTTATTGATTCGTGCGTTTATATAAATAAAATTGTCCGTTACACATCAGTGCATATACCTACAATCTGCGTTATAGTTGGATTAATCTTTGTTTATTTAGTAAATCTTAAAATACTTAGGATATGTTAGAAATCTTACCACTGGCAACCTTCTTTATTGATTCGTGCGTTTGTATAAATAAAATTGTCCGTTACACATCAGTGCATATACCTGCAATCTGCGTTATAGTTGGATTAATCTTTGTTTATTTAGTAAATCTTAAAATACTTAGGATATGTTAGAAATCTTACCACTGGCAACCTTCTTTATTGATGATTCGTGCGTTTGTATAAATAAAATTGTCCGTTACACATCAGTGCATATACCTGCAATCTGCGTTATAGAAATATTAGTCTAATTATTTTATATATTTTATTAATTCTATTTTATGCAATATACTTCGTTTAATAAATTGTTTTGTTTATTGTTTAAATAACAGATTTGGACATATTATTATAGTTATAGTAGTATAATTTTACTAATAAAATTTTCGTTATACTCTAATCCAGTTTTTATAAGGAAATATTATTTACATTTTGCCTTATAATAGCTCATTCAAACTATTGTTACAGCTCCTGTTTATATGCTAAAGTATGTGCTGGATGCAATTTTAAAATTCCCATTTGTATTCATCTATATACTATTTTTTTTAGTTAAGAGTCTATATTATCTGAAGAATATTAGAAGTAATATATAGGTAAATATTATTTTGATACTTATAATATTATGCTAGCCACACTTACCCTGTTTTATAGTTAATGATTAAAAATTTATTAGCATATAATTTATAATAAATGCTGAATAAACCTAAGATCGAATATAAATATTAATGTTCGCCTGTAATAGTGCAGTAGTGGATGCAATTCATATGGCAGGTATTTTGCTTATTGATTGTATCACTATTTTGAAAGTCAAGCTAAATGTTAGGCAATCTCCACTTGGTGATTGGAGTAAATTCTGTTCTAAAATGGCGCTCCTAAGCGTTGAAAAATAATGATCATTTTGGGGGCATAAATTCCGTTAAATACTTTTTAAATGCAGAAAATAATACAATAACGAAGTTAATAAACTTAAGTTTCTTAAAATGATTTCTATTGGAATCTGATTTGTGAATTATTATTATAGTATAGTTTTTTCATAAAAATATTACATATATGTAATGTTGTTAAAACGATGACCATAGATATATAATATAAGTAATTTCTATCGCAGAATGTAGTTTGTTTCAAGTTTAATCCAGTTTTCTTGATCCATAAATTCTCTTCTCTTACATCCCTCTAGCAAAATTTCTTATCACATTTAAAAGCTCAGATTTAGTCTCTTCATAATCTCCTACAATCTCTTAAAAATTTTGTGTCACTATTTGTATGGTAAATTTAAAGGAAAACAAATATCTAAATTATTGATTTTAAAATATCAGCTATCATTTTATATGACTATATGCTTAACTATGTGGTGTGCATGCTATAAAAATAAAAGCTTAATAGATATAAAAAATTATAAAGCATATATTGAGAACTAATAAAGAATTAAATAGAAATATACTAATAGATCACCTGTCGACACATAAAGCTATTAAAGCAACACTAATTCCAAATGCTCCATAACATATAACCATCCCAAGTTTGCGTCCAAATTTATCAACAACAAATGCAACTAAGATGAGGGCTAAAAAAGTTATTGCGAAAAGGTTATATATAAAGTGCTTGAAAGCAGTTTTTTAAAGAGCAATTTAAATAATTTTATAAACTAATTACTAATTAAAAGATTATTTATTTACCTATAAATTCTGCAAAAGTAGTATATAAAATATCCAAATAGTCTTTTTTCCCTAATTCTTTGCATTCTGCAAGGCAGATTTCATCTTCTAGAGATTGCTTAACTATATATATATAATAAAAAATAATATTCACTATAAAAGTAACTATATATATATAATAAAAAATAATATTCACTATAAAAGTAACAGCAGATTATAATACTTTTTATAATATATTACCAATATAGTCATTATTATTTTTTATTACAATATTTATTATATAACGGACATTTTATTTTATTTACATATATATTAAATGGAAAAACCACTTTCCATGGATTATGAATAAGAAGCATTTATACATCATCAAGTGCTAATAAAGAATAAGTGGTCACCTATTCCTTAAATTTTGATGCACTTAAAAGAATATTCATTAACAAAAAAGTAATAAATGTTCATTTAAAATCCATCAAAACTTAAGGAATAGATCTGCAATTCTTGATTAATATTTGTCGATGTGTGAGTGCTGCATATATATATATATATATATATATATATATATATAAATATATTATATATATATATATATATATATATATATATAATTATTTGAAAGAGCTTACTGCAAAGAAATGCCTCAACTGTTCCTCAAATAAAAGTGGAGAAAGAGAAATATACTTGATGGTGAAGATTTGAGTAGGGTTTCACTTCTTTTGCCTTATGGCTATAATAACTAGATGCTCATTTATCAATTAATATTATTTGACTTACTAAACTGTCAATAAATCGGTTATCTAAAAAAATCTTAAGACTAATTGTAATCTGAAAAAAATGACAATTTTTATTCAGCTTGATTTAGAACTCAGATTGTAGGAATTACAGGCAGATGTACTATTACTTTGATATACCCATGTTTTAATGATTTAAATAAGTATATAAAAATAAATCATAATTATTAAGTATATAATGTTTAGTATGTATAAACTTATTCACAAACAAGTAAATCTGAATACTTTACTATAATTCACAAATCAGGATTCCTAAAAAGTCATTAAAAAAATCTGTAAATAATGCCCATTCTGTCACCCTAATGTCATTTCATTGGTTATAAGTTTGTTAAAATTACTCTCTAGGAATCTGACTTATTGATTATAGTAATGTATTTGGATTATTTGATTCTTGGATAAGCATATATTTTCTAAATATTGCATATTTGATAACTGTGATTTATTTGTGGATTTATTAAAATTTCATCTGGTTTATTATTTGAAATTGTATGCTGACTTGATTAAAAATTGGAACTAATATAAAAGTTTCACACTTTCATAGTATTTCATTTATCATTCAAAAAGTTTGGGAATGGGTCTGATAATGTTTTTTTGACAGAGAGAGAGTGAAAGAGAGAGTGTAAGAGAAAGAGAGAGAGCAAAGAGAGGCAGTGAAAAAGTGAGAGGGAATAAGCAATAGTGGGAGCAAGAGAGTGAGAGGGATGTAGGGAGAGAAAGATAGGGCGGTGTGAGACAGCAAGAGAAAGAGAGAGAGCAAGAGTGAGCGAGAGAGATGGTGGGTGTGTTGTTTAAAGATTTGTTAAAATGATTCTTTAAAAATCTAACTTATGAATTATGGTAACATATTTGACTTATTTGGTGTATGAATAAATTTATATATATATATATAATGTAAATATATTCCAAATAACGGTAAATAATAAAATAAATTCTAATATAAACTTTAATCAATAGTAGAACTTTCTATTATATTCATAATCATTTTCAATCAAACTGACTTAATTTCAAAATAGAATAAAGCAGTATCTACCGGTTACATGTCCCTTAATTGATTAATTTTATATTCACTGATTATCTGTTTATTATTATATTTTTAAAATGATTAATAAAAATTGTCTCTTTAATTTTTATTTTTTCATTATTTATTTCTTGATTTACAATCTTAATTCTTTTCATATCAAATCAAATTTACATTTACAATTTCGATTATGATCATAAAACAAAAGAGAGTTAAATAACATAAGTTATTATATAAATGAGTATAGCAGATAATTCAAAGAGATAAAAGAATCAGTGTTTTTATGATCATGATACAAACTGTAAATGTAAATTTGATTTTGATATGAAAAGAAATAAGATTTTAAATCAAGAAAGAAATAATGAAAAAAGAAAAATTAAAGAGGCAATTTTTATTAATCGTTATGCAGACAATCAGTGAATATTAAGATTAGTGAATTATGGGACATGTGGTTTCCGGCTTGATGCTATTTTATTCCATTTTAAAATTATGTCTATTGTTTGAAATGATTATGAATATAATTGAAAGTACTACTATTGATTAAAGTTTATATTGGAATTTATTTTATTTATCGTTATTTGGAATATATTTACATTTTATTGCAATATTTTTATTAGCGGACATTTATTATATTATTGTGATATATATATATATGTGTGTGTGTATTTAATTATGCACTGAAAAGACTATTAGTGAACTGGAGAAATAATTCTTATAAATTCAGAATACAAAATGAGCCGATGCTACAGTAGCATCAAAATTAGATATTATAAAATACATATTAATTAAACAACATTATATATATATGTAAAAATAGTTAATATTTGATTATTTAACCTCTTTATCAAATAAGAATTTGACAATGACTGGAGTGGGAAAGGCTCTCAAATGAATATTAAAAATCTAAATGAGAAATTGTGATTCTTTTAATAAAGAAAGTCTATAATTCCTGCAATTATAACTAATTATCTTTGCAATTCACTAATCTTCTTAATGTTTAATAGACACACATATATATAATTATGTCAGTGGTGCTGTCATTAAAAAAACAACAAAGAAATAACGTTTTGCTCTCAAAAAAAAATTGGTGTAAATTCTGCAACCTATGGATATTATGACATTATTACTGTACTGGGCAATAAATTTGATTATTAAAAAGCTTTTTTTTTTTTTTAAAAAAAGTGTTTGCTTTAAAATTCAATACCTATTAAAACAACATCTCAGTTATATTCAGCATTTTAATACCAAGTTATGGGTCTACTGGGCTAATGTGCTAACTACTATCCCACAGGGTTCTTCATAAAAATAAAAAAAAATAGCATTATTTATAAAATTTATTTACAAAACAAAACTTATTAGTACCATCCTAAAACATAAATGAATCTTTAATTTAAAGAAAGTTTTTTTTTTTTTTTCAAATAAAAAAGTAGGTAAACTACCCCATAGATATATGGCATTGTTGCTGTCTCAAGCAAGCTTTCATGAGATTACTTTTACTTTCCAGCAAAGAAAAGTAGATATAAATAAATCATAGTTATTAAGTATGCAATGTTTAGTGTGTATAAACTTATTCAAAATTAAGTAAATCTGAGTACTTTCCTAAAAAATTATTTAAGAAATTAGTTGCTTGAAAGGTGATTTAACATGATATACTAGATGGGATAGGAAGAGCCTCAATTTAAAAACCTTTAATTCTTAAGTGTTACCATTATTCCACTGAACTAAACTAAACACACACACACACACACACACATATATATATATATATATATATATATATATTAAAATGATCGACAAAAACATTTTTAAAGCATAGAATAATATAAAAATGCAGTTACAAAAAAAGATAGTAAAATAATATATTGACTACATATAATATCTATTATATATACTAATTAGAAAGTTGTTTTGTTTGTTTATTACTTAATAACTCAATGAATATTGTATCCATATTGATGAATCTTGCATGGTTTTCTATCTTTTTTTTTTTTTGAGGATTACGTAGTGTATGGATTTTTGCTTTATGATACTTCATTAATTTAAGAACATTGGTAGCTTGTTATATAATAAATGCTTCGGAATCATGATCAATTTCTAATGATGTCATAAAAATGCAAAAAGAGTGTAGTACTGATTGAAACATTACAGGTATTGAAATTCATACTAGAGAAATGGAGATAATTATAGTTTCTGGTAATTCGAAATAAAATTTTATTGTGTAAATATATTTTAAATTATTAAATTTTATTTGGACTATATATTTAATTTGGACTTTTAAAAAATCCTAAAGTTGATCAAATTCAGAAATAAAATTATAATTTTTGATAAAGTAAAATTTGATTTTGCACATATATCTTAAATTAATGAAATTGCATTTCTACCATATATTTAAAGTGAAATCCTAAAAATTGATGCAATATTGCTATTGATGACTTACTATTATTTGCAATATAAAAATGCATTGAAATTGCAATCATTTTCATGTAAATAATTTATTATATAAATATATAAATCATGGGAACAACTATAAATTGCACTAACCTTAATGAATCTTGCATGTTTTGTTTTTTTTTGCTTTTTTATGGTACTTAATTGTTTTAAAAACTTTGGCAATTTACAATATAAAAAATTATAGTAATTTTTATGCAAACAAGCCACCTGTACAGTAAGGGAAAACCAAATACTGAAAATTATCATTTAAGATCAATTATATATTGCTAGAAGAGATGGTAATAGATGAACAATTGAAATTTTAAACTCAATTCCAAGAGATTGTAAAAGACCCAGAAAGAGATCACATGTGCAATGGATGGATGAAATAAGAAAGGGTGCAGGGGTGTTGTGGAGAAGAGAAGCTAAAGATAAGAAAAGATGAGTTGAACATGGAGAGACCTTTATCCTGCAGTGGATTGATGATGGTTGGTGATGATGATACTACTGAAATTGATCAACTTTTAGGATTTCAATTTAAATATATTTAACATCCTGTTATAATATAAATAAAACTTCATTTATCTATTTCATAAAGAATTAAAAATTCTACACTATTCAAATTAAAACCATTTTATTTGACATACAATATTGTTTATAAATATGAATTACAATAATCATCTTTAATGCTATTGATAACTCATGTAAATATTACTTAAATATATCTTAATTATCAATTACATCTTATTTTTTTAAGATTTGCAGTCAACAAAAAGGACAAATATTAGAGCTCTAAAATGGAAAGTTCAGGAGTATTAATCCTTTATTTTTTATCTATTGTATATATAGATTTGAAAGTTGGTTTGTTTATTTGTTGCTTAATAACTCAACAAGTTTTGAACCAATCTTAATAATTCTTTTACATCTTCTCTCTTTTTTTTTCTTTTGGGATTTTTGCTTTATGGTATTTTTTTTAAAAAAAAAATTGGTAATTTTCACCTAACTTGAGCACAGACATGGAGAATAGCTAGTATCTATATCTATCTATCTATCTATCTATCTATCTATCTATCTATCTATCTATCTATCTATCTATCTATCTATCTATCTATCTATCTATCTATCTATCTATCTATCCATCTATCTATCCATCTATCCATCGATCTATCTATCTATCTATCTATCTATCTATCTATCTATCTATCTATCTATCTATCTATCTATCTATCTATCTATCTATCTATCTATCTATCTATCTATCTATCTATCTATCTATCTATCTATCTATCTATCTATCTATCTATCTATCTATCTATCTATCTATCTATCTATCTATCTATCTATCTATCAGAACAGGCAGGCAGCAAACATTAAGATCACAGAATTGTGGGAAGGTTAGCCTTTCAAAGTGTTAGTTGATAAAGACTACTAGGATAGTCGAAAGTGCTCTTAAGTGGATAAATTTTTTTAAATATATCTGATTACTGTGCTTATAAATATTCAATTATATAATTACATATATAAGAACTGGTATATATACAATCACTCTCCCTCAAATAATAATAAAACTTAATGCATACTTTTTCTTCAATAATTTTTTTTTAATTTTAGTAAATTTGTTTTTCTTTTTTATTTATTTTATAAATAGATGCTTCATTTTTTTAACAAACAATTAAATTGAACATTTTAATTTTAATATTTATAGAAATAAGCTCACATTTTTTTTAATTTGATGAAATATTTTACCATCACAAGGTTTATGATACTGAAGCAATGGATCTGAAGTCCGATCCATGCTTCACAGCCTCCTATAAACTTAATTAGTATTGTAGGCCTGAATTAAGTTTATAGTCCAATATCAGCAGGGTTTTGCATTAAAGCTAAAATTAATTACATTTATATAATTTGTATTTGCATTTAACTATTTCATTTTAAATAAATTCCATTTCAAGATTAAATTTCTGTTAATAAAAATTGCTTGTAAAACTTATTAGTCAAACATATATATATGTCAAGCATATATATATGAGTCAATGCAAAATTCTGCTGAAATAAAATGCTTATTTTATTAAAAGAAATAATATATTTTTCTTTTTAAAATCTTGTTAAAATATGGCGTATGATTTTTATTTTGAGATAAGCCCACCAACATTTTCTAAAAGAATGTATGTTTGTAATTAGTTAGCCCATTCAAGGCAAATTAAAGATGGCCTTCTCTTTCTTTTTTAATTAATAAAATTCAAAGTTTAAAAAAAGAAATTTAGAATAAAAAAGTAAAAGTTATTTTTAGAAAATGTTACCTTGAAACAAAGGAGCATGGGGGGGGACTTATCAAGATCTAAGATCATATGCAAAACAATAGAAGGTAGCTTACAAAAAAGGTATAAATAGGAGTGAGAACAAAAGACTTGGCTTTTCAGATTTTCCTTTTGGAGATTGCATTCAGATTTCCCTTGGGAGATTTCATTCAGATATCTCTGGAGGCTTTTTCTTGTGCTTGCTTTTGTCAGATTATACTTTTGCTTGCTGAGATTTCTCTGTAGAGAATTCATTCAGATTTTTCCTGTGCTTTGAACCTCCCAGATTTTGCTTCTCATTTCCATTTTGCTCAAAAAAGTTATTCAACTGTCGTCTTCGAAATCACGGAGAAGTTTGAACATGCTACAAGCTAAAAGTCATATGAATTTGATGGATTCTACCATGCTAGGTGGTTAGGCAAAGCTTTGCCTGCCGCCGAGGTCCTAAATACCATCAAAATGCTGTAGTATCCACCCAATATTAATCTGAACTCTGTGCCATGTCTGTAGGACTTTTCGTAAAAGCATGCTATGTATTTCCACTTTCCTTGTCCAGGCAAATACCTATCGATGGACGGATCAAGCCACGCACATCGCCTAACATGAGCAAGGAACCAGGATGGTAATCATATCTCTCCTCCATTGAACTATTTACTTTCTACCCTTTTTTGTTCATACCTTTCTTAATTGCTTCATTGAATTATATTTCTGAAATGTTGTATTTAATTATATTTGTTATGTAACCATTTTTATTAGACTAGTCTTAGATATATATATATATATATATGTGTGATCATCTATCTATATATATTTAACCCTTTTTCCTTCACTATTCTTCATTACTAACATGTATAAATATTTCGTATTCCATTGCGGTATAAGTTAAAAGTTCATTTTCATTTAAAATATCTTTCTAATTCCAATTATGTTTGTAAAATAAATACGAGTAAGTTTCCTTTGTTTGCCAACTTGATCTCCTCGATAACGCCTCTTTTGTCTGCCATTAGCTTATTATGTATATCTGATTTAGCTATATATGTCTTAAATAATTTTAAACTCTGTTTTTAGCGCAAAGCAATTAGAAAATGCTTTGCGAAAGATTTTTTTATTGTGCTTTATCGAGGAGATTCGAGTTGACAATTTTATTAGAATTGGGAAGAAAAGACTTAGACCGCAAAAATATTATATCTTTTAATCTGTTTTTATTTGTTTAATTAGTTTTTCATTAATTCAGGGGAATAGCGGAGGCCATTAAATCATTATTAATATTTTAAAGTCATTAATTAAATATCTTATTTAACTAAAAAGCTTCAGTTTTCTAATTTTATTTTAATGCTTTATTTTATTTTTCCAATGATCCAGGCATGCAAAACACATTTTTCATAGTACTTTTATGCACATTTAACTATTTAGCTTCGTAGTTGTTCCCATCCATGTTTCCCCTGATGCTAAGTTGGGCCGGATGAGAAAATAATTTATGCGTGTCTCAGATAATGTTGTTGGTTCATAGTTAGCCTCGAGAATAGGCGAATAGGGCAGAGGTCATAGTATTCTTGATTTAATATCTCATGTATGGTTGGCCTCAAGGTACTTTTGCCTAGTATTCAAACTGGGTTAAACCAACATACATCATCTGTCACAGTAATTTTTTTTCCCCACATTTTGGATGCCCATCGTGTCACTATTCAAAATTTTCCATACCCTGCAATGTCCTGTACAACATTTGTTATGTGTGTATAATGTTTTTTCTTTCTTCTGTTTAAAATTAATGAATAATGTATATGTAGAATTTTTTCCCCGAATTTGTACGCATATATATAATGTTTTTTTAAATAACAGGAGATAATAGATATGTGTAAAAAAATTTCCCCACATTTTATCGACCAACTGGGCCGAATTTCTTTTTTTTTTTTTTGGAAGAATAGGAATAGGGGATTTGAAATAATAGATATATGTAAAAGTTTTCTCTGAGTTCGTCTCCGTGGATGAATGTCATTTTTTAAAAAAAAAAAATTAGTAACCTGAGAAGTTAGTTTTAGTTTAATATATTTATATAAAAATATATGTATAATTTTTCTGAGTTTTGTTTCCTAACGTGAGCCAAATGTCATTTTTGTTGGATTAATTTTAAAAAAAGTTAATTGTGTCATAAGGTAACATTTTTTTCCCCCAAGTTTTAAATTGCTAAAATGAATGTTTTACATTTACAAAAGTTAACACTCCATTAGTTTTTTTTTTTTTATCAGAGAATATATAATGAGAATAAATTTCAGTTATAGCAAATTCCCCCCCCCCCCCTAATGAGTAGTTTTGCCATGCCCAGTCACTATATTGTTTTTCTTGTCGTATATAGCGTCGATGTGGTGGAGGTGTCAAATAAATACCCACACGCCCTCCCTTAATATAGCTTTCGTACTTTATGTTATTTAGTATTGCTTAAATACAAGAATTTTTGATATAATGATGTTTTTCGAAATATAGTGTTAATATTTTAGTAAAAAGCACAAATAGATTATAAAATGTTTTTCAGTTTGTATAAATTTTTGTAAAGATCTAATAGATAACATTTTTTCCGTTAGTAGAAATTTTTTCTAAGATCAAAAAGTTTGATAAGTTCAAATTAACATGTGTCAACGTATGGTGTTAGCAAATTTTTTTTTTTTCACTTTCTCTGCATTTCGTTTCTTTATATGAATAATTATAATCATACAAAATTTTCTTTTGACTTTTAAATATTTTGCAGTTACAATTCCTCGCAAACATATATAAATATAAGTTTGGTTTTAATAAATTCAAATTTAATTTTCAACTTCTGAAATAATAAATATGTATAAGTGTTCATTTTAGTAGTTTCTGTATAACATATATATATATACATAATATATGTTCAAAAGATGGCGCTTTACCAAAACCACCGAACAAGTGTAAAATTTGTTTACATAAACGAAAAAAGAGTCAGAATTAACTACCTCTTTCATTTGCTCACCCCCAGATCAGCTGATTTCAAGCTGGTTTGCTCTCCTCAGTGAGGGATAGAGTATAGAAACTAGATCTAAACACTGACTCTCAAGTGTTTATGCAAAACGTTTCTATCAGATTGCAAGCGTGAATTTTTCAGACCGGTAAAGTCTTCAAACTCAGCCTAGCAAGCCAGATATTTATATGGGTCTGATCTCAGTTCAGTATCACCATATAATCAAAGTCTCTGCAATATATATCATTGCAAGAAAACTTTAAAGGTACATTTATGAAAAACAAAAACAAGTTACTCACGTAACCTGCTATCACTTGTTATTTATGTTCAAAAGATGGCGCTTTACCAAAACCACCGAACAAGTGTTAAATTTGTTTACATAAACAAAAAAGAGTCAGAATTAACTACCTCTTTCATTTGCTCACCCCCAGATCAGCTGATTTCAAGCTGGTTTGATTTCAAGCTGGTTTGCTCTCCTCAGTGAGGGATAGAGTATAGAAACTAGATCTAAACACTGACTCTCAAGTGTTTATGCAAAACGTTTCTATCAGATTGCAAGCGTGAATTTTTCAGACCGGTAAAGTCTTCAAACTCAGCCTAGCAAGCCAGATATTTATATGGGTTTGATCTCAGTTCAGTATCACCATATAATCAAAGTCTCTGCAATATATATCATTGCAAGAAAACTTTAAAGGTACATTTATGAAAAACAAATACAAGTTACTCACGTAACCTGCTATCACTTGTTATTTATGTTCAAAAGATGGCGCTTTACCAAAACCACCAAACAAGTGTAAAATTTGTTTACATAAACGAAAAAAGAGTCAGAATTAACTACCTCTTTCATTTGAAATCAGCTGATCTGGGGGTGAGCAAATGAAAGAGGTAGTTAATTCTGACTCTTTTTTCATTTATGTAAACAAATTTTACACTTGTTCGGTGGTTTTGGTAAAGCACCATCTTTTGAACATAAATAACAAGTGATAGCAGGTTACGTGAGTAACTTGTTTTTGTTTTTCATAAATGTACCTTTAAAGTTTTCTTGCAATGATATATATTGCAGAGACTTTGATTATATGGTGGTACTGAACTGAGATCAGACCCATATAAATATCTGGTTTGCTAGGCTGAGTTTGAAGAATTTACCTGTCTGAAAAATTCACGCTTGCAATCTGATAGAAACGTTTTGCATAAACACTTGAGAGTCAGTGTTTAGATCTAGTTTCTATACTCTATCCCTCACTGAGGAGAGCAAACCAGCTTGAAATCAGCTGATCTGGGGGTGAGCAAATGAAAGAGGTAGTTAATTCTGACTCTTTTTTCATTTATGTAAACAAATTTTACACTTGTTCGGTGGTTTTGGTAAAGCGCCATCTTTTGAACAAAAATAACAAGTGATAGCAGGTTACGTGAGTAACTTGTTTTTGTTTTACATAATATATATATATATATATATATATATATATATATATATATATACTTGTGTATTAATGTAAATGCATTTTTTAGTTGTTTCAGGTGTCAGAGAAAGCCAGGTCAAGCTGTAAGTGTATTATTTTAATAAAATATAAAAAAATAAATAAAGTAAAGTGAGGAGAATAATATGAAGTATAAATATTAAAAACAGACACAGCGGGATTTTATATTGTTTTTTTTTCATGTACAAACAGATACATATAGGCATAGGTTTAAGATAGGACCTCGTGAGGTAGGCAAATTTTTAAAAAATAAAAAAAACAATATTATATAAAATAAAAATTAAATACTGATTTATTTTAGAAAGAACTAAATTTTTTTTTGATATACAGAAGGATATAGCTCCTAGACACATGTGATAAAATATACTTATCTAGATTGTTTATAAAAGACTAAAATACATTTTACAAATAAGGTGTGAGTGTTGTATAACAAAATAGCCAATATTAGGCAAAAATGGACCAACAGAAGAAAGACAAAGATTATGACAGCGATGAGGAGGTAGTGCTCAACCTTCCAAATACAGCAACATCTACTCATAGTGACCAAAAATACAATTTGGAAGATCTAATCACAGTAATGAGACAAGAAAAAAAATGATGATGACCATGTTCCAAGAATTCATGAGAATGACATCACAAAGATTGAACTGTTTCGAGGAAAACATGGGTCTCCATCAACAACATACCAGTAGAACAAAAGTATTGCCAGATGATGATACAAAAAGAGCAACATCAACAGGAACAAGATTATATTCAGCTTAAATCATTGATGGATAATGAATCAGGAAATGATATTCTCAGCTTGGACATGTCAGTCAAGCAGGAAATACAGGATGGAGAAGAAAATGGACAGATTAATGAGTATAGAAAGGAAATGAATAATCGTCAACCGCTGAACCCAATCCAGGCGCAACAAGGCAACCAAATCCTTATGCCAATAATAATTAATCCGGTGACATCTCCTGTGGCAAAGTTTGTCCATATCCAATGTTTTAGAGGGGAACCAGGTGGAAACCCTAGACACCACCTAGACAGTCTCAAAATGTTTTTTCAATTCCAGAATATGATGGAACAAGAAAAAGTGGTGATCTCCAGTCATCATTTAAAAGAATCTGCCAGAGACTGGTGGAACACTCTGTCGATACAACCACAAACATTTATGGAATATGAGAATGCAGTGATGTCGATGTATTGGAGTGCAGAGCGGCAGGAAGGTTTGATGTATTCCATAATGCATGAAAGATACCCGGCTAACCATCAAGAGACTTATGCTCAGTTTTTTGTTAGACAGGTAAATCGAATAAAAGCACTAAGTGCATTCAATTATCCAGAAATGCAGATAGTAAGGATGATTAGGCACAACATGCCACCCTGGATAAGGGAAATATTGATAAGCAGTCAAGAGCAAGATATTGAAGGTACAACTCGTATACTAACAGCTATCGAATATGAAAATCTTGATGAAGACAGAAATGGAAAGGAGGTAAAATTTCAAAATAAATCTACCAAACAAAAGAGTACAAACCTGTCAAGAGTAGAAAATAGGGAAGCTGTGCCATCCCATACAGCAATTGTACAACAAAAGGATAACAAAGAAGACATACACTCAAACGCAAACCCAGTCATTCAAGTAAATATAAATGACAATAAAATACAAGCATTAGTTGACTCAGGCAGTCAAGTATCTATTGTATCAAAAAAACTAGCCACAGAATATGAAAGCAACCCAAGATACTTAAAGTTTCCCATGCACCCTATCCAGTTAACACTGGCGAATGGAAGAAAAATGAATAGTGAATGATACCAAATGTGGTTTGAGATTACAATTAGCGGCAAATGTTTTAATCATGCCTTCTTAGTAATGGAGGGGTTGTTGTATGACTTAGTATTAGATTCAGATTTCCTTCAGCAGTATCAAGGGATCATACATTACCCAATGAAGAAATGTATGTTAGAAGACATACAAGTCCCATTTACAACAGTGGGTCAAGATAATCACTCCATTGGCAGTTGTGTTGTACAAGCGATCGATGAGGAAATGATAAAACAAAAAGTTGGCATATCAATGATTAAGAATAAGGAGCATAGTCAGCAGTTGCAACAAATTTTACAAAGATACACAGCGGTATTTTCTGGTGTACCAGGGAAAATTAGAGGGTATACTCACCGAATTAGGCTTAGAGAGGAATCGTACCAGCAAACAAAAACTTACCCTATCCCATTCCAATACAAAGAGGAAGTGGATAAACAAATAAAGCAGATGCTGGAATGGGATATTATCGAATGGGCCCCTTCACCATACAATAATCCATTGATTGTAATCAAGAAAAAAATGGAAATGTGCGTTTGTGTTTGGATGCATGCCGCCTAAATAATGTGACCATTCTGGAATGTGATGTGCTGCCGCCAATGCACGAAACATTTGTGCAACTCACAGGGAAGACTGTATTCTCGACCATGGACATGACAGCGAGTTATTGGCAAATGGCGTTGGACCACCGTGATAGAAAGTATACGGCATTTCGTTACAATGGCCAGACTCACGTGTTCAAGAGGGTTCCATTCGGTTTAATTAACAGTGGAGCAGGCCTCATGAGATGTTTGAAGAATGTTTTATCTCCTCAAATACAGGAACACATGGTTTGTTACATGGATGATATCGTGATTGCCTCAAAGGATATCAATGAGCATTTGCGTCATTTGGAAAGCTTCTTTCATGAATGCATACATGAAAATATAACCATCAACATGGAAAAGAGTTTTTTCACAGTGGAAGAAATTGAATTTTTGGGCCATGTTGTAAATAGTCAAGGTGTCAAACCCCATCCTGCAAAAATAGAAGCTATAAAGAATTTTCCAACTCCCACCAACCAGAAGCAGGTTCGAGCATTTCTAGGATTGTGTAATTTCTATCACCGCTTCTATCCTAGATTTGCTTATGACACCATGCAGCTAATTGAATTAATAAAGAAGAGTAGTAAAAAATGGGAATGGAAAGAGAGGCATGAGCAAGAAATGTCTAAAGTAAAAGATAAGTTCTTGGAAACAGTAATGTTATACCATCCGGATTTTGCCCACCCCTTTTACCTTCAAACAGATAGCAGTAGGCAAGGCTTGGGTGCTGTGTTGTTTCAAATTGGTGATAAAAATGAGCATCAAGTGTTGTACTTTATTAGTCGGACATTGAGAGGGGCAGAAAAGCATTATACAACAACTGAGCAGGAGACATTAGCAATAGTGTGGGCATGCCAGAAACTGAAACAGTTTTTGTTGGGATCAGAAGTGGTAATCATAACTGACCACAAATGTTTGGAATTTCTGAACAAGAGCTTTTTAAACAATGACAGATTGATAAGGTGGAGCCTGATTCTTCAACAGTTTCGGTATAGTGTCATTTATTGCCCGGGATCACAGAATATTGTGGCTGATATTTTAAGCCACCACCCTGTGCCCATGGCTGCTCAGAATCCAGATTTAGGAAACCAGACAATGAAGATAATGACAACCACAGCAGGAAACACAGTGGAATCTCACCTCCAGAATTTAGCGTATTGGCAGGCCCAGGATGCTCAATATAAGAAAATAATTAACATTATTACATCTAAGATGGCAGCCAGTAGGCACTATAATCAATACAGAATCACAGATGGGATCCTTCAGATTAATACCAAAAGCCCTCACAATCCATGGAAAGTCATAATACCTCACAAATTGAGAAACCAAATTATTACCCACATCCATCAGTCGGTGGGACATTATGGTCCTCAGAAAGTAGAAGAAGCAATAAAACATCAATTTTATTGGCCAGGGATGTACTCACAGATCTTACATGTGTTGAAAACCTGTGAGATTTGTGCTCGGAGCAAGGCACCAAATCAATTGTATGCAGGAGAGCCAAAACCGATCCTCACATCTAAACCAAATGAGCTGCTAGCTGTAGATCATTATGGCCCATTACCGATGTTTCGACGATTCCAGTATCTGTTTGTCACATATGATGTGTTTTCAAAGTACGTGAAAGCATACCCAGTAAGGACAGCAAACTCTAGAGGAGCAATAAAGGCACTTCGGGAAAAACAGTTGCCGGAAGTTGGAAAACCTCAGATAGTGATATCTGATCATGGCACAGCATTTACATCCAAAGAATGGAAGACATGGATGGCTAAACAAGGAATTCATCATAGGCTAACTTCCATTAGAAATCCACAGGCTAACCCTTGTGAAAGAGTCATGCGAGAAATAGGGTGACTCTTTAGGACATATATACCAACCAACCATCGGGACTGGGTAAATAAAACTGAAAAGGTGGTACAATATATTAACAACACAATGAATGAGTCGACAGGATTTACTCCAACTCGCCTGCATTATGGGAAAGAATGTCCTCAGTTATTTAAAACCAAAATGCCGATGGAAGAGGAGAAGATAGATAAACTACAAGATCAAAAGATAGCATATGAACGATTAAAACGGGCAGCGCTGCACCGGAAAAAATAAAAAATGAAACCAGCAATATCAATTCAGGCAAGGGGAGCAAGTATGGCTGAGAGACCCTAGGCCAAGTAATGCATCGCGGAAAGAATTTAAAAAGTTTTTCCCAATATATCAAGGGCCATACATGTTGAAAAAGGAATGCAGGAGAAATGCTTTCCTTTTGGAAGATAGTAATGGCATAAAAGGAGTATACAATGCCAGAAACTTAAAACCTTGCATACCACCAGACCCCAGAAAATATGCAAATTAAAAATAGATACATACCTTGTTAGACTAGAATCAACACTGACCTGACCCTAGTTATATGATTAAGAAAAGAAAACACCATAGTTAGTAACAAATTAAGTATTACAGCAAATAAAGAGTAGGCTTGAACTCACCTGGCAAAAAATTTTTACCTCTGACCTGAAGCAACAGCATTTTTTTAACATTTTTTTTGCTCACTAACTATTGGGAAATGAAGCAATGGATCTGAAATCCAATCCATGCTTCACAGCCTCCTATAAACTTAATTAGTATTGCAGGCCTGAATTAAGTTTATAGTCCAATATCAGCAGCATTTTGCATTAAAGCTAAAATTAATTATGTTTATATAATTTGTATTTCATTTAACTATTTCATTTTAAATAAATTCCATTTCAAGATTAAATTTCTGTTAATAAAAATTGCTTGTAAAACCTATTAGTCAAACATATATATATATACAAGCATATATATATATATGAGTTAATGCAAAATTCTGCTGAAATAAAATGCTTATTTTATTAAAAGAAATAATATATTTTTCTTTTTAAAATCTTGTTAAAATATGGTGTATGATTTTATTTTGAGATAAGCCCACCAACATTTTCTAAAAGAATGTATGTTTTTAATTAGTTAGCCCATTCAAGGCAAATTAAAGATGGCCTTCTCTTTCTTTTTTAATTAATAAAAATTCAAAGTTTAAAGAAAGAAATTTAGAATAAAAAAGTAAAAGTTATTTTTAGAAAATGTTACCTTGAAACAAAGGAGCATGGGGGGGGGGCTTATCAAGATCTAAGATCATATGCAAAACAATAGAAGGTAGCTTACAAAAAAGGTATAAATAGGAGTGAGAACAAAAGACTTGGCTTTTCAGATTTTCCTTTTGGAGATTGCATTCAGATTTCCCTTGGGAGATTTCATTCAGATATCTCTGGAGGCTTTTTCTTGTGCTTGCTTTTGTCAGATTATACTTTTGCTTGCTGAGATTTCTCTGTAGAGAATTCATTCAGATTTTTCCTGTGCTTTGAACCTCCGAGATTTTGCTTCTCATTTCCATTTTGCTCAAAAAAGTTATTCAACTGTCGTCTTTGAAATCACAGAGAAGTTTGAACATGCTACAAGCTAAAAGTCATATGAATTTGATGGATTCTACCATGCTAGGTGGTTAGGCAAAGCTTTGCCTGCCGCCGAGGTCCTAAATACCATCAAAATGCTGTAGTATCCACCCAATATTAATCTGAACTTTGTGCCATGTCTGTAGGACTTTTTGTAAAAGCATGCTATGTATTTCCATTTTCCTTGTCTGGACAAATACCTATTGATGGTTGGATCAAGCCACGAATGCCACCTAACAGGAGCAAGAAACCAGGATCGTAATTGTATCTCTCCTCCATTGAACTATTTACTGTCCACCCTTTTTTGTTCATACCTTTCTTAATTGCTTCATTGAATTATATTTCTGAAATGTTGTATTTAATTATATTTGTTATGTAACCATTTTTATTAGAATAGTCTTAGATATATATATATATATGTGTGTGTGTGTGATCATCTATCTATATATATTTAACCCTTTTTCCTTCGCTATTCTTCATTACTAACATGTTATAAATATTTTGTATTCCATTGCGGTGTAAGTTTAAAAGTTAATTTTTCATTTAAAATCTCTTTGCAATTTTATTTAATGTTTGTAAAATAAATACGAGTAAGTTTCCTTTGTTTGCCAACTTGATCTCCTCGATAACGCCTCTTTTGTCCGCCATTAGCTTATTACGTATATCTTATTTAGCTATATACGTCTTAAATAATTTTAAACTGTTTTTAGCGCAAAGCAATTAGAAAATGCTTTGCGAAAGATTTTTTTATTGTGCTTTATCGAGGAGATTCGAGTTGACAATTTTATTAAAATTGGGAAGAAAAGACTTAGACCATAAAAATATTATATCGTTACTATCTGTTTTTATTGTCTAATTAGTTTTTCATTAATTCAGGGGAATAGCGGAGGCCATTAAAACATTATTAATATTTTAAAAGTCATTAATTAAATATATTATTTAACTAAAAAGCTTGAGTTTTCTAATTTTATTTTAATGCTTTATTTTACTTTTCCAATGATCCAGGCACGCAAAACACATTTTTCATAGTACTTTTATGCACATTTAACTATTTAGCTCTGTAGGTGTTCCCGTCCATGTCTCCCCTGATACTAACTTGGGCCAGATGAGAAAATAATTTATGCATGTCTCAGATAATGTTGTTGGTTCGTAGTTAGCCTCGAGAATAGGCGAATAGGGCAGAGGTCATAGTATTCTTGATTTAATCTCACATATGGTTGGCCTCAAGGTACTTTCATCTAGTATTCAAACTGGGTTAAACCAACATACATCATCTGACTGTCACAATATGTTTCAAATGTAATTTTAAATTTTAGAGGACTTGGATGCAAAAACTTTGCTATGACTGCAAGAGGGATTGTGACTCAGAAAGATTCTTATATTAAGCCACTAAATCATTACATGACAACCATTTCTTACATTTACACAATCTATTAAAACAATAGCAGCTCTATTCATAGAATATTGTCACCTAATTACAAGCCTTAGTAATCAATGGATGCTAGAAGGTTGCATTAGATTCAAAGATCTAGGTGCAGTGCTCTCAGGTACAAGGCTTGTTGCTGATGAAAGAAACTAATCTGGAGATATCCGATGGATAGAGATACTAGATAAGAAATTTGATGCATAAATTTTTTAGTATCCATTGATTACTATGGCTTGCACTAGATATTTTCAAGAAACTCATAGAGTACTACAAGAATAGGATAAACAACTGCCTATTGAAAAAATACCATATATATATATACAAAAAGCATACAATTTATATTTTTTTAATTAATTTACAAATTTTAACATTTTTTTTTTGGATATGTATTTGACATAACTCAATTCTCTCTCTATATATATATATTGTAACGATATATAAATATGTCGTTACATTAATTTAAAATAAAAACTTAAAAGTTCGCAAATAAAAGTAAAAAAAACTAAACGTTAAAATTAAAATGTTTGTTAAACGTATATATATATTCGCACAGATGCTAAACTTTAAAAATATTTTTTTTATTAAATAAAAAAAAGGTATTTGAATGTATTTTTTTTTATATAAAAAAAGATTTAAATATAAAAATAGTTTAAAAAAGAAATAACGTAAGTAAAAATAAAAACAGATATTAATTAATTCCTGTAATCTATAAATGGAAATGATTGTTTATTAATTATCCAAAAGCTGTCTAATTAAAAAGTCAGAGAGTAAATTAGATAAGAGAATAAAGAGATTTTAGCTTGACCAGTTGAAGCACCAAGCCTCAGCCCGGACCCGAACGAAAATTTGGATTAGTGACGTCTTTATTCATTCAATCTGGAGATTTACTATAAAAAGGGAAATACAGTTTTTCGGACAGTTCCAGCGTTGTGTGTTTGAGAGTTGTGGTAGGACGCACATACCACATTCTCTATTCAAAAAAAGGAAAAGACTGTGATACCTTGAACCAGCTATTGCCATCTCCAGAACATTATCTTCCAATGGAGGCGTCACAGGAATTAAAAACAGGAACCTGGACTCTTCTACCATAAGCTATATGAAATGAACAATTATTAAAATCAATTAAGAACTTTCGTCAAGTTTTATAAATTGATAAACAAGCCAACTTAAATGTTAAAACGGACTCTTATCTGACTTTTGTAAGTTTTTAAATCAAATTAATAATGTTTAATTTTATATGTTTTCCGATTGATAAAAATCATTTCCATTTTTTTTTCTCTTATTGTATAAATTATTTGTTGTTTAAATTTTAAATGATGAAATTTAAGGTTGGGTATAGATGTTGCATAGATTCGTTAGCGTTTGATAATGTTGTGGTTTCCACATTCGATTAGAATATATGTCAACGATATCACTGCAAGCATCTTACGATGAATGCTAATGGGATTTGTATATTCCCTATGCAAGTGACGCTTATCGATGACTTTGTATTTTGATTGGTTGTGTTTAATTTGGGATGTTTTTGACCGTGGAATCTGTGCAGCTGATCTATACTCAACATTTTAAAACAAATTTTATAAAATTCATTTGTGCAAATGTATCTAAATGTTAAATTTAAGTCGGGCATGAATGGCTATATAGTTTTGTAAAGTTATATTAAGGGAGGGTAATCTTAGGTTATTCGTTTCGTAGTTGAATTGGCTCAGTGGATTGGATATATTTGTGTAATTAGTAGATGTAGTATGAGATCCGCTTCGGGCAGGGTTGCATATATACACCACACACCTTCTGTTTGCCTATGGATGGGTTGGTAAGTCGGCAGAAGACCGCAGTCCATTCCTATGGAGTTTTTTGTTTATTGTTCTACTTGCCAACAGATGTGACATTCCTGTTGGTGGAGAGTCAATGTCTTCTCTAATTCTACTTACTGTTCAGATGTACTTTCCTGACAGTATAGTATTTTGTGTTGTCGTATCATGCTACATTGAATACATGAATGTATCAGATGGATTGGCGCCAGTTTGGTTGCGAAATTTGTGACCTAAGGTTAAATCAGGGAAGAATCTTTTCTTTTCAAATGCAGATCTATGTAGTCTATTCATACTTGACTAGCTAAATAAAATATTAAACTAATTGAAACTTAGTTAAATGTAAAATTAAAAGTTAATATAAAAATCTAAAATGTTAAACTTATTCCTCAAAATTTAAATGTTATTTTATATGTGCGTAAATAAATATTTTTATGTGTTAATTTCTGGCAGTGGCTTTTATTTATTGATATTTAAGATATACATTAAGATATAGATTTTTATCTCTGCGTCTCCGCTGAGCTAGTGACTTGGGCTAACAATCGGAATATTTAAATAAAGTGGAATCTTAACAGCGCATATATGCCTACTTTATAAATTTTTTTAGGCTCAAATGCCTAGATAACACCCTGGTAGTTGCAGATATTGTTTTTTGTGGTTAGATTCGATCTTCACTTCCATTTCGATCGTTATAATATATATAGAAATCCACTTTTTAAGAGTGTACTTTGTAGCATCAACCTATTTATAACAATCACTTTTTTAATTAAATACACAAATGATCATTAACTATTTTTATTTGGTAAGAACATGTTATATTTCTTTTAGCTTCATATGTAGTTTATGTCTTATTTATATAATATACTTTACATAGCCCATAACAATTTGAATTAGTTTAACATTTTATTTCTTTTTACTCATGCATGAATAATTTGTTTATATATATATATATTATAGCCTACCCGTTATATTTTATATCGCCATTGTATGCTTCTACCCGTAGCTTCGAGTGAGGATATTTGTGAGCATGGTCTGATTCCATCTCACGCGCCAATCTTACACATGGATAAGAATTATCTCATCGAAAACGTAAATAAGGGTTCGGGTATATATATATATACCTCTATTTATGGTAGCGCATCCGTACCAGCTCAATCTCAAGGTTTGGGGACTATAGTCTAACTAGAGAACAAAGCTAAACACTACCTAACTAAGTCTTATGTGTCTATCTATTCTGTCTGATAATTTATCCGTTATAAATCTAATAACCCAACCCGAATGTTATCATACAATTTACTCTATTTATTACCATACTTAATACCGATAAAATCTCATTTATCCACGCATATAAATATATCAATATTCAAGCGCACAGCCCATTTACCCTGATACACACATATATAATTCATATACGCATCAAAATAGTGCAATTATACATCAGAGCTGTTTATTTAAAGTTGTTATTTTATTTAATTTAAAAGAGATTTATTATAGCAATTAATATTGAGGTAACACTAGTTTCTTTACCAAGACGCATTCATTGAACATATATTTAGTGTAAATGTCAATTACCTTAAGTACCGTCGACCGTTCACATGGTCAAAGACAAGTCCGCATTTATAATTCTCCACGAACACTGGTCTGGTTGATATAACGGATGGCAAGGATTTCCAATATGGTATATCGAATAGCTTATTCTGGAGGTGGAGTAGATGATTCACTCACTTTATGAAAGGGTCCCATTTCATAGATCTTTCATCGCCATTACACTTGATGAACAAGAACTCTTTTGTATAGCGAAGTTCGTAGGTCCACTTCAGATGGGTTCCACGACAACTGTCCACTGGATCGGTTAACGAAACTAGCGCTATTGAATTACCCCGACATTTTTGGTGAGAAATATTAATAAACTTCTTAAGAAAATTTTATACGTCCACACACTCCGTAGTCCAAGCCGCGTTTTTTTTTCTCCTCTCGAGCCCACAAAAAAGTTCTTTTGTTTTCACTCTTTAACTTTGTAAAATTTTCTTCCAATATCCCTACGCCACTGTCCCGTTCTTCTATTGTTTTCCAAAGATACCCACCTGACCCGTTTTCGGACTTCTTGATGCCAGTTATTACTAAACCGCCTACAGCAACTGATTTATTTCTATTTCTATCTTCATATGTTCAAAAGATTAATTAGCAAAAGAAAACACGTGTCACCGACAATATTATTAACCAGACTTAAAGAAAAATTTTAACGGATAAAATATATACGAATAATCAATTACAACTTATACAGCTCCGTATATAATTGCTTGTAACCATCACCGTTAATACATACACACATTTTATACTCACATATACAAATATATTTATATAAGCATACCCACCTAACATTCACACTCTTTGTAACAGGGTTCGAATGACTATTTACATATATATCTTTTCGTATATAGTCGCTCAACATTAACACTCGCAATTAGTAATATATTACATACGCTTGTATTCGAACCCCGTTTGTTACAATATATATGTATATTAAAACGAAGATTTGAAGGGCTAGGATATATAAATGATATGTTATCTGGCTACAGTTGGGCATAATTAAGTGTATTATATATATCAATGTTTCAGCCAGGTCATATTGATCATTAACTGAGTAATAAATATTCTGAATATATATATGTATAATGATTCAAATAGTGAATAATCTTTTTCAAACAGTATATATATATATATATACTGTTTGAAAAAGATTTAAAATATTTTATTTTGAAAATATATATATATATATATATATATATAATATTTTCAAAATAAAATATTTTAACATATACATACCTTGACATTCTTTATCAGATGAAAATAATATTGTGGTTAATAATGTAATTCCATGATATCCGAAAAATATTTCAAACCTATTAAATAGAGTAGTTCTAATTTAATTTACACAACTTTGCAATCTTTCATTATTATTTTTCTAACTAATAAAAAAAGCTTAGAAAATTGTCAACTATTTTTTGAATAATAAAATATTATATTTGCATAATATCAAGCGCCTACTATGAATGTGTTAATATATTATTATTTATTTTTGTTAGTAATAGTATATCTTATGATTATGAATAGATTCAATATTTCAACTATATATTTTTTTTCATGTATCAAAGCATTGGCCGGGAAGCGAATCTAGAACAACTGCTTGTAAGGTGGCTGTGCTAACCACTCGGCCACCAATTTCTTGCATTATTAAATAAAACTATTTTTAATATAATTTTTTTAAAATTATTTTAGATATCAAATAACTTACCAGCCTACCCATATTAATAGCGTGGTTCTTAAAAATTGGGGAGTGAACAAATCTTTAAACTGTCCTCTTTCTTCTTCCTATTAAAAATAATTGTTATAAAATGAAATTTTAACAATGGTCAAACAATTTAATCCAATAAAAAGTTGATCAGTCATAATTATTTTTTTTTTTTAGATATGATATAAAAGTTCATGGTATAATAGTTTGTTAAACTATTTTCTGTAGATCTAGAGTTTAAATCTAAATAAGCTGAAAAAAAATTGAAATAATTATCACACACCTCATTATCTAATATCGATTGTAAAATAGGATTTAACTTCTTTTAGACAGATAATAAGTAAGGCCCAAAACAATACAAGACATATAGAAAATACTTTTTACTATCCTTTAGGAGATCTAACTAGATGTGCGTGTTAATATTATAAACCTATTGTTTTATACTTTTGAAATATCTTTATAATCTTTTTAACTACATAGAATAAAGCTATAAATTCCACACATAGATTTGTGCTAAAATAAGCAAAGATAATTGGCAAAATATTTTAAAAAAACAACAACTGAGATATGTTGTTGATGTTTTTAATGGAGTTTTTTTTTTTGTTGTTTGTTTGTTTACATGAAGTTATTATCGGTTGTGTTTTTTTTCTAAATCTATAAAATAATATATAAAAAGAATGTATGTATATACTTCAACAAAAATCAATAAATTAAAAATTAACTGTGATAAAACACAGTTGCTTAAGCTTTAAACATAAAATTATAACAATAAAGCTGAGCGCTTTCGGGGGATTTGAGCCTCCATAATCATAGCTCAATACAAAATAAATACACCTGGGTCTCGTTTTACGCGATAGATAGGTTCCTCAGAAAACACGCGCAAATGAAATTGCACAAAAATAGACGTAACATACATTGAAAAAGGGGGGATGTGGTCTGTGATTTTTCAAAATTCGCATAAAAGCAAAGAACCAACGTAAAATTACTTTAAAATTTGCGCAAAAAAAAAATAAGGAAATAAAATATGATTAATAAAAAATTTCACATTTGAAAAAAATTGATACAAGAAAAACTTTTTTTAACTATAATATTTAATTTTATTCAAAATAATATATTTTTATGCATAATTTACAGTACAGTAATTTATATTTTTTATACACATTTTAATTATTATCGCTATTTGCCCAAAAACACATTCGTTTGCAAACTAGTAAAAAATCAGATTCTCATGTGATGTGATGTATTTGGCTTCTCCTTAAACGAAGTCAAGAATATCTCAGCAATTATTCTCACAAAAGGAAATACAACTAGCGCCAAGTTCACTCTCATGTTGTGTTAATAGTTTTCTGTTGACGACAACGATGATTTTATTAATTGTTTATGAACTTAGACTTATGATAATAAAAAGACATTTATTCACCATTGCTGGGAAAAATTTAACTAAAACTAACAACTAAAAATTAAATTCTTATTTTTGCCTTTAATTTTCAATTCCGTTTAAAAATCAAATTTCATTTTACATCACATTAATTTCAAGTCGCCTGTAAGTAATTTTTAAATTGTTAATGACAATTAAAAATCAGATTTTAATTGTGCCCACTGCTATTACTGATCTTTTAAAAATAAACTTGTGGACAATAAATGATTAATAATTGATTACATTCTTTTTTAAAAAGCAAAAACAGAATGTGATTTAAAATGCAAAATTAACACGCACAATGTTTGAACAAATTTACATTATAATCTTGTAAAATTTAATGTGTGTATACATAAAATGTGGAAATCATGATTTTAATTTCATTATTGCATAAAATCTTACTATTATAAAGCACTGAAAATATTGAAATTACTAAGATGAAAGTAGAATTCCAATAATGTGCTATTACTTTCAATATAACGTAAGTGCGCAAAATTTATTATTTAAAGTAATAGCGCATTATCGGCGATCGACTTCCGGTTGAACACGAATCGCGTAACTTCAAAATCATGTTAAATAAGTATGCGTAAAAAGAGACCCAGGTGTACAAAATATAAACACTTATTCACAAGCAAAATGCGTATCTCAAATATTTATATTGTATTTTATTTATTTATTTAGATTTAGTTTACATCTTATTTGAGATACGCATTTTGCTTGTGAATAAGTGTTTATATTTTGTATTTATTTTGTATTGAGCTATGATTATGGAGGCTTAAGTCCCCGAAAGCGCTCAGCTTTATTGTTATAATTTTATGTTTAAAGCTTCAGCAACTGTGTTTTATCACAGTTAATTTTTAAAATAATATATATAACTTGTTTTAGAACATATTCAAGAATTTTCAATTTTATAGCAGAAAGTTAAGAATTGTCGTAAGTATTTGAAATAATTTCTTTATCTAAGCTAGCAAACTAATTATAATCGATAGAAATTAAATTAAAAAGCAAAAATGGGACCTAAAAAATATTTAAAAAACCTAAAAAATAAGTTTAAATACACCCGCCCACCCCTATCCCCCATGTAAAAAAAGGCACATAATTGAATAGTTAGTATTATAAATTATTTAAAATTTATGTAATTTTATTGTAACAATTATATTACTTATATACCCTTTGGCAAAAAAAATTACTTTGCATTAAAAACTGGATAGGAGAAAAAAAAGATAATTTATTAAGTGACATTAAGAAACTAAATCGAAAAGATGACAGGTCATTTTGAAAATATATATATATCCTTAAAAAAAAGTCGACTTATTTCATTTAATAATAGTAAAAAAAATGTTATTGTATAATGAAGATAAAAAAAACATTAGCTCACAGCAGGAAAAGTTTTTGTTTGTTTATTTGTTTTACCCTCTGGCTAAAATAATTAGATAATCATTTATTAATTAATAATTGGATAACGGTTGAGATGAGACATGGCCCGACTAAAGCCATAAAAACTGCCATATTTTAAAATTACTGAAAAGATTTATTTAATTAAAATGATCTATTAAAATAAAGCAATGGATATAATATAAGAAGTAAATATATATTCAAATAGGATATTTCATTAAATGCTTTCAATTTTGAGGGTGCAGTAGTTGCTTTATCACCTCACCTATGGGACCAGCACTGGTTCTGGTATAACAACTTGAAAGAAAAAAATCTGATAGACACCTGGGTTTATTTAATGTGAATGCAAGCAAAAATGACCAGCAGATAAATTAACCATAAATTTATTTATTTTTTCTAAATTTTTCAAAATTAATGGAAAAATATAGTTTACAAATTTATTGACAAATTATTTTAAAGATTATACCTATAGGTTAGTTATAAAAAGCAAAGAATAAACTAAATGTAATTTATATTTTAAATTTCTCACAAAAGTTATAAATATATTCCTTTTTGTTTTTATATTAGCCATTACTATCTCGAATAGAAAAAATTATAAAACTTTTATTATTGCTGCAAAATTAACACTTTGAAATGGAACAAAAAGGTTAGCATATTTTTAAAAAATGTCTGATATAATGTATAATGACTTGTCATTAGATGAAATCAGAAATTTCTATTTGAAATTATATTCCCAGAGATAACCTCAGAAACGGATCAAGCTAAGTGGGGGCTCCAAGCGGTAAAAATTTCGGGACCCTCAAACTCAAGTTAGAAAAAAAAATTTCAAGAAAACTCATTAAGTTATTAACAAAAAAGAAAAGTATTAGAAAATATATTTTTTATATGAATTTCCATCTTGCTTTATTTTTTTGCAAATTCGTCAATTATTTTTGTAATATTAATTCTGGCTACAAATTTCCTGTTCTATATACAGAATGGCCATATTATTTAATCTTTTTTTTTCCTGACCTTAAATAATTTTTTGCACACTTTAAAAACTTAAATAATTTTTTGCACACTTTAAAAGAGAAAACAGTCTTTCTCCTGATGCATTAGATAAGGAAATTGTTAAAAAAAAATTGAATAATATTTTCAATATTTGGAAAGATATTTCTTGGTGGCTCCGTTGATGTCTGGTGTTTTTATGATTTCCTCATTTTCTTTTAAAAATATTAAAAAATGGTCAAATTTATCTTCAAAATTACAAACATCAATGTCATTTTTGTAAATATTCTTAAACTTTATTATCACACACTTTTTTTCTTCAATGGATAAATACCAATCAAAAAATATCCAAAAATGCTCTACAACAACTTTATACATCTGAGTTCTTCAATATAGTTCTGCTTTGTTGTTATCACATATGACATAAAACGAATTGACTATGAAATATTCTTTTATTGTAAATTCATGTCCAACCTTTTTTTAAAAATAGTTTAAAACAATGCCTACTAAAAATATTTTTTGTTATGATAATGTTGTTAAGATGTTAAGAAAGAAAATTCCAATCAAAATATAATTTTAAAAAAACCTTCTATAGATAAATCAGCTTCATGAAAAGAGCAAAATTTATATATGATGTTTTTTTCAAAAGCAACACAAAAAATTGTCAACGAGAGCTTATTCTCTCATTCTCAGTCCATTTTGCCAAACATTTGAACAGTGAAAGCATACAATTTTTTCTAGTAATATTGATTTTTTTTTTACAGATTTATTTTTAAAGGTTTACAAGTATATACATTTTAACTGAAATCATGGTAACAACTAATACCACTAAAAATCACTTCTTCAATCTATGGATCAAGCAATCAATGCAACCATTATCAACTAATGCTGCATCTCACCAACATTTTGGATAAGAACACCAATAAGATAATTCCACAACTCTGGAAGAACTACAATATAAAAACAACTGTTGGTTTTATAGCCAATACATGAATCAACATCACTAATACAACTCTTAATTTTATATGGAAGAAAATCTACCCATATCTAATTTCAAGAGCCAAAGTCAGTAATGAAGCTACTTTAATCATAATGAAAATTATCTTGGCCTAATCAAAAAAGCAGCATTTACAGGAGTTAAAGAGCTTTTGAAATCACACATGGAAGAATTAACTAATAAGAAATTAATGCAACTGGATGAAGAAAAAAAGACAATGATGAAGAAAAATCAACAAACCTGTAGAGAACAACTTAGACTAACAATGTTTCATCAAATCTAAATATGCCTTAAGTTAATTAATAAGACATTATAAAATGTTGTACCAAAAGAAAATCAGAAGAGCAAGTCAACCAACCAATGTAAACTTTTTTTCTAAAGAACCTAAACATTTGATGCACCATGATAAAAAAAACCCAAAGATCATCAAATGATTTAGAAGACACAGCCCTTAGAATAAAAAACTGATGAGTTAGAAAACTGAAAGACAGTGAATGACTAATTGATAGGTCATAGGAAAGAACATCTTTAAATTAAGTTATTTTTTTGTTTTACATAAAGCTGCATGCATTATCTTAAGTAGCACTTATTTTAATTGTATACCTGCATAATACGCACGCAGTGCAGTTTACACATACATGTATTGTTTATTAAATTTTTTAAAATTACTATATATACTAAGTTAAGTTGTTTGTTAATACAATATCATAATTTGTGATATAATTTTTATCTGTAGTAACGAGCTATTTTTTTCCATAGAAAACTATTATAATCCCTTGCTTTTTGTAGGATATTCTGGTTTTACGATGAGTTTTGAAAAACCCAGTCCTTGGTAAAGATATATATATAATTTGCACTTAAGTTTTATTTTTTATAAGAGATTATTTCACAAAAATAGATAATAATAAATTAATAAACAGAACTAGACATCAATGAAAATATACTATCTAAAAAAAATCATATTAATAATCAGAAAAATCTGAACTATAACAAGCTATCAATATCACATTTTTTATTAAATTTATTTATTTAAATATTTATTTATTTATTGTACCAAATACTTTAAATATAACAATTTGAAATAAATTACATATTTTTTCTTACTTCTTCACTCTCGATTAATCGTCCAACTGGCAACATTTTTTTATTATATCGTGCAATTCTTTCCAAAGTATCTTGTACCTTCTCTGGACAACCAGAAGCAAAGTTATACCTTGCACTTTCAGGAAGCCACTAATATATATATATATAATCGGTAATATTTGACATGTATGTGACAAATAAACCGATTACTAATATATATATATATAATCGGTAATATTTGACATGTATGTGACAAATAAAACATTAGTAATAATGTGTGTTAAGGAAGAAAAGTACTTATTATTTTAGGTCTTTCAAATCAAATGTATTTTCTATGTCTATGTATATATATAAATATCATTCCACTTAAAATACATTCCATTTGAAAAGGCTAAATTAATAAACATTTAAAATAAAAATTATATATATATATAATTTTTTTTATTTATTTGTAACAAGTGATATACTAGATATACTAACATTAATCTACTTTAAGTAAATTAAATAATTATTTTTTATTATAGATATTTTTATTTTATATAATCGGTTTAAATATTTGAAAACCAGGCACTCTTCACAAACCTGGAGCTTAATTGTAACTATAGGGGATTTGAACTCAGATTTTCAAGCACTCTTCAACTATACATACTATCCCATACAACTGTTACACATGACCACACACATGTAGAAAAGATAAATAATCACCAATATCCATATTTCGTGCTAAACCAGCACTCATCAGTTTGTCCAGATTATCATCTCCCACAGATATACATATAATCACACACACATATATATTTAAGTTGGAGTTTGGAGTAGATTGAAGCCTGTCCAAGAGTGTGAAAATTTGCTATCTTAATATAAACTGAGTACTGATTATATATCTGGTTTAGCACGAAATACCAATATTGGTGATTATTTATCTTTAGTACATGTGTGTGGTCATGTGTATCAGTTGTATGAGATAGTGTGGATAGTTGAAGGGTGCTTGAAAGTCTGAGTTCAAATCCCCTATATTTATAATCGGTTTAAATGGAGAGTTATGATAATAGTGCACAGCATCAAAAATACACTCTATTTGAAATGCCTTTAATAAAAAATACCTACAATAAGAAATGATAATGAATTTCAATAAGATACAATATTAGTGCAACATCTAATATATATAATTTATATATAATATAAAACCACTATAATAGACAAAAAAAAAATTAAATTAAATAAACCCAAGTATATTTTTAACAACATGTTAATGTCATAATCATGGATATTAAAAATTCCAGTATTTTACCATTACAAATTTTTTTAAAACCTCAACTTTTTGCTTATTTGAACATTAATGGCTCTTTGATTCATGTCATGTTCATTTTGTACAATAAACCAAACCTCTTTAATCTTTCACTTTATATCATTTCTTTATTTCACAAATCACCTCAACAATACCAGGATCAAAATCATGTCCAAATTTTCTTGCAATTAAAACATCTAAAAAAGCTTGATGAAACATTATCAATATCAGTTTACAGAAAATCCACCATACAAACAGATATCTTGATTTTAATTCTCGTCATCATCCTGCACAAATTTTTTCTGTAGCAAAAAATTTTTTGACTAGAGCTTATAATTTATCTGATAAAGAACATCTTACTCAAAAAATAGAACTTGCAAAAAATATTCTACTTTCTAATAATTATAATAAAAATGTAGAATAAGTTTACCTTATATTAAAGGGTTACTGGTAAAATCAGTAGAAGACTATCTTATTTTAATATAAAGACTACTTTTTCTACTGGCAAACAAATTGGTGATTTTTTATATAACCCTAAAGACCGAATATTTTTGGAACACCAAGGAGTTTATGAAATTCCATGTTTGCAGTGCTCAAGAAGCTATGTGAGTCAGTCTAATAGATAAATAAATGTCAGAATTAAGGAACATAGAAATGCTTTTAATCAAAAAATTAGCACATCAGTTTTTACTTTCCATTTTTTAGAAATTGGTCACAAATCTGATTTTGACAATACAAAAATACTTGCTAATTTGGAAAAATGTGATTTAAGAACCATGAGAGAGTCAATTGAAATATTAAAGAAACCTACTGGTTTAAATAGGGCTGACAAAGCACAATGTATTCCAGCTATGTGGAAACCTCTCATTTTATCTAATATTAGCTTAAAATTAATAGGTGAAAAAACTGAGGGAAATAAATAACAAGTGAAAAACTGAGGGAAATAAACATTTTGATAAGCCTCATATTGTGAATGCTGAACTACTTCAAGTTGAATCTCATTTCTCATCTCACACTGAGTCATGTTATTGTTTGAGATCTAATGATTTTTCTTTCAAAAGTTAACCTTGATAATGGTGGTTGCTAGTCTGTCAAAATATCGGATTGTAATACGAAATAATACAAGTTTTTTTTCCCAAAAATAATAATTTATATATATATTGATTTTTGCATATGTTGTGGATTATGAAGATGTGATTACAAAAGAATTTAAAATCATTAGTTATTTATTTTGCTTGAAAATTTAAAATCAGACTAATTTGAATGGAATTATAAATACAACTCAGCTGAAATAAATTTTGTATTTATTATTATCATAATTATTTATGTGTCTATTTAAAAGTTTAATTGACAAATGAAAATGCACTTATTTTGTAATTTGTTTGTAGTAAACATTTATGTTAGGTAAAATAAAATTTTTACTAAGTCCCAGTAAATAATATATAGACAGATAAATAGATAGATAGATAGATACATATGTTGGTATATAGGTAAGAAGACAGGCAGATAGATAGATAGATAGATAGATAGATAGATAGATAGATAGATAGATAGATAGATAGATAGATAGATAGATAGATAGATAGATAGATAGATAGATAGATAGATAGATAGATAGATAGATAGATAGATAGATAGATAGATAGATAGATAGATAGATAGATAGATAGATAGATAGATAGATAGATAGATAGATAGATAGATAGATAGATAGATAGATAGATAGATAGATAGATAGATAGATAGATAGATAGATAGATAGATAGATAGATAGATAGATAGATAGATAGATAGATAGATAGATAGATAGATAGATAGATAGATAGATAGATAGATAGATAGATAGATAGATAGATAGATAGATAGATAGATAGATAGATAGATAGATAGATAGATAGATAGATAGATAGATAGATAGATAGATAGATAGATAGATAGATAGATAGATAGATAGATAGATAGATAGATAGATAGATAGATAGATAGATAGATAGATAGATAGATAGATAGATAGATAGATAGATAGATAGATAGATAGATAGATAGATAGATAGATAGATAGATAGATAGATAGATAGATAGATAGATAGATAGATAGATAGATAGATAGATAGATAGATAGATAGATAGATAGATAGATAGATAGATAGATAGATAGATAGATAGATAGATAGATAGATAGATAGATAGATAGATAGATAGATAGATAGATAGATAGATAGATAGATAGATAGATAGATAGATAGATAGATAGATAGATAGATAGATAGATAGATAGATAGATAGATAGATAGATAGATAGATAGATAGATAGGTAGGTTGGTCAGTAGATAGATAGATAGATAGATAGATAGATAGATAGATAGATAGATAGATAGGTAGGTTGGTCAGTAGATAGATAGATAGATAGATAGATAGATAGATAGATAGATAGATAGATAGATAGATAGATAGATAGATAGATAGATAGATAGATAGATAGATAGATAGATAGATAGATAGATAGATAGATAGATAGATAGATAGATAGATAGATAGATAGATAGATATGTGTGTAATGCATAACTTTTGTACTTACAGGACATACAAAAATGAAAACTAATGATGGGATAGATGCAAATCCCAACAAATACCTCCATGTTAAGGCAGGAAATATACCCATAGAAACAAGAACAGTATAAATAGCTCCAATTGTCCAAAAACTCTACAAAATATTTTTTAAAAAACATATATTTATTATAAATTATATATATAAGTAATTGTTTTTTTAAAAAATACATCAACCATATTAAAATTGTATTTTGCTTTATTTTTTTCAGTTAGTTTGTTTTATTTTGTTTTTATATATATACATGTCAAACTTGCTTAGAATTAAAACTTTTTTATATCCATCATTTTATATTTTTAGTCAAGTTAGTCTTCTATTTTACATATATTTGATGTTATTAAATTATTGTAAGTTTTAAAAAAACAGATGATTTAATAAGCATATATAAAGGGAAATAATATTTATTATAATTCTAACAAAAATGCAAGTTAATCAATAAATCCAGTAGAAATTCCAAAATGTCTTTCTCTGAAATGTGATCTTTCTAATCTTTTGCATTACATACACTGACACATAAAATGTAAACAATAGAAATAATTGATAAACCCCTATAATAATAGAGAAAAGTATCTAATGATGGTATTGCTAAAATTGCTAGCTCCAAACTGGACAAAATCATGTTAAAATTTTTTGTCTGAAATTTTACTAGGATATAAAAAACAAATTTGTTTTTATCTCAGTGCACAAGATTTTTTTGTGTGCAGTAAAACAGAGTTTCTTTTGTAAACCTGAGATTTTAAAGTTTTACTTCTTTGCAGTCTCAATAGTAACCAAATCTCTTATGTTAAATATTTTTTATGAATGATTTAGATAAAAACAATACACATAACTGGATGAAGGATTTATGTAATAAGTATTTAGTAATAATATTATTACCAACCACTAATTAAATTTTTTTAACTCCAAGATGATCACACTTTCACTGCATCAAAAAGATTTTGTGCACTGAGGAAAAAACAGATTTATCTTTTATCTTCTAGTAAAATTTCATGCATAAGTTATCAACAGGATCTAATGCAGCTTGAAACTAAAGATTTAAGTAGTGGTTACCTAGGAACTTCATTACTGGATATTTTTTTGCCATTATTACATGGATTTATTTGGCGATTTCTATTGTTTAAAGATTTAAAAACTGTATTGTAATGATCAACTGAGAATCTAAAGTTATAACCAACAAATATCACTATAGGCACTACTGGATTTACAATCTAGAATTTCATATTTCTGTATGCAAAAGATAGAATTCTAATGCTATGCAACATAAATCTTCATTTGATATTTGCATATTAATATATATAAATATTAGAAGAGGGTATAAATTAAACTTTACTGATGAAGATATTCCCATTCACTATTAGTATTTATATATATTAAAGAGGTGCATATCTGCATGCAGATATACTCACTTCATGTTTACTTAAATTAACCTATCTCCTATTGTATATATATATAATTTATTTATTAATATCTGCACACATTAGTAATATGTGCATGTGTGCATGTACAATCTTGCATCATTTTCTAAAGTTAAAGGCTGATTGTTTAAATCATGTGATTTTATTTTAAGAAAAACTATATCCTGTTAAAAGTAGAATCAATTATGAAAAAATGTTAAAATATTATATACAATGGGAGAGAGGTAAGTAGCCATTAAGGAAGGGAGCATGAGTGCCATATTTCTCTATCTATGCATATTATCAGCTGTAATAGTTGTAGGTGAACACCTTTAGATGCTTTAAGGTGTAAAATGAAAGTAAGAAACAAAGATCAGGAAACCTATGTGGTGGTCCAAAGGACTGTGGATGCAAATGTAAGATGGGACAGCAATTAGATAAATTAAATTGAAATCCATTAAGAAATCTCACAAGATACACCACCAGGCACAAAATAATATAAATAAGCATAGAAAGAGGCATTGTATTTTTAAAAAATCAGTATTCTAAATGCTTCTGTATTATTCTGTATGATCCTGGATTATTCTGCTTCGTTTTATTTCTGATTATCAAATAATTATCAAAAATATAATAATATAGAAGTCATATTCATTATCCTGCTTTAAATTCTTCTTAGTGCTTGTGAAGAAGAAATTGAAATGTTAGAAGTACCTGCCACTATGAGCGAGTAGTCTGGCATTGGCTTCTCCATAGTCATTGGTGACGTCCTGAGAAGTTCCATCAAAACAAGTCCACAGATCCTAAACCCATATACCTATCTGTGCAAAAGAAGTCTCAAAACCATCATTTTATTGCTGGAAAAAATGTTTTCATTTTCTTCCAAGTTTTAACTGTGACTCAATTTTATTTAACATACCTTATTAACCAGTCTTAATCTTTTAAATTATCTATATCATATTTATTAATGTTAAATCTGCTGACTTAATTATTTAAATTAATTAGAAATCAATTTGTTGCATTTTATTTATGTATTACCTTGAATAAAATAATGGAGAGAGTTAAATTTCAATTGATTATATGTGTTTACGCTTCGCTGCTCTCAAAATCCCAAGAGATGGAGCGAAAAGATGCCAATTTTTAAAACTTAAATTTTAAAAGTAATAATAAGACGTATATAAATTGTTTTTCTTAGTTTCTTGTCTTATTGCCTTCATCATGTCAGGAAGGTTGTAGATCAAAATTCTTACAATTGTGTAGAAATTTAAGAAAGGATGAAGAGCACATTTTGATTCAATTAATTTATAAATTATATATGTTGTTTACCGTTTGTCTCTCTCTCTATATATATATATTGTAACCATATATTTTAGCATAAAATATAATAATTGTTGTAACTAGTATGAAAAATTTCTCTGTCTTCTTTGGTGATTTGATTGGCTTGATTTTCGCTTTGAACAGATTACTCTCTTATATTATTTTAATAAATTTAAATTTGCTTCGTTCCATCTCCTACTTCATATCAGAATGTTTAACTTTTTAAAAATTTTGATAACACATTGAACTTGGTAAAATAGTATTAAAATATAATATTTTGTTTTATTTGTTTAAAGTGATCTTAAAAATTATTTCATTTGAATTAACAAAACCATTTGTTCAATTAAAATAAATTATTAAAAATAAATACAGTAATTACGTAAGCGTCTCAATGTAAAAAAAGAAAAGAGCGTGAATTTAAGAGAAGATCGTCTGTTAGTTTTGCTTTTGGAGAGAGAAGAAAGAAAAGAAAATGGTAAAAGGCAAATGGTGTAAATTTGAGAGCTTATTTTAAAATAGTTAACAAGTAAACTGATTACCATAAATTTGCTATAAACGTAAAAATAATATCGTGGTATTTAATTATAAGATGAATTGCTAAATTTAAAAGTCTGTTCAAGTCGGCTGGCCAAGTGGATCAAATCACCGGTAATAATTTCCCAATATTACATTTAAGATGTCGGAGCTTCCCAGTTTAAAAGAATTAATTGCAAGAATTTGGTATGTTTTAAAATGTTTATTGTTCTACAATTTGGAAAAATTAAATAAGTATTTTAATTACAAAAGTTTTATAAATATGAAAATTTGCTTTTTAAAAAAGAAGAAATTTAAATTAAAGTAAAATGTTAAAGTTATCAACATAGTTAAATATTTCCGTTTCTAATTCTAATAAAATATAGTATTGATTGATATTTAACTTTATAATGCCAGTAATATATTTGCTAGTTAATTTGTTTGCCATTTGGATAATAAACAGTCTTCAAATAATTTATCAAAGCTATTTTCTAATTTTATCGTCAGTTTGGAATGATTGAATTAATTGCTGTAGTTATTATTCCTAGATTTAAGCATGGATAAATAAATATTAGCATGGATGTAATAAACTTGGAACATTTTAATAGAGAAATGTAGAAATTAATAACTTTTGAAAAACATTTTCATTTAAGTTCTGCATGTCATGTTTTTTTGAAATTGTTTCTTGTTTATGGAGCCACGTAAAATCGTTAATCTAATAGTGATTATAATAACTAATACAAATGGATAAAATTGCATGTATGGAATTCAACCATAATTATATTTATTACTTCGTACATTTATTGTTCGACACATCGTACATGGATTTCACGGATCATATTTATAGTTATAAAGTGCTCTACAATCTAATTTGTGACACACACACCTGCTAAAATTCATATATTGAACTTTAAAATGCTATACATTTAATTTATATCACACACACACCTATTAGATTTTATGTATTTGATGAATAATTCATTACTTTAATTTTATCGTTATATGAACTTGCATGTGAAGTTCATAAGTTATATTTTATTAAGTTTAAAGTAATAGGGGTTGAATAAAATATTTATTCAAGAGAATAGCGCTTGCGAAAGGGCTTGAAAAGTACTAAATGAATTCATGAGATGTATCAATCTTTGTGAGGTATTTTGTGAGTCTTTCCAGATTTCTATTCCGATACCAATATTACTTATATTATATTACACATGTTTTATTTTAAGCAAGATAAGTTAGTATATTATTTGTCCTGATTAGTGTAACATTTTGTTATGCAAGAACCCACATTTGCTAAAGTGTTAGTGTATTCTGAATGATCAGAATAACTGAGGAGGATGATTTTGCACTTTAATATGAGGTAAATAGTAATGTTGTTTTTTAATGTTGAAAGGCATTAATCTGTGCTGGTGGTTAATCCGCAGATTATTTAATTGCCATTTTTTGTATTTTACATTCATTCCAGCGCTGGTGGTTAATCCGCGGAATTGTGTAATTATACGTATTACTTTATGGTGGTGTATAAATCCACAAAGCTTTTAGTGTTACTTAATTCCTATGTGTAGATGAACGCATCCACAGGAATATGTTTTACTTCATAGATATAAGTTGGGCAAAGTATTTTAGTTAATCTGCTAAATCATCTTCTTCCATTTGTAAGCATAATTCATAAGTTAGATCGTCAAATTGTAGCAGGACATTCTATTCAAGTTACTTCATAATAATTAACTGTCGGTTGATTATTATTTACCGGAGTGTAAGTTTAAATTTTCATTTTATTTAGTGATTGCATTATAGCTAAATCCTACAGATATAATATTATTTATTATATTATTCTAATTTTACGGTATGGATTTATTGAATCTGGAAATGATGTTAAATATTTCATGAGTTGATGTTGAATTTAGTATAATTTGCTCAAGATTCATTATATCAAATTGAAATAAGGTATGATTAGGTTTTTAAAACCGTACCTATGATATGTTATTGAAGAAAGTCAATGGAATTATAATTTATTTATTTTATTTGTTTATTTATGTTTTAATTATAACATTGGAATTAATTACTTATTATTCATAAATTTGTAAATAAAAGTTGATTTATAATTAAACTTACTGTGCCGTTGCTATGTGTCATTCTTAAAATCAGAAATCATAAACCTTGGATAGAGCATACATTAAAGTACATACTATCGTCAACATGATATAAGAGTTTAGTAATATTTGAGAAAACATTTGGATGCTTTTCGTCTTTGGTAGTTTATGATGTGTAGGGTACAATAAAATCCCATTTACCTTTTCCATCATTTTGGCTTTGCGTAGTTGATTCTAGTATACAATACAAATTGATTATTAAACCTGTAAACAGATTTACCAAATAATGATATGATTGAATATATTTACTTAACATTTTAAATTGTCATTTGTCAGTATAAAAAGAGTCTCAGTGATATAGTTAAACTATAAAAAGAACCCAATTATTTATGTTTATTTATTGCAAAGCTTTACCTGGACTAGCATTTGTATTAAAAATCATATAGATTGTTTAAAATTTCATAATCTTATGTAGTTCCACAAATTATGCCATCTTGTACATGGTCGGCCATCGGGTCTCATACAATAAAAATCGCAAATTAAGGTTTGTAACATAATAACATTACACTTATAATTTGTTTACTGTATTTTATCATACTACTATGATAGGTCTTCGCGGTACACCCTGGCTGCGATCAAATTAAATCATAAAAGTTTATGTTAGATCATTAGTTTGGTCTGTGGTAAGTTGCTCCGGATGTTGGTTGTGGTCCTTGGTGCATAAATTATAGATAGCATAAAATGTTTTGGATACAGCTCTTAATAGCTGACAATGTGTAGCGGGAATTGATCAGTGATCGGGGTTACGATTCCCAGTGCACTGATGTTTTGGTGATATTATGTAGTTGACCACACTTTAAAGGGTTACAATATATATATAAGAAACTAGTTTTGTTAAGAATATTCACAATAAAATACTATACTTGGTTTAAAGCGTTACTTCAAGCATTGCTTAAATTAATAAGTCTCTTTGATAAAATGATTCTCTGTAATAAAAATTCCTGCAAATGTGGCAATATTTATAATTCAAGATTTTAGTATGTAAGAAGTAACATTCATAAAGTTGTCTAAATGTACATCGCATTTATTCTCGATGCAATATAATATCTATGTAAATTAAAACCACAATCTTCCATGTATAAACTATGTAAGGAATAATGGATTGCACTATCAGCTTGTTTCAGGAGTAAATAATTCCCCCAAAACTTAAATATTGTTTGATTAGATTTTCAAATTTAATATTATTAAAATAGTTATTGTAAACTGGTTTTATTATAAATTAATAATACATGGTTAACTGGGGATGCTTATGGTTTATATATAAAATAAGTTTGGTAATGTTTATTCAGGTGGGCAGAAGGCTTAATAATTTGTTTATCTTTCTATGCATTTGCATTCCTATCTTCATATATGTGTGGCAATGGTCATATCATTATTATTCAACCTTGTCATATATTTTTTGTATGGTTCATGAATATATGATCAGACTGCATGAGGGCAGCTCAGACACCATGTGCCTGGGTTCTTAATCCATAGATTAGTGTCAGTCTATGTTCTGCAGGATGTGAAGACTCTTCATGACTACAAATCCTAGATTTAGCACATCCACTGGAATGCACTCATGGTTAGAAGCAGATGCACCTCTGTGGCCAGGGACATCCACTCTTCATAGTGAACCATACCATCAGATCAATAAGCTGATCGTCCTTGTTTTATATACCATTGACTCCACTCACATAGGTAGTACCACAATTTCCAAGTAATGTTTGCCTTTAGCCTTTGCCTATGCTCATCAGAAGCCCTGGTGACTTAAGCTTGAACCTGTACACAAGTTGTCTTATTAAACAGATATGTTATTAACTTTCTATATTCAAACCTAGAATAGGTGGATAGATTATAATATTTCCAATTAAAATATATAGAGCACACATCATTGTTGTTAGCCATCACCATCTTCTGTAATACTATGTAAAAGCCAGTAGATTATTCCAACCTAATATTTTGTAAGCTACTCTTTCTATTATTTTAATTTTATAATAAAACTTATGTTATTCTTGTTAACTAAGCATGCATCTTTATTGTGAGTCAGAACTATTAATTAACTATTATATATATATATATATATATATATATATATAATAGTTAATTAATATATATATATATATATATATATCACTAAGTAAGTCAGTTAATTGATGAACAAGCACATCCATAGTTGTGTATCTTATAAATATAATACTAGCTCTGTAACATTATTGAACTGATTAAACTACCAAATCCTACCAACAGTGGTAATATAAATAGATTAATGTAAGGCTTTAAAATGCTAGCATAGTGTAATGTCATAAGTTATAAAGAACCCTGAGAGAGAGAGAGAGTTTGTGTTTGAACCCTGAGCTATGTCATGTTGTATGAAGAAGGGAAGCTATGTGACATCAAGGATGTTAATTAGGTGGCCAAGGCTAGAAAGCCTAGGTAGGAATTTAAACTAGAAACATGGGGGTAGTTCTTTGGCTTCTGGTTGAGAGTCCCTGTTTGGTCTTTCAGTCTTGTTGACTGATTATACAATCTTGACCATTATAATATATATATATATATATATATATATATATATATATATATATATATATATATATATATATATATATATATATATATATTGAAACAGATATACTGTTCCCCATGTATATATATTCAAAAGACCCCCCCCCATTTAAAAAAGACTAGCATGATTTGATCAAATTAAAAAAGAAATAAAGCAAAAAGCTTATAGTTAATAAAAAATCATTATTGATTTTATAGTTTCAAATTATGATGTAAATAAAAGCTGGCAGTTATTAAAAAAGATATTTTTAATTTTTGGAACGATGTTTTTAAATAAAGTGTTATATCAGCTTGAGGCAGTCTTAATCAATTGAAAAACATGGCTTAATCTTTATGCTTTCTTATCTATCCCACTATCAAAGTAGATTATCCAATCATTATGAAGAGAAAGGCAATCGGGCTTAAATGAGAGCAGTATGCAAATCATGTACAGTGAAAAAGGCTGTTTAATCAATCCAGAGAGGATAATATAAATAGTCAAGTTGGAAGTTCGGAGGCAGATTAGATTGGATTTTTAAAGTGTATGTTTAAAAAGGATTTTTTTTTAAGAAAGATTTTTGAAAAAGATAATAAGAAAAGTGAAGAATTAAAAAGTTGAAATTCTTATTTAAGTGTTACTCAACTCTAACTTTCATCATCTTGGAATATAACCTTTACAACCACTGTTAATAATGGAAAAAGAAATCATTATTCAGAAAATTATAACCATAGAAGGATAAATGAACAGCTTTTTCTCTCCATTCTAAGCCATGATTTTCCAAGATTTTCCGGGATAAACATCATAGAAAGAAGATAATGCCATTCATCTGAAATGCCCCTTTTGAAAGCAGTTACATTATGAATATGAAGAAACAAACTGGATGAATGAAGGTAATGATTTTATAAAAATATTTGATACTATGTGTGTTTATAGAAGACGACAATACGTATTTGTTAAACTAAAATTATATGTTGTATTTTTATATTGGACTATTTCCATCATCTAATATGTGTGTTGAATGTCTTTAGAAAAGTTTAATTTTTAGTTAAATATTCCAAATGCATTCAACTGTTAGTAATATCACAGCAAACAGGTTAGTATATGCACCAACTGTTAGTAATATCACAGCAAACAAATGTTAATAATATCACAGCAAACAGGTTAGTATATGCACTAACTGTTAGTAATATCACAGCAAACAGGTTAGTATATGCACCAACTGTTAGTAATATCACAGCAAACAAATGTTAATAATATCACAGCAAACAGGTTAGTATATGCACTAACTGTTAGTAATATCACAGCAAACAGGTTAGTATACGCACAACGTTTCGAGAGGTATTTTTCTCCCCTCTTCTTCAGGTGTTGCTGGCCTGACCAGTGACAGTACTAGCATGGGATTCGAACCTGGATCCTTAGATTCTTGAGTATTGAATTTTAAGGTAACGCTCTAACCAACTGAGCCATCCTGCCAAAGGCAACAGTATGTAGTAATTTCATATACTTATCTATGAGGTTCCTCCTGATTTCTCCACTTTTTCCTAAGAGCAAAGTTGATTAGTGGTTTCCATACATTATGTATAGTCACACTAGGTTGGCTTATGGGATTTTTTGCCATTGTCATGTGAGCAGCTTCTTTAAATTTTCTTCTTTGTACCTTTTCTTCTCTATCCAATATTTTTGTATTTTCCCAATTGAACATATGTTCATTGGTACATACATGGTCTGCTACCTTAGACACATCTGTTTTCTCTCTTCTAATCATCAGTTTGTGTTCTTGCAAGCACTTTTCAATGGGATGACTGGTCTCACCAATATATGTTCTTCCACATTCACATGGTATTTCATAGATGCAGTTTTTTCTTTTCAGCATTTCAAGTTTAGGCTTTGTAGATGTTAGAATTCCTCATAGTGTGGTATGGCTCTGGAAAGCTGTTCTGATGTTATACTGATTGCAGATTTTCCTTAATTTGTCTGCTATTTTTGGAATGTATGGGTACACTACAGTACCAATAATTGTCTTTTCTCTTGATGGTTATTTTTGTTGTCTATTTAACATTTTCTTAATAACAGCTGATGGATAAACATTTTTCATAAGAGTTTGTTCTATATAGATCTTTTCTTTTTCCAAATCACTGGTTTCTGAACAAACTTCTTTTGCTCTGTTCCATAGTGATAGTATAACTCCATGTTTTGTGTTTCTGGTGTGATTGGATGTATAGGCTAGGTATTTTCCTGTATGTGTAGGTTTTCGGTAAACTGTAGTTTTGATTTTGCCATGAGGGAGTCTTGTCACAAGAACATCTAAGAATGCCAATTTTTGTTCTTGTTCTGATTCTATTGTGAATTTAATTGAAGGGGATATGTTGTTGATGTGTTTCCAGAAAGTTTGTAGCAATGCTTTACCTTGGTGCCATACAACAAATGAATCATCCACATAGTGAAGCCAAACTTTAAGTGGATATAGAGTAGTTTTTATGGCTAAGGTTTCAAGTTCTTCCATGTAAATATTGCTAATCAGGGGAGACAATGGTGAGCCCATAGCCATTCCTTGATTTTGTTGGAAGAATTCTGTGTTATATTGAAAGTAGGTTGTTTTTACACACATCAACAACATATCCCCTTCAATTAAATTCACAATAGAATCAGAACAAGAACAAAAATTGGCATTCTTAGATGTTCTTGTGACAAGACTCCCTCATGGCAAAATCAAAACTACAGTTTACCGAAAACCTACACATACAGGAAAATACCTAGCCTATACATCCAATCACACCAGAAACACAAAACATGGAGTTATACTATCACTATGGAACAGAGCAAAAGAAGTTTGTTCAGAAACCAGTGATTTGGAAAAAGAAAAGATCTATATAGAACAAACTCTTATGAAAAATGGTTATCCATCAGCTGTTATTAAGAAAACATTAAATAGACAACAAAAAGAACCATCAAGAGAAAAGACAATTATTGGTACTGTAGTGTACCCATACATTCCAAAAATAGCAGACAAATTAAGGAAAATCTGCAATCAGTATAACATCAGAACAGCTTTCCAGAGCCATACCACACTATGAGGAATTCTAACATCTACAAAGCCTAAACTTGAAATGCTGAAAAGAAAAAACTGCATCTATGAAATATGTGAATGTGGAAGAACATATATTGGTGAGACCAGTTTCCCCATTGAAAAACAATTGCAAGAACACAAACTGATTATTGAAAGAGAGAAAACAGATGTGTCTAAAACAGCAGACCATGTATGTACCAATGAACATATGTTCAATTGGGAAAATACAAAAATATTGGATAGAGAAGAAAAGGTACAAAGAAGAAAATTTAAAGAAGCTGCTCACATGACAATGGCAAAAATCCCATAAGCCAACCTAGTGTGACTATACATAATGTATGGAAACCACTAATCAACTTTGCTCTTAGGAAAAAGTGGAGAAATCAGGAGGAACCTCATAGATAAGTATATGAAATTTCTACTGACTGTTGCCTTTGGCAGGATGGCTCAGTTGGTTAGAGCGTTACCTTAAAATTCAATAATCAAGAATCTAAGGACCCAGGTTCGAATCCCATGCTAGTACTGTCACTGGTCAGGCCAGCAACACCTGAAGAAGAGGGGAGAAAAATACCTCTCGAAACATTGTGCATATACTAACCTGTTTGCTGTGATATTACTAACAGTTAGTGCATATACTAACCTGTTTGCTGTGATATTATTAACATTTGTTTGCTGTGATATTACTAACAGTTGGTGCATATACTAACCTGTTTGCTGTGATATTACTAACAGTTGAATGCATTTGGAATATTTAACTAAAAATTAAACTTTTCTAAAGACATTCAACACACATATTAGATGATGGAAATAGTCCAATATAAAAATACAGCTAGAACACCATCATCACAAACCTTCAGAAAAACACTAAAATTGTATGTGTTTTTAAAAGACAAACAAAATGTCTTTATTATAATTAATAAAAAAAGAATTATTAATAAAAACAGCTGCATAAACATACGCTCTGTTAATAATAAATTGTAAATGATAAATATTAAAAATATCTATAATCGAAAGGCATTTTTAATACGGTTTGACTTCTCATCTACAGATACATTTGAATTAAAATAAAGTAAAAACGAATACTTGTAATGATTTTATATATATATTAATATTTATATGTGTTTATAAAGGATAAAACAAAACATCTTTCTTAAAAAGAAAGAAGAAAATTATGAACAAATTTAGCTATGGAAATACGTTTTATTAAAGATAAATTATAAATACTAAAGTACCTATAATCAAAATGCATTTTTAATAAGGATTGACTTCTCATCTACAGATACATTTGAATTAAAATAAACTAAAAAAACGAATACTTATAATGATTGATATTATTGATTTACAAATAAATAAACCTAGAAGAGTCAGAAATACTGAGCTATTACAGATAACTCTAACTGGCTAATAAATAAATGCAGCTGCTGATCAACTTATATGAAGAAATATATATATATATATATCTGTGGCAGACCAAACAACAATATTTATGATAGATTAACTAACTTAAAATGAACTGGGACTTTGAATTAGAGGTAAAATATAAACTGTCAAAGAACTTGCATTCTTTAACTCATATTGCCCTATTATTGAATACATACCAAGTTACACAATGGACTGTAAATAAAATATTTGTAATTGAGCAAATTCAGTTACACAGTGGACTGAAAACAAAATATTTGTAATTGAGCAAATTCAGTTACACAATGGACTGTAAATAAAATATTTATAATTGTGCAAATTCAGTTACACAATGGAATGTAAATGAAGTATTTGTAATTGTGCAAATTCAGATACACAATGGACAATAAATAAAATGTTTGTTGAATTAACTATATGAGGAATTAAGTGGAACTCTGAATTAAATGGAATGCTATCAGTTGCCTTCATTACTCTCTTTGTTGTCTCAATATGTCACACTCCTCTCTGTTCAATAACTAAATGATTACAGATATAAACTGTTAAAGAACTGTTGAGAGAAGGACTTTATTATACTCTCAACAGATTACATTTTCTTTTTTTTAAAGTCATATAGAAATCTTTTGCTTGATGGACCTTTATTTAAATTTGTTATTAAATAAAACTATTGTTATTTAAAATTAATCTTAGTTATCCAGTTGTTCAATTTTATTTTTTGTTTTTATTGTATCACTCATCATTCATTGCATTTGTTCATGAGAATCTCATGCCTACTGAGCTATGTCTGGCATAACTAGACCTAGGTAAGTCAGGTTGTAGTGAGATGGAACTCTAGTGGTGCCATTTGGAAAACCAAACATATAAATGTCTAGATGCTTCCAGCCTCTATGGTGCTACATCCTCTGATGAGCAGGAAATATTGTTGTAGGGGGGTTAACATTTGCATTGGGTAATGCCAGTTGATGGTTCCTTCCTGCAACATGCCCATCAGGAAATTGTTACAACTGAAGTAATAAAAGGGTTGTGCGGTGGTCCGGTTGCAATATACATATATATATATATATATATATATAAAGTATAAAGGCAACCTAGTCAATAAAATAATAAAAATTATCCCAAATTCACAACTTAACCAAACTAGCCAAAAATATAAACTAAAACACAATCAAAGGTTTCACTGCTACAAGGAGACTTTTCAAGTATAAAGAACTACCAAATAACCACATAATTAAACTAAACATTACCCACAATTCCACTTAAATTTTATACACCCTTAATACTAAAATAATTTTTAAATAAGTTAATTGCTTCAGGATCATATTTTTTTAATAATAAAGATTCTTTAATTCTTCTTTTTATTTCATTTCTCTCAAAGAAAACAACTTTAGCCCCAGTTTAAATAAAATAATAAAAGTACATAAAAGTAGGGTTAGAAATAAATATCTTAGTTGTGTTTTTTATATCCAAGAAAAAGATACAGACCACACTATTAATTTTGATGAAACTAAGGTTGTCTTCTTTGAGGGAAATAAAATAAAAAGAATTTTTATTATTAAAAATTTATGATTCTGAAGCAATTAACTTATTTAAAAGATCTTTTAATGTTAAGGATGTATGGGAGATAAGTGAAATTGTGGGTAATGTTTAGTTTAAATATGTTATTCTGTAGTTTTTTACACTTGAAAAGTCTGCTTGCAGCAGTGAACAGTAAAACTGTTGGTTGTGTTTTAGAGTTGTTGTTTTTTTTTTGGCTAGTCTCATTGAGTTGTGAATTTGGGGTAATTTTGATTATGTATGTACATATCCCTAAATCTAGAAGAATCTCAAGATTCCTACGAATAAAAATTTATCACTTGCAGGCTTCTTGGTGGCACTGCAAAGCGCCTAGTGACCACAGTACACTCCACCCAACAGTACCTAATTAACTTATAAGTATATTGGCATATAGATGATTAGCTGGTCATGAAACCATTCCTACTGAATGTGACTATATTCCCAGGGCAAAATATGGAAACACATTAACAATTCATATGAAAGTGTATCAGTTTTTTTAAGAAGGTTTGTACTTGTTACATAGTAAATCATAGCTACTTTGTGACACATAACTAAAATGGAGACCAGCAAAAAAAATTGATTTTTATTACCAGTCTATTTGTAATATTTTTTTACCTAAGAGAATCTTAATCTCTTAATTAATAAGGAAAAAGTATTGTAGTAAATTTTCTATTTCTGGAACTTGATGAAAAATTTATAACAAAAGAAATAATATGTATATCAAAGTATAACTACAGACTGCATATACCAAATTACAATTATGATATTGAGATTAATTAGTTTTCGATAATATAATATATTGTAACGAGCACAGACATTCGTTACATTATTTTTTTTTATATTTATTAAACATGAAAGTAAATTAAAAAGTTCGCATTTAAAAATTTTCTTTAAGAATTAAAAATTGAAATTAAATATCATCTTAAACTCGTATATATTAAATCGCACAGATAATGAAAAATTATTAAAATAAAACTTTATTAAAGAAAAAGTATTTTAAAACTAAATTTTAAAGAGATTTGGAGATAAAATTATATCTTTAAATAGATCTTTGATTTGGAAAACAGGTTAATTAATCAGAAATGGAAATGATTGTTAATTAGTTAAATGTAAACCAGCCTTGGGCATTTAAATGTAAAAACATCGGTCAGATAGGAAAACAATAGAAACAAATAGCCAATGAAAGAAATCCATCGGGAAATCGGACCTCAGCGAAAGGATCATCACATCGATGACATAATGCCAAGTCAATCCTTCGAATACGTATAAAAGAAAAATTTGGAAATTATTAATTAGTGACTGGAAATTGATTATTACGATGTGACTATTTGTAGTAGTACGGAGTTGGAGGTGAAGGAATTGACAGACGCCCTGTCAATTCTTTCAACTGTTAAAGAAAGGAGAAATGAACTATCGTTTCCTACATTGAGGACCAATTAAACTAAAAAAACCTCCGAATGAATAAATAAAACAACGGCTAAATGGATACCAATCTTAGGACAGCGTGGGAATTCACGTTCATGGCAAGCAACGGATAAAGATGAACTGATTTAAACCGTAAGAACTTTATAAATAATGAACATTAAATTAAAATTTTCTATATTTAAATGATTGCAATATGATCCTATCTGACTAAACTAAATTCTTTATTAATAGTGTTATTTGATGTATTTTTTTTCTTATTTATGTAAAATCATTTCCATTTATTTATTTTTTATTCTTTAAGTTTTTATCATGATTTTTTTGTTTTTCGTTAAATTAATTATATAAATGTTAAACTTAAGTCGGGCGTGAATGGCTGTATAGATTTGTAAAGTTATATTAGGGGAGGGTAATCTTAGGTTATTTATGTCGTTGTTAGATTGGGTCAATGGATTGGATATATTGATGTAGTTAGTAGATGTAGTCGGAGATTCGCTACTGGCAGAATCATTTATATTTACGCCGCACTCACCCGTTTGCCTATGAAAGGAATTATAAGACGGATAACGCAGTTCCTTTCTATGGAGTTTTTTTATTATTGTTCTTCTCATTAGATAGATGTAATATCCCTATCTGATGAGAGTCAATGCCTTCTCTTAATCTTTTTGGTGCTGTCGTATTCCGTATTACATTGAATACATCGATGTATCAGATGAATTGATGCCAGTTTGACTGCGAATTTTAGCCTAAGGTTAAATAGGGATATAATATTTTATTTTCAAATGCAAATCTACGTGGTCTATTCATACTTGACCCTAAATTAAAATGCATTAAATTTAAGTTGTTTATAGACGCTTGCATGGATTGGTTATCGGTTAAGTATGTTTTGGGTTTTCATATTTGATCAAAATATATAGACATTCAATAAATAATGATACCTTACGGTGAGTATCTAAAATGTATTTATTCGGATGTCTTTTAAGTTATTAGTGGCAATGCAAGTATCTTATGGTGAATACTATTGGGTTACATATAAATTTCCCTCCGCAATTTGTCAGTAATCAATAATTTTGTATTTTGATCGTTTATGTTTACTTTGGAATGTTTTTAACCGTGTAATCTATGTAACCGATCTATAGCAACATATTAAAACAAGCTTTTATAATCCCATCTGTGCGAACTTAATTAAAATGTAAACTTATAATATAATAGAAATTAAAATGTAAATTAAAATCTAAGGTAAAGTTAAAAATAATGTTAAATGTTAAAATGTAAACTAATTTAAAATAATTTTAAATCTTATATATAGGTGCATAAATAAATGTTTGTATGTTAATTACTGGCAGTGGCTTATTTTATTCCTCTTATATATATATTCTTATATTATTTTTTAAATCTCTGCTATTCCACTGAGCTAGTGACATGGGCTAACGACCAGAATCAAAATTTAAAAAAAAAAAAAAATTTTTTTTTTTTTGACTGACGTATCTGCCTACTTTATAAATTTTTCTAGGTTCAAATGCCTAGATGGCGCCCTGTAGTGCAGTTTACGTTAAGTCATTTTCTCCGGATCGTTACAATATATTAATAGAAATTTATTTCTTACTTTGTAAATAGTAACTATTTTATGTTAAACCTTAATTAAGTGGAATACATTCTATTTAGTTTTAGTACAAATTTCGACATTAATTAAAACTCTTAATAAGAATTATTATATTTTCAAAAACAGAAGAATTAAACTTTTTGGATTCTAAAAATCTTTTTCTCTCTTCTTTTTGATTGTAAAATTAAATAAAATTCTTTAAATCTAAAATTGTATGTCTTTCTTTACCTATATATATATAGTCATAAAATTTGTCTCTATTGTAAACGTTTAGTTTTAATGTAAAACATTAAATTAGTCTCCTCCCTTTCTAACCACATGAATGTAAATACGAAATAGACATAAACGATGAAATATCTTTAAAAATTGTTAGCACGTCTAATGTTAACAACTGTAAATAAACAATATTCAAAATATTTCACAATTAGAACTTTTTACTTAAATGAAGAGCAAGACAACAAGTTCAATAAAGCTTTGAAGTTTTCCAAATAAATATTTTTTCACATGTGCTATGTAGCTTTTGCTTTAATGCATCCATGATTATTTCTTTTTTTACTTATGCTAATAAAGCTTTGTTTTTAAAGAAACAATGTATATTTTTATTTGTGATACCTTTTTTTTTTAAATTTTTAATATTATTTATAAAGGTGTAAAGTTTTTGTTTTATTTTTGCACAATAATGAGTGCTCGTTAAGCTTTATGAAACATTGAGATATTAAAAAGTTTCATCCTGTTATTATACTGGTCTACAATTTTTAATACTTAGTGCATAGCATAAATATATTTTATAAGAAGTCTGCAAATACCATAGTATCAAATCCAATCATGTAAAATAAAAATATTCATTTCATTTTTATATTAAAGTTCACTATAACTGATGCAAATGTATGCAATATCTAAATAAATAGTGTGATGATATTATGATATAAAATGGCTTACCATAACTAATGTCAAAGCTTTTCCTCTGTTATTTCTCGGTAAAAATTCAGAATAAATTGTTAAACTAAAAAAAAAAAAAAAGAAGAGAAATATAAAAATTAAAAATTTGAAAAAATATTAAGATTTTTTTTTTGTCATAATGGTTTAAGTTATCTATCTTCCATGCCTTTTAATGCGTAAAGACTAGGTAAAACTTAAAAATGTTTTTATAAGCAGTCCCTAGGATTTTCTTTTCCTAATACCTGGACCATAGCCAATTAGTCCATACAGTTACTGATTTGTGTATATATATAATAATGCCTTATTTGGTTATATGATGTATTATTTTTTTGTTTTAATTTTGACATTTTGATAAAATGGCATTCATCGATGTCAAGGCTAAGATTTTAATGAAGAACTATTATGTTTTAATTAAGTAATAACGGGATTGAATTAAAAAATGATCATTTATATATTGTGAACATCAAACAAATGGAATATAATCATCAATTAATATGTGGAAATTAAAATAGCAATTATCGACTCAAGAGCAACCCCTAATGGGTAATAATTATCGGTGGTAACTAGTTGCATAATACAATATTCAGTATGCCCAGATTCAATCAAAATTGAATTTTACTTTCCGAAATCGTATCAAGCAGACAAAAAGAAGACATAATGAAGTTTAAAATTTTATCTTAAATGATTTTACCTGCCTTGTGATCAATTTTTAATTAAATATACATTTAAATATAAATGTTATTTCGGATTCCCTTTTGTTTTATGAGCAAGACGATTGCTAAACATAAAATATGCCTAAGATTATAATAAAACATACAATAAATAAATAAAAAAATATTATTAAATAAGATTTCTTCATATTTCTTCTGTGAAAAAAGTAAAACTTGGATGTATCAATTTAAACTGCAGAATTATTTTGAAGGCCTTGTAATGCTCTTTGCTTCTTAACAATATCATAATTACTTTGTATTTCTCACTGCATTTTTCCTCTGTAAATATCATGATTAAACTTTTTCTTCCTCCCAGTGTATACACCATTTGAATTATCAAGAGGTATCTACTTTCGTTTTTAAGTTCAAGTACATAGCTAGCATGGAAGATTATAAACTTTATCGTTTATCACAAATATTCGTAAATATCCATCTCCAATGTATTAATTAGAATCACAATATTTTGACTGCTTCAAGCAAACATTTATTAATCAATTAGTATTAATCATAGGAGAATTGCCAAATCATCAATTAATTATGACTCTTCCTTTTTTAAAACGTTTAACACTTTAAACTGGAAAAAAAGGTAACACTAAAGAAAAACGTTGATTTTAAAAAGATTATTGCTGTTTATAATTATTTAATTTGAAGTTATAATCCAGCTATCCAATAAATATCCTATTGTATTTTTAAAATTCACAATATTATTAATATAACAAATTATCAATTTGGAATCAAGTTGAAAGGAGATAATATTGGCAGATAATATTATTTTATTTAATAATCATAACAATTCCACTACAATTAAGTAAGGCATAACAATTCCATTAAGGTTGTTTTTCCATAAATTCAAGATAATTGATGACATTTAATATTAAGAATTTCAGTAAAAGTATTTCTGGGAACTCTAGAGTTGAGAGTTTATTCATTCATAATTAATAGGACTTAGTCTGAGATGAGTTGTTATTATTACTAATTTTAAATATGCTAAAATAATTCAATTACTTTCTGCATATTCTGTAATGTTAAGGACAAATTAATGGCATATACATCTAGTTTAAAATAGCATTACCTTTTCAATAAAAACATTTTATATATATACCAGGAGAATTATTTAGCAATTAAAATCAGATATAACTTTTAATATAGTTCACTTGTAATTTTCTCCTATTAGGGAAAGTTCCAAAACTACTGTCTATTATAATTTTAAATTCATGACAGCAACATTTGTTATGTATTTTATGGCTGTTATAGATAAAACAATTATAAGGTAATTTATGAAAATTAATACTTTATTTTAATAATCTCTATATTTCCTCTTTCTTTTTTATTCTTTATATAAATAAAGATACAATAAAAGACAAATGAAAAAATTAATAAGAATTTCTGGACTTATTTATGGTTTAATTTAACTTTGCTAGTCATTTTCATATTTCAACTTTGGTCTTGTCTGTGAACTCCAATTTTCAAATTATCAGTTGGTGATTATAATGCGTCAGTTTTTGGATGAAGGATGCTTTAATTAAAATTTACTCCATGCTTTACTGATTAGCAACAATAACTAATTTATACTTTAGACTATGGGAAATAATAAATTTTAAATAATTAATATACTTTAAATAATAGATAAGTTTCTTTGATAGTTGGAAATGATCTTCATGTTTATTTAAAAATAATCCCCCTCTTCAAGTTTTTACTAGCTAATTTATAAACTTTTAGCCAAGGGATTGATCATAAATCAATGAGCCAATCAGATTCTCTATTATCAGTAGAAATATTTTCCTAAAATTAGCAAATCTCCACTTTTTAATCTTGATTATAATCAATTGAATTCTTTATTAATATTTTAGAATACTATAAAAAAAATATTTAATGATTAATTATATTGTTTTGTTCAAAAATAATTTTAATCTTAAGTCTGTTGATAAGCTGTTATTTAACATTAAAATATTAAAATAATTGTATGACTTTTTAAAATAATGTTATATTATTATATCATAAATATTGAAACTAATTTATCTGTCAAATCGTATGTGAGCATGCCCACACACAACCTTGCAGAGAGCTGATCTATATATTTACTATCTTACAGAGATTTATTTATTGAGTTTTCCTGTTTTCATACAATAAAATTAATAGCCATTACACCGCACCAGTGATTTAAACAACAGATTTAGATAATTATAAGCTTACAGTTGATTAAAATTTAAAATTTTAGTTCACAGATTAATAAAATATAACTTGATGAACATCACGCCCAACCATAAGGTTACACTATATATTGTAACGGTCAGAAATATAGTGAATTATTAACTATAATATATATATATATATATATATATATATATTATAGTTAATAATTCAGAATAGGTGGATTAACAAAAAATATACTTACTTCTGCTTTACAATTAGTTGATTTATTAAACTTAATTTTAGAAAAAAGAGATAAAATAAGTGGTTTCCATGTTTATGACATGTAGTAACAAGAGAGAAGGGTAGTTTAATGTTACACATTAAAATAAAAGTTAGGAAAACCAGCCAAATGTTACAAAATATTTTAAATTAATCAACTAATTGTAAGCAGAAAAAAGTAAAATAATAATTTTGTAATCTACCTATTCTGAATGGTCAATCATCAAATAAATATATATATATATAGATGAATAATCGTTTTTTAAATCTCTTTAATTCAAGATCAATCCTGTTATTATTTAGGATATAACAGATCTTCATTAAAACCTTAACATCAACAAGAATGAATTAATGTTTCATCTACAAGTTGTCTGGAAATTAAGACAAAAAATAATATACTGTATAATCCAAATAAGTCTTTATTTTCATTATATAATCAGAAAAATATCCATGTAATATATATATATATATATAAATCAGTTAAAAATAAATAATGTGTACAAAAAGTTAAAAAAAAAGTTTAAAACCAGATAAGCGTTATTAGCCGAGAGGTCATCACAGCCGCCTTGCAAGCAAGTAGTTGATTGCAGACAGTTGTGGGTTCACATCCCGTCCGATGCCATGACATATGGAAAAAAAAGTTTAAAACCAAATGAATGTTAATACCATATTTACCAAACATTGGAAATAAAATTGCAGATATATGTGCAGAGAAATTCAATGTGATTTTAATGACCTCTAAGATTTTGAAGGTATTAATTAAAAATATAAAAGAAAAAATATATAAGATGGATCTATTCAATGCCATATTTGCCATGGGATGTACGACAATGATTTTTGAAAGTGTTTATACATATGGCTTAATGAAACAAAAATCGATACTTGACACAAGTTTATTGGTAAAATTTTTAATATAAATAGATTAAAAGCAAAAGCAAGAACATCTTTAGTATGCTGTTAATTGTGGTATTCTTTCCTGTTCAAAAAACGATTTATAGAATGTATTTAATGTTTTGATTGCAGCATATAAAGACTTTGATTTAATAATTAATGTTCAAAAAACTCAAGTTCTTTATCACCCATTAACAGAACAAAAATCCTCAGCAGTAGTTTTATAAGTAAAAAATTATATTTAGATATCAAGCGTTGGTGGCCGAATGGTCAGCACTGCTGCCTTACAAGCAGTTACCCCAGGTTCAAGTTCACCTCCTGGCTGATTCTTTGACACATGAAAAAAAAATTATATTTCGATGTTGAAGTGAACATAGACTCCAATGTGTTGTTACTGTTTTTAATTAGTTAAAAGAAAGGTTATTTTATCGTAGGAAAATAACTGCTGCAGGGAAGTTGGCTGTATATAGAGTTGATTTTTTATATAACTTATTGAATGTGAGACTTGGATGCTTATTAACACAATATAAAAGCAATTTTGTTTAAAGATGTTTCATAAAGTTTTAAAAATACAATGCCAAGATCATAATGTCAATATGTTCTTCATCTTGCTGGATGTGATATTATAGAGTCCATTGTTATAAAATCACTTCTTTGTTGGATTGACCATGTAAAATGAATGAACAATGCAAATCTTCATAAAATAGTAGTGTGAGCTTGAATATGGTATTCATGGGAAATGTAGACCCTGTTTACATTAAAAGGATTATCCACAATTGTTTTAAAGAAGTGCATGTTGATTGATTTCATTGGGAAGATATGGCAGAGAATACAATATATTGGAGAGCTACATTTAGACATGGTGTTGAAATATTTTAAGAAGAAAAGTGTTTTGTTGAAGAAAAATATATTAACAAAAAAATGGGCCAACATGTCTTATATGAAGATAGATTTGTGGCTTCCAAATTGTTTTGTATTGTCTTTACAAAAGTCATCTCTAATCCCCCCTCTTTTTTCCTGTAGTTGCAGTGACCATATTCTTTATGAACATTTGTGTATCTATGTAAGTAGTCAATCAGATTGTATATATACTTATTATGAAGAACTAAAGCCAATGTAAGAATGAAAATACTATATTATTTGCTTATGTACAGAAAAACAAAAACTAACTTTAATAAAAGGAATTTGAACTCAGGATTTTTCAGTTTATTCATCCTCCACTCCATCTCAAAAAATCAGTACACATGACCACACACATGCAAAAAAGATACATAATCTCCAATATACATATTTAGTGCAGAACCAGCACTCACCAGTTAGGCCGGATCATAATCTCCCACATATAAATGCAATCAGTGCTAAGTCTATATTAAGACAGCAATTCTTCTAACTTTAATGGACAGGCTTCAATCTTCTCACTCTTCCAACTATTCAACCATCCATTTCATTGGAAAGCCGATATCAGAATGCTCAAAATCCTTATTGGATTTAATATTGTGGTCATACCCATAAATGCATCAGTATTTAAAATCATGAAAAAAAACATGGACTTGTCTAATCCAGGTATTGTTCAAGTGGTTTGCAAAAGAAGAAACTATAGAAAGAAGAAAAGGAAAGAAATCTGATTTATTGCACAAATGAACATGAGATGAATCAGAAAGACAAAAGCATTCACGTAAATGAACATAGTTTTTTTAAATATTATTTAATGGCAAATTAGGGCTTGACATGTTGAAAGTATACTAAATTAAATAAATATAGAGAGTATATAGTAAGTTATATTATTTTTACATTATATATTTTTGGAAATTCACAATCATTAAATTTATCCTCTTTAATGGTAAAGCATTTTACATTAGTGCTGTTTCAACTTTTCAAAAACTTTTAAAAGAAAGATTCATCAGAAGTGTTTATTTATTCTTTAGTATCCAGCATTGCTTTTTAAAATAAATAAATAAATAATTCATATATATATCTTCCTCTTTATAGTTCTTGATTTATTATATCAACTATTATTCCATAAATCAAATTTTATAAAGAAGATATATATGTGTGTGAATTATTTATTTGTTTATTGAAATTAATGGACCATTTTTTAAAATAAAAATTTGTGCTCGCGTATAATACGTTTTTTTTTTAAATATTTGAATCGTTTCTTAATATTATAATGCTGCAAACTTTGTATGAATTTCAATTCATACTAAACTTACTTTCTAAGTATTAATCGCTCTTACATTTCATTACACTTAATTATAATTAACTGAGTATTTTTTTAAGTATTCACTTATATTATTCTAGGCAGGGATTCACATTTTGATTGAATCACCGATAATCTCCAATCTAATAAATTATTCAGTTATTTGAAAGTAAATGTATATCTATATATTGTCTACAGGAGGATAAAACAAGAAAGAAAAACTTTAGACTATTATTTTACAGTTTGCGAGCATGATTAAAAACTTGTGTGTTTTTCGCTATTTTCTTAAAAAATAAATACTGAAGAGGTCTTTCTCCAGAAATGGGCTATTTAATAAAGATGTGTGTAAATGTTTTAAAACTGATTAATACATAAATTATATAATTAACGAGATATTAGCAAAAATAATAAATTACTGCTTACAATTGTGAATTTCCACCTATTCCAAGACCTAAAAGACTTCGTAGAAAAAATATCCAGAAGAACGTGGGTGAAAATACACTTAATAAACCAAAATAAAACGTCCAAATAGTAGCCATAATTATTTCCTGAAAATGATAAAAAAAAATAAAAAAATAAATTACCCTGAATGACATATTTTTACTGCACATATATACATTCTGAATTTAATAATAAAGATGTCTAATATATAAATTATTTTCTAGAATTCTCTTGTATTAGTATAATCTCTACTGCTAGAGTTTATCTAGAGTTTATATTAACCAAAAACAGCACTTCTATAATAAATTTTACAAAAAAAAAAAAAGAATAGTTGAAAAAATTATGCTGTAATACTTAAGAAATTACAGTAAATTTATTTCATAAAATATATTGTGATAACCTTATTAAAAAGATTATATTTATTTGTTGTCAAATAAGAGTACAGTAATTATCTAATTATAACGGCAATTGCTAAACAACTAAAATTGTATGTGCATGTATGTGTAAAAGATAAGTATAAAATTAAATATGCAATTCTGCTGCAACGCAATATTAATTTATTATACAAGAATAGGTAAGTTGCAAATTATTATAAAAAGTAAAAAAAAGAATATAAACATAAAAAAAAAAAAACTATTTGCAACCATTATGATACCAAATCCATCATTTGATTCAGATTTCAGAACCAATTCCATAGAAATCAAGGATTTTCATTATTTCATTTTGTTGCAAAAATATTTTTCACCATAAATTGAAAATATTTAAAGAAATATTTTTCCAAACAAAGCACACATGACTTTATCACTCTATAGTGAACATCTATAATAGGAGCAATAATTTATTCTAAACCTTCTAATAGAAAAATATGAAGTGGATTTCTGCTCTTAATCCAAATTCTCTGTGACCACAAAACTACTTATTGGTAACATGCTTTTCATTTTTGCAATGTTGTAAATATGTTTAATTCATTTTCATTTAGATATTTGTTTGTTCTATCAACTTGCATCACATAAGTAACCTCTTTTTAAATAACTATTCAACAAATTAGTTTTTTTTTATTATCTAGACTGAGATTTATTGGGATGTGATGTAATGCACTGTGGCTTCTTCTTTCTCAGAGTCAGGAAACTTGTTAGCCACCTTATCTTCTCTTTCCATTCCCTACCCTGTTATTTCCATTTCTTCTCTATCCTGCTCCATTCCATTTCCACAATACAATTCTTGTCAACTCTATGGTCTTTATATCTAAATCACCTTATCTTTTACCAAACCCAGCATAAAATGAAGAACCTACTTTGTGTATAATCACTTTGTTTATATTTATTCTTTCACACTTCATTATTACATTCAATTAACCAATGCCTAATATTTTCTATGCATTTCTTACATAACTTGCAGAATAAATCACCCATATTTTTCCATTTATGTTTATATTCCTTTGTTGCTAAAGATCCTCTTTAAGACTTAAACAGTAAACTACTTTCCTTGCTATTATCGTAAATTAACTTGCACCCAGTATTCTGTTTACTTATATTTCTCTATATATGTTTAAACTCTTTTTACTCTCCATACTAGTTCTCCATCTCTCCAACTCCTATTTTTTTATTAATGCATCTATTCTTCTATCAGCCACCTATCAGTACATATAAAAAACATTACTTCTGTTAAAGCTGCTCTATTTAAATGTTGATAAGATTATCTTTAATAACAATTATTATATAATGTACTGTTAATGTGTACAAGGTGTATTAATATTCAAAGAGGGAGTTAGAGATTGTTGAAAAAAAAGAAAAAGAAAATAATAGAAAAAAATATATTTTAGTAACTATTAAATCTATCCTTTTTGACCACCCAGAAAATATAGGTGTAATTGAATGATATAGATTAAAACTTAATTTAATTACCTGTAATTAATAAAAGGAATGTCTTATCTATAAAGACAATTTTTGTTAAAGATGGTCGATAGGAATGTACGATTATAAAGAAAAGTAATTAGAAAAAAAAATTAGTTTTAATCTTGTAAAAAAAATTATATAATTTTTTTTTTGTATATTTTCTTTATAAAATACATTTTATTCTACCATTAAAAGTACTTTATTTCACAGTCAGAAATGCATACTATATATAAAACATATATCTGTTTGGTTTTATAGTTTATTTAAAAATAGATAAAAAGAAAAATAAATATAATATTAACAATTGCATGGGATTGAATACTCACAGAAATAAAGAAAAAAGAGGTGTAATAAAGTATATGTGTAGGGAATGGCATGAGTATATATAAAGTGATTCTCAGATTTTTAAGAGAAGGAAGATGAATGGAAAAGCTGGATCCAACCCATGCTTCTATTGCTGAGATTTCAGTTGCCATGCTAATTAAGACCAACATGATTAACAATGCGAAACCTAATGCATATACTGGACAAATGATCCATATATGTGTCTAAATCTATAGATGCCTTTCTTGAAACCCTATCACTGAAAGATATTTTAAACTAAAATGATGTTTAATTTTAAATTTTATAATGCTTAACTTTAAAAAAAAATATTTTATATTGATCTCTACTGCATGGCTTTCTACAATAATTAAACAAACAAAATTCCTTGTACTCTTGAAATTTACTATTAAGTCTACTAATTTGCCTTTAGACCATTCACAAACTCTAAATATCACAATAACTAAATTGGCAATCCTTATCACATTAATTTTAACAACTTCTGTTTTAGACTCTTACAGAATAGGGAATGAGGCTTTGTGCATATGTTCTTCTAATACCTTCTGGGGTTGACAGAATGAAAGTGTTCTCTCCAATTTGTTTTAGAATTTTGTAAGGAACACATAATTACCAAGACCTCCCTATCTTTATAATAATTTATTCATAACTTAGCCTCCCCCCTCTCTAAATCGCAGTAACTTCACTTATGGTTAAGTAACTACTCAGAATTAGAGGCCGACTTAACTGCAATTCAAATTCCTTTTCTATATCAACATATTGTTCTCTATTCATAATTTTGTGAAATATTTTAACTTCATATGCTACATCATCAATGTGGTAATTCATTTTCTCATGAACATCCATAGCTATCTTAATAGCATTAAGTTCATTACCTTGTAATGCATCTAACAATTTAATGATGTCTTTACTAGTATATTGATCCACTAGCCTTAATATTTGTTCACTTAAATATGGTAGATTTTGTCTAGTCAATCTTACCATTTGAACTTTCAATACAGAAAAAATTAGAATTTTTAATCTAACATCTTGATTATGAAAAAACTTCACATAACCATTGGAATGAATACTATATTTTTCTAATATCATCTAATATCTGATATGAGCTTGTGGATTAGATCCCCAAAAACCAACTAATATTATATTTTTAAAATCTTATATGCACCAGATGTTTCAACTAATGACTGCCACCAATTTTTTGCATCTACATATAGCAAATTATTAGGCAAGAACAATTTTTCCTTTTTGGACATGGGACACAAAGAAAACAATTTCTCTTATTTAGAGATCCTAAATGGTTTTTTGTACTATCCTCTTGTACTGGTTTTATTATCATAAACCTTACTTCCATGGAATCCTCCTTATATAACTTTTTTTCAACTGATTGGCAACTTTTGACACATTTGGCTTTCTGGCACCTACTTAACTTCTCTTTATGATTATTTATAATATCCTTCTTACATTCTGTTTTAGCCCAGTTTTCAATACTAAATCTGTTTCTTAAAATTTGATTATACCGTTTCTTTCCCAAATCTTTTAAATTTTTCAATCTATTGCAATTACTCACTTGTATCCTTTTCCTTTTAGAATAGATGTCTGGTATTAGATCATTCAACTTTATCTCACTAAAGAAACGACTTATAGAATTCTTGTGCTTTCCTCTCAATTTATCATACCATGACCAGATTAAGTCTTTTACATCTTTTCATCTGTCACAATTGCTTACTTAAATTTTTTCAATTCTAAAATTGTTATCAAGTATTCTATCCTCCAATTTCATTTTACCAAACAAACTATCTATATAATTCTTTTGCTCCTTTCTTAATTGATCAATATTTATATTACTCATCTCTTTCAGATTATTATTTTCTTCAATTATTTCTTTATTCTTCTCTATTTGATCTATTAATTCTTTCTCTAATTTCTTCAACCTTTCTCCAATTTTAGATCGATATCATTTTGTTAAATTTTATAACCTGTAATTTTTTCTGTATTTCTATTCCTAATTCTTTTTTAAATTCTAGAGTACTGTTATCCATTCCTTCTTGGTACTAAAGTGAGAATGATTAATTCATGCAATGATATTATTTTAGCAATATCTATTTCAACATGTCTAACTATGCACAAGTCATAATAGTTCAATGTTCATTTTTACATTTAAAAAAAAAACCTTGAACATTAATTCCATAACCATATACACTCGGGTCTCATTTTATGTGGATTTATTTAATGCAATTTTGAAGTTATGTGATTCATGTTTCTTCTTAATATCTTTGTATACGGTTTTCTTTTATGTGATAAAAGTTATTAGATCAGAAGTCGAGCTCCGATAATGCACTATTACTTTAAAAATTAAAAATTTTGCACATTCATGTCATATTTAAAGTAATAGTGCATTATTGGAGTTCAACCTCCATCTAATAAGTTCAATATTTTCAGCGCTTTATAATAGTACTGTAATAGATTTTATGCAATAAAGAAGTTCATAATTCACTTAAAATCAGGATTTCCCTATTTTATATACACGCATTAAATTTTACAAGATTATAATGTAAATCTGTTCAAATGTTATAGATGCCTATACTATGTATGCTGTTGTTTTTGCATTTTAAATCACGTTCTATTTTTGCTTTTTAGAAAAAGAGTACATAATCAATTAATCATTTAGTGTCTGCAAGTAATAAATTTTACAAGACTATAATGTAAATCTGTTCAAACATTATAAATGAAAAATACTATTATGTTGCTGTTTTTGCATTTTAAATCATGTTCTATTTTTGCTTTTTATAAAAAGAGTATGTAATCAATTAATCATTTAGTGTCCACAAGTTTATTTTTAAAAGGTGAGTAACAGTGGTGGGCACAATTAAATTTGACAATTAAAATCTGATTTTTGATTGTAATTAACAATTTAGAAATTACATAATGAGGTGATGTGAAATGATGAAATTTGATTTTTAAACGGAATTGAAAATTAAAAAATTAAAGACAAAAATAAGAATTTAATTTTTAATTCTTAGTTTTAATTAAATTTTGCCCAACAGTGGTGAGTCAGTGTCTTTTTATTATCGTAAGTCTAAGTTCTTAAATTTTAAACTTTTAGTTTACTCTAATGGACAAAAAAAAAACACCCAAGAAAATGAATTTCTTTGGAAACAAAAATTTCAATTTTAGATCGCTTAGCGATATGGGAAGGATCAATAGCGATTGGAAAATGTTTTAGTTGTATTTCCTCTTGACTTCGTTTAAGGAGAAGCTCACATCACATCACATCATGACGAATCTGATGACTCAAATAGTGATAATAATTAAAATACCGTACATGTATGAAAAAAATGTAAATTACACACAAAAATATATTGTTTAAATAAAATTAAATACTGTAGTTAATAAAAAAAGGAAAAAAAAATTGTCTTGTATCAATTTTTTTCAAATTTGAAATTTTTTATTACTCATATTTTATTTTCTTATTTTTTTTTATGCGAATTTTAAAGTAATTTTACGTTGTTGCTTTGCTTTTATGCGATTTTCAAAAATTACAGTAACCTAGCCCCCATTTTTCAAGGTAAGTTAAGTCTATTTTTGTGTGATTTCTTTTGTGTGCATTTTCTGAGGAACCTATCTACCACATAAAATGAGACCCAGGTGTACGTAACAAAATAAATAAGCTAATGTAAGTAAGAAAATTGAGTCGATATAAATTCGTATACATCTTATTGTTATTTTTATTGTTTTTTATTCTAGTAAACAAATACTTTTTGAATGAAATTTTAACAATTTATTTTTTATTTCCATTTTATAGAAGTATCATTTACAAAATTGCAAAAATTTAAAAACCATAATTTATTTTAAAATTAACCAAGAAAAAAAAGCTAATAATATGTTGTCAGAAAAATTACTTGTCTTTGTTTTGAAATTATAAAAAATTATTTTAAAATCTAAATTTTGACAAAATATTTACTATTTTAAAATTGGCATTTTATAAATGACAAAACATTGGTAGTACCTTATCACAAAATGTGTTATTTTTTAAAAGTACTCTGAATGTAGTTAACTACACACACACACACACTACTGATTAAATTACAATAACAACAACAATATCAACAACAACAACAACAACAACAACAATAATAATAATAATAATAATAATAATAATAATAATAATAATAATAATAATAATAATAATAATAATAATAATAATAATAATAATAATAATAATAATAATAATAATAATAATAATAATAATAATAATAATAATAATAATAATAATAATAATAATAATAATAATAATTACCACTCTTCGACCATATTTATCAGAAATCCAACCCCAGACGGGTGAACTAACTGCAGAACAAACAAAAATAGACTAAAAATAAATGAACAAATAAAAACATCAGAAAAATACCCAATATTATATATATATATATGTATTATTATAATCATAATATCATTTAAGATGCAATGAATAGTTGTCTATATAGATAACATTAAATAATATTAATAGTTAATATTCAACTATTTTTAATATATTACATTTATATCACAACGTTATCCTTTCAAAACTTGTTTAAATTATTTTCATTGAGAAAAATTATAAAATCTAATCTATACATTAAGAATAAGCTTTTGTGATAAGTATACGATATTATTTATTAAACAAGTTCTAACAAGAGGGCGTTATGATATTTTTGATAATTTAAATAAGTTAGTTATTCCTAATTGTGAGCTTTTCCAGGTTTTGCTTTAAATAATTGTACAACTTTAAACAAATAATACTTTTTTGTAAGCCTATAAAAATTAAGTTATTAGTGATTTGCCAATTGAAAAATATTTTTGGGATTAGCATGGTTAATTTAAAAATGTGTTTATTGAACTATGGTTTAATACAACTGTTATTTTTAATTTTCTAATGGTTAACTAAATTAAAAATTTTAGAAAATTGTTTGTAGTTAAAAATATATATATTTAAGTATTTTCACTGATAGTTTTTGATATAAATGAGCCTGTGCATATATGTGCATTTGAATATTGTTTCTCTAGAAATGATTTTTTTAATTTTTATTAGCAAGATGAGAATTTTAACAAGCGATTTCTAGTTAAGTAAAGCTTTTATTACTGTAATCAAAATAATCTAAAACAATACTAAACTACTAGAATGATTTACCATTCAAAAGTTCATATTATGGTTAAGCTTTGGAAGTGATGTAGCTAAACTTTTATTTAGGGATCTTTAGTTCATGAGTCTAATCTCCCTACCACTAGACTAAAGTGCCCAAGGTTAAGCAAGAGCTCTGGAAATATAGCAATCGACTTGTTTCATTTGATATTTGCAATGGACGAGTCTAAAGTTGTTAAAAGCAGCTTCAATATTATTAATTATTTTCTCAAACGAAATTGGTGATAAAGTGATTTCAAAATAAAAAAAATTTCGAAAAATTAAATTATATATAGAAAAATTCTAAACTGTTTCCGAGTTGTTGGTTAAACTTGTGAAAAAAATGTTATTTAAAAAAGTTTTTCTTTCATGTCAAATCAGAAATTAAAATTATATGTTTTACTTTTAAATTTTTTTATTTTAATCTATAAATGAGTGTAAAAGAACTTCAATAATTCCAATGCAGGACAACTTTTCAACCAATAGTCCCCCCCCCCTAAAAAAAACAATAAAACATTACCAGACTTGGCATCTGATGGGGAGAGAAGAGTTCTTATGATTTTTATTCTTTGTTTTACTCTATAGTTAAGAGTAACTAGTCATTCGATTTTAACCAAGAATTGGATAGCTAGATAGTAAATGGTGTCCAATTACCATCAGATTTTTTCAGCATACTCATTATTAAAATCTATAAAAACTATCTCCCATTGTAAAAATATTCTGATCATATTCTCATTAATCATGTATTTCAAAAGCAACCTTATTTCTTCAGGTACATTAGAGTCTTGAAACACTTGAATCATAGTGGCACTAGAAGTAAAAGTCCTGATTTTTCATTTGTAACTTTAAAAAAAAAAAAAAAATTGTAACTTTTTTGATTTTAAAACATGGATATATTTACAATCAATATTTACAGTCAATAAATTGGCTTAAAAATAAAAAATTAATGTTGTAATCATGCAAAAATGTCTGCTGTATTTTATTTTGTTTCTATAAAAGTATTTTATTTGATTGCCATCCTATATTTTGATAGATAAGATTACACATCAAATTCAAACATCATAGCAAAAAAATAGAACACTCTAATGTTTCTAGCATGTAATTAATAAATTTCATAAAATAATTTTAAATTACATATACTACATAAAATAACTGAAAACAAATTTATTTATCTAAATATTTTAATTAATGTATATCTGGTGAAACAAAGACTTCCACAGTTAATAAATAGCTATAAAAGATACATAACCTGGATTAATCCACATATAATTAATAATGCTTCAGCTGGATAATCAACTGGGTGAAAAATGTTGTTTTAGTATTTTTAAAATATTTCTTATCCATTTGTTGGTAGATGCGATCTAATGAAAGTGTTAATAGAATAGTATTAAATATAATATTATGGAAGCAATTATTCTTCCATACGTGCTACAATCGGCTTGCATTCTCTCCCATAAATAACAGATATAAAATTATAGGTAGTTCATCTATAGTTAAAACTTATTTTTTAAATAAACTAATAATTATTGATCATATCTAAACTAAGATTTCATAGCTCACATGTAAAGAATAGTTCCTTCCATAATATTAGATATATAAATTGCTATATTATATATATACCCACACTTATCATCACTGCTTGCTTCCATGCATTGATGCCTAAATTGCACTGAAGTAGTGGAGCAAGAATGCTTAATACCATCATCTCAACAGCTTCACACATCTAAAACAAAATTAAAAAAATATTTGCAATAATTTACTTTTTCCTCATGAAAATAATATAGCTTTATAAATTACTTTGAAAACAAATTTTAAAAAAATAGTATCATCATTAAAAGGCATTCATAAAGTATTCTGCCCATCCTGAAAAAAAAAGATAAAAATAAAACGTTAAGTACAAGTTTTGAGATGATTGTATAAACAAATTTGTGAGCCATAAACACTTCCCAAATAATTGTTATTGTAGTTCAGTATTTTGGTATCTTAAGATGCTACTATTTAACGTTTTTGCAATTAACCTTTTATGCCTAATTATAGCATTCCATTGTATTTTAATATTAACTTATATCTTCTCAATGAAACATTTAATATTGCATCTCTTTGAAGTGTTTTTCAGATCTTCTTTAATAATGTACATGAAAGTTTCTAAAGCTCTTGTAAAAATTATGCTTATATTCACCATAATTTTTTTTTTACAAAATTTGTAGCTTTTTATTTATTTCATTAGCTCAATCCAGTAAAAATATTTTTATAAATAATATATTAAATATCATTACATATTGAAAATTGAAAAACAGGTTTATTGAACTTTGATTATATCATTTTATATTACAATATTAGATTTTTTTTAATAAAGCATTTTCTAATGCCTTATGATGTGACTACAGCTGTATTTAACAAATCAAAAAAATAAGTTATCTTAGTGATAAAATTACACCTAAATTAGCTCATGTCTTATTTTCTTACTGGGCAAAATGACATCCTTTGTTTATTCTCCTAATTCAGTTTAAATAGTTTATCACTAAATTATTAAGTGCAGTAGTAGCCATGGTAGTTTTCTACCTAAAAAAATATCATAATATTTAAATTAATCAGACATTTTCCAGTTCAGATAGAATAGATATATAATATGTTATGAAATAAAAAATAAATCTTGAATATATTTTTTATGCTATTTTTATAGTCATGTCTATTTTCACATTCCCAGAATGACATAAAAATGTCACTATAGCTTAGTAATTTGTATCTTATTTTTTAAAGATATGTTATTTTATGTAAAGATTTTTTCCAGGTATCTGATTGATAATCTGCTTAATTTAAGTTGGAACATTTTTTTTTGGTTACTAGCTTTTTTGTCATGATTCAAAAAGGCAAAAACTACTGTTAACTCATTTATTTTTGCCATAATTTTTTCTTCTTTGCGAAGACAGCATTTTATACTCTGTTTTTCAAGTTTTCTTATGAATGTCTTTATATCTTATTAATTTTTTGGTTTTAGATGTAGTATTTGTTGATGAAGTTATTACTAAGGACAACAGGAATTATTCCAATCTGATTTTTCTTATTTTTATTCACTATATAAGTTGAATGCATAGAAAATCTTAACTAACTCTTCTTGGACAATATGAAGATAATCTATTCCAAAAAAGTCATAATATAATGTAGCTCTAGTTTCATGCACATATTCTTTCTAAGAATATAGAATGTACAGTTTCAATCAGTGTAACACAACTTGATTTCCATCTGGTGTTATCAGGGTTTTGTCATGCTATAGTGTATTTTGTTCTTAATCTTACCTCAAACTTACTTGGATATTTGATAGTTCAGTTTCAGAATACTTAGAGTCTAGATATGCTGAATGATTGAATGATTTTACAAATAATTTTATTTTCAAGTTGACAAAAGATATTATATAAAGATTCTCACATTCTAAATATATATATCGTAATGATAATCACCCTTTTAAACAATTGGAAATTGATCAAAATAGCAAATATAATAATAATAAATATATTTTCAAATTAAATTTTAGTTTAGGGAAATTACAAACATCTAATGAGCAACTGTGTTCATGATGGAGTGACTATAAAATTTCATTTGTAATTGACAATTTTATAATAGTCACAGATAAAACACACATAAAAAACAAATACTTATTCAGATTTAATCATATTTAATATGTTAAGAAATATTTTATTTGCTGAACACTGCTGCATTTCAAAAACTTTTTATTGTATGAAATTTTAATTTTTTATAACAGAGACAGTAGCCAGATTATCTTTGAGTGAAACCATGGAAACAATATCTAAGTTACTGATGTCAATGTTTCATTCTTAGGAAAGAGGTATATAAAGTATGTGATTTGAGATCAAATTCTTTTTCTTAATCTATGTTCTCAATAATCAAAATCAATGTGTTTATACATATAAAAAAGTAGTAGTTGGGTTTCACTATAATAATTAATGGCTAAGAAAATGGAAAATGTTTGATCAAAAACTATTGTCTTTTAAGAGATCTGGAAACATCTTGATATAAAATTATATTAATGTACAACACATTATAATGCCTAAAGCATGTGAAATATTATCAGCAATATAATATACATTTGCCATAAAATAACTAAAAAGATACAAATTAAAATGCATTATAGATTAAATTTATCAAGGATTAAATAGTGCAAATATTTATATAAATATAAAAATATTAATGTTATAAGGATTTACTACAGAATATGTTATTTTAAAATATCTACTTCGTTTAATTGGATAAACTTCTGTTTTTGAATGCTGTCATTGGAATATATAGACAAACTTCAAATATAATGTTTATTTAAAGGATCTTCATATTATAAATGGATTAATAAGAATTCTCAGGACTTATGAACTATAATTATGTTTTCACTAAATAATCAGTTAAAGAAATATCTGATGATTTTTAAAAAAGCTAACCAGATTGCATGTTTTCATTATACATAGTTATTTACTTATATATCTATTTACTGTAGAATGTATGTGTTTATCTATATTATATAAATATAAACTAACCAAAAAGAAAATTAGATAATTTTAAAACAAAATGTAAATATCTTTCATAATATTAATTTTAATTTTTATATAAAATTTTAAAATATGTTTATTTGTTTTATTATTTAAATATATTTGAAAAGTAATAGATTTTAAACATAAGTATTAACAAATTATATTTAGGACAGTGTATAATTTATAGATTTTGGGTAAAGTATAATTTTGTGTTTAAATTGGTCATCTTAACATTTATGATTATAAGAAAAATTAAGAAACAAACTAAAATGAACTTAGTTTTTCTAAAAAAAAATATATTTTAAAGGTTTATTTAACATTGATTATACAATATTTTCTTTCTGCTTTATTAGTGTATTGTACTTCACATCTAGATACATAAATAACAAATTTAGACAACACATCTTTACATAATTCTATTTTTATATTAAATATTCAGGTTGCCAAAATATTAAATAAACATTTATATATTTTAATAATTTACTAAATTATTTTTGTAGTTTTCTCATTTAAATTGTATTAATTGCAATGGATAAATAATTAAGAAAGTTAAGCTAATATCTTATTAAACACTAACTGAGTAAATTATTATGTTTATTTATTTTAAACTGATAAATAAATGCTCAATGTTTTCATAATTTATATTATTTAATTATTAGTTGATAAATATATCATACTAGTAAAATTTGATATTTCAATTAGAGTGTAAAAAATCATTAATTAAATTATATACCTATTTTATACTGTTACAAAATTAGTCTCCAAACATGATAAGTTATTTATCTAAAAATAGTTGGTGATTAATACTTTTATTCCATTATAAATTTATTTTGCCTAATTTGTGGGGCTAGATGATAATTAAAACTACATTTTTATTTCTTTACAATATAAATATATTGAACCAACCTCCTCCGAACAACAAATAATCAAAAACGACTAACTACTACTACTAAAAAACTACCTTCAAAACTCTTAACGATATAAAAACTACAATTTAAAATTTACTATTTAAACTTACAGGAAACAACAAACCTCAAGCATCAACAAATAAAATATTAAATAATATTTTACTATATTTTGTCCTCCTAAATTTCCCTTTCAGAAAATGGTTGGTTTTCAGGTAAAATGTCAACTATTATCAATAGCGAACTATCAATAAATTCAACACTCGACTACCAAATATACACCAATCAAATAAACACTTCATTTTTATTTTTAAAGAAGAAAGAAAAATCCCATAGGTGCCAGCTAATTATATTAGAATTAGCATGTCTATCTGATCAGCATAACTCGGTACCTGAAAAAATCCCTGCTAGCTCAAATGGTTCCAACCACCCACTAAATAGACAAAACAAAAGGTATATCTTAAACGCTGCCTCTTCTAAGCTACTTCTATATTTTTTTAAAACTAAAATGATTTCCCCGAACCATTCAAAAATAATACTTCAATCCTTTAAAGCTAATAATAACAACATTATACTGAATAATAAACATTTATAGATTTAACTTAGTGAATTTTTTCTAAAATACTATTATTAATGATTAGATTTTTTGCCTCCTACTCTTATTAAGAAAATAAATATTTATACTTACCCGCACATATCAGAAATAAACATAAATGTTTTAAGAAAAATAATTTAAGTGTTTTTTATATTATTTTAAAATAAATTAATCGTTTTATCTTATAATGAGACACACACACACTTCTTTTTTTTTAAAGATTAAAATAAGCATTTTAATATATTACTTTAGCAAATAAATTATACACGTTACATCATATTTTATTTTATCTTTTTTTTTTTAAGTTTAAAAAAAAATCAAATCACACATACATGCATGCCATTGTTTCAAAAATATTATTTAATAGAAGCTGCTTTTACTTATTTATTATTGCAAATATTAATTTTTTTGAAGTTTAAAGTTTATTCTTTTTTTTAAATTTAATTAAAAAAGTTCAAAGTTTTTTTTAATAAAGTCTATCTTTATTTTAAAAAGAAATCGGGATTGTTTAGATATCAAAGTCAAATAATTACCTAGGTTTTAAAATACGACAGAAACAGCATAATGGAATTATTTCTTAACTCATCGATGACTGGTAAAATGATTCTTCTGTAGATCCTATGACTTGGTACTGTAGATCCTATGACTTGGTATGCTTTTCATGGCTGGTTTGGCATTTCTGCACTCCGCTGTCCGTTTAGTCTATTTCAACATGATTACTTTCCAAACTAATCACAGATCTTAGATGCATAGAGAGCAGCTTTTGGTCAAGTGCAAATACATTGGTTTTAACAATGCAACATTTTTTTGGAAATATTACTTCAAGAAATATTTTATTAAAATGAGAAAGTCAGATCAAGAATAATAAAATGTTGAGCTATTTATACTGTTTTTAAACAATGGAAAACTTTATTTAGCAGCAGCATTCTTCATCTCGTGAAATAAAATCAGCTTCTCCATCTACGTTTTATTAAAAATTACATACGCACACGCACCTATTTTATTTATTTTATTATAAGATAAAATGAAATTTCTTTATTATTTATTAAAAATTCATTTAAAGAATATTAAATCATTTATATTACAAGACTTTTTTTCTTCTTTTAAACAAAAAAAATCTTTTATTTTAAACAGCGTTTACAGTTTATTTTATTTAATACAAATTCTCCCCCCCCCCTGGTCTTTAGTTTTTACATTTTATTCTCATAATATTAAATTTTTTTATATTTTTAAAACATGGGACTCATACAATTACTTTAATATCAATGTACTTTGGTACAATATATATATTGAATTAAATATTTTTCATAGATTAAATAAAGAAAAGAAATAAGATCTGTCCATGTAAACAGAGATAACCTTTGCCTTTGATGATTCTAAAAGTTTATCAATTATTACTAATTGATAATTTTCCTGAGGCTAAATAAGTTTTATATATATATAAATGCTTTACTATATAAAATAATACTAATTTAATTTATCCTAATACATTTTTGAAATATATTGAAAGAGCTTGTGGTGGAATAATAGTATTTTTTTGCCTACCATTCTGAATGAATAAACTAGAAAACCTTTTGAACAGATTTAGATTTTTATTTTTTTAATTAGCTAATAAAACAAGAATGAAAAAATGCTCAAATTATCACAATCTAATAATTGACAAGACTGGTTGTCTTACTTTTCATTATTTCTCTATGGAGAATTGTTGGAAGTATAAATTGCATTATCAGAGCCAATATTTAAATAAAACAATAGAATATCAGCATCTGTTCTCAAAACAACACTCAATAAAATAAGAAATAAAATCCATTTATTATCCTAGTTAAGTTCTTTAAAAAGACAATAAGTAAAAGCAATGATTGAAACAGACTGAGATTAAATCTGCCTAAAAGTCTTAAATAAACTTTATTCATTTGACAAAAATAAACTGTTTAAAGTTAGATTAATAGACAGAATTATTTTTATAACATTTTCAATTAGACTATAATTCAATATTTAAAATATAATAAACTATGAGAGCCACTTAGGATTATATACATATTAAAACAATGATTTTCATGGGCTACAGACGTAACTGAAATGTTATTCGAATACATGGATAACCTTTTATTTATATATTGAAATAAATAATAACTTATTCATTTCAGTGTCTGCTATGTGGTCTTCCACATGGTAGAGAGATAATTTTAGAAGTTGTGATGATACTAATAAATATAGTATTAAAAAAAAAATTTTAATAATTGTTTATTGAAATAAATGAGACTGCAAATCTCTCAAGCACTTATGATTACAACCAGCCAATCAAATCTTAAGCACTCTCTCATTTATTTCAATATTGACTGTGCTTTATAAAAATAATATTAATTGTTTATTATATAATATACTATATAATAGAACAAAGTGTTTAAAGTAAAATATTAAATGCATGTTAGTATAAATTATTAATTGGCATATTAAAAAAAATGTAATAGATTTGAAAAAAGAATATTAATAAATGTTTAAATTTAAAAAGATTATGTATTTGAGTCTATATCAGAATATGTAATTCTGAATTTTCCTCATTATATATTTTATCACTTGTTATCAAAATATTGGTCACTTCTTCTAAGTTATTGGTTTGATTTTTAATACACTGATTGATTTAAACTTTCATAACTGAATTTTACAAACCAATTATTTATTCTAAAATGTCTGATTATTTTATCATTACATAAATGAGTGGATACCACTCCACATATTCTATAAATTTTTAATATTTCTGATTAAATTAATCCCTGGTCATTTTTAAATATTAGTCTGCTCCCTTTAATATACTAAATAAAATAAGTTTGTTTTGTAGAAATATTTTATATTCATTGTTTGTGGATTTTTAATTCGTGGAGTATAGAATGTTAACAACTACTGTATTATAGTGTTTTTGCAATCTCAACTAGAAAAAAAGGTAATTTATAAAGTTTTTGGCTTAACAACTTTATTGCTTTTCTTTTGACTAATTGCAATGAAGATCAAAAAAAATAATTTTGGAGATTTGTAGGAAAATCAAATTCAAATAATTCTTAACCTTAATAATAATTTCAAACTTTATTTTACACTGTATATACCATATAAATGAAAATTATGCTTTCACAAGCAGATCTCTTCACTTTATTCTAAAGCCATCTATTGTAAGTTTGACTAATCAATGGGTAATAAATAAATGTATTATAATACATTCCCAGGCTGATTATATTTTATAGTCTCCATCTATGATATCTAGCTGTGGGTCAAAAGTTTTCACTGATTAAAAACTATACTGTAAAAACTAGTCTGACACATAAAAAATAATAACATTGCCATCTAATGTTCATTGATTTCAAGTTGACAATAGAGGCTTTATAATAGGTGAAGAGAAGTTTTCCTGAAGGCATATATTAAGTATCACTGAAGAAACCTATATGATGCTTATTTATTATGAATATTAAATCATTAATGTGGCTTATTGCATATGTAAGTACTTTATTATAATCATATAATTTTTGGAAGACTATCAAAAAAAAATACAATGATAGTTCTAAAAATACATAGTTATTTGTAATAATTTAGAAATTGTTTTGAAATTAATAAATCCTAAATTCATGTTATTTTTATAATTGACAAAAACTAGTATCACTTTTTTTTTAATTTTGAGAAAATAAGACTACCCTAAACATAATGTTATAATCATTTTGTAATTTGATCTTTTATTAGAGGTAAAGTTAGTCCGTGGTCTCATCACTAATAAAAATACGTCTCCTTCAGTTACAATCACCATCAGCACAACTTGACCGACTCGGATTAACTTATGATCTGTCTTCTATAGTTAATAAAATGTCTATTTACTGACTAATATTTAATTAGGTGATTAGCTTGGTTAGTTGAGAACCAGCTATTTGAAAGAAAAATGTTAAGCTTGCTTAATTTTTTTTAATAAAAGGATAATTAAATCTCACATGCATTATTCAGTCAGTAATCCTCAAGATCATAAGCGTGATTCTGATATTTTTGTTGGGTTCTATTTCCAAAATTGTCATTAATACGATCAGAAAATAAAAATACTTGTGGTGGCTAGAAATTACAAATAATACCTGATACTACAATATTTGTTTATTTTTGCAATTTATAATTTTGAAACAGATAAGAGTTGCTCCGAATAGTCAATTCAGAAATAAACTTATTGGTTGGGTAGCTGGAGATTCCCACTGCAATGTTGGGTAAAAAGAGAGTGTTTTTGTACATCATTTCCTTATTTAGAAAATCATCCCAGTGTCAACAGACAATTCTTGGAATTATTTGTGACAAAAAAAATATATCTCGTGATGTAATGCTGCGTTAAGAAATGAGTATAACAGTAAGAATATAAAGTACTATATATTACGTAGTAATAAAATGTAATAAAGTGAATAACAAAAGGGCAATATGTTGCGAACTAGATGTTTAACAAAATGAAAAGTGAATATATATATACAAATAAAAATTAAATTTGGGGGAGGGGGTGGGAAGATCACCTAATATGAAACAAAAAGCTTTCTATTTAAAAGACAAAAGGTGATGTTAAAGTAGCAAATAAATAAATAAACAAAATGCTTATTCACATTAATCAGATAGATAGAGAGGTAGATAGATAAGTAAATAGATAATTGGTAGTATATAGGAAGATAGGTAAGTAGGTAAGTAGGTAGGGATAGATAGATAGATAGATAGATAGATAGATAGATAGATAGATAGATAGATAGATAGATAGATAGATAGATAGATAGATAGATAGATAGATAGATAGATAGATAGATAGATAGATAGATAGATAGATAGATAGATAGATAGATAGATAGATAGATAGATAGATAGATAGATAGATAGATAGATAGATAAAGCAGCACTTGAGTAGTTCCTTGAAGTGCAAAGTCTTTTCTAGCAGTTCTCCCTTGATCACATGAAACAATGAAAGAGAAAGTCTTGCTATCTACCCTATGGTAAAGGGGTTTTAGCTTATTTTTTTAAAACTTCTAGTTAATAATGACTAGATATCTATTAACTGATCAATGTAGGATGGTTAACTATGATAGCTATGAACCAGATATCTAGACAAAAATACTACATTTAGAACCTAAAACAATATGTCGGCTGAATTCGAACTCCAAGTTGTGATTTTTCAGGTAGTATACAAACTACAATTACTTAACACTGTCATGCATATATGATAGTATATTATGTATGTACTTACAAGAGCTAATCCGATAATTAGAGTCAAGATAACTTGAAACCAACCAAATCCAATCACATTTAAAGCTTCGTCTACAGTGAATGTTTTCATTTTCCTAAAAAAAAAAAAAACGCATAAATTTACAAATCTGTATGCCCACATAAAAATAATAATTGCTTTATTTAAGATAATTTCGATTTAGCTAACAAAATAATAATTTTAATAAAATAATTGTACGTTTCCTTATTGCTTGATTTTTTTTTTTAATATAAGTGAAGTCTCATGTAAATTGTAAAGCGAAAGCTATATTTATGTAACAAAAGTTTTTCGTGTTGTCTCATGTATAAGAATAAGTTAGGAGATTATTTGTGCGAGAAAAATCAGCAGACAGACAGTTTTGAAATGAACCCCTATCGTGATTATGGTATACATGCTGGTCCTTACACATGATTAAAATTGCAAAATTTTTGATATCTTGTCAACATTTTCGGTATTAGATGTGTATTAAATAATAGATGCTGGAGAGTAACCTCGGTATCCACATCAAGTCGTGCTAAATTCGTTTCAAAACTTTATTTTTTATTTACATAACACATGAGTTGCCATCTGGGGAAAAGATCAGGTAATTTTATTTTGTAAAATGTGTTATTTTTTTTTTAAATAATAACTTATAATTAAAAATTCTAAATAATAACTTATAATTAATATTTGCCGAAAAGCTTATATATCTTTTGACGAAAAAATATATTTCCTAGATTTGTATTTTACAATAATAGCACATTTTTTGTTTCGCATTATATATACTAGTTTAAATAGATAAATGATGTTTTTCCTCGAGTATCTGTAAACATTAATAAATTTATACTCCTGAAATGCTTGATAACTCACATGTGTTTTGTTTGTTTAATTTAGCATTAATATTTATTTTAAAAATTGCAGATTTTCGTGGATCAGTTATTTTTTGAGTAATATCTTTTTCAATTATATTATTGATAGTTTAGTGCTCTATGTTGATGAAATAAGGCAGAATATTCACGGGACTATAATTTTTGTACTTTCATTTTTGAAATGGACATATAATGTAATTTTTTAAATTATAAAAGTTATTATGTGGAATTTAAAGAATGTATGCATATAAAATACTGTCTAGATATGTAAATAATATAAATGCAAGAATTTAAACAAAATTTGCACTCAATGAAAGGAAAATTAGGAAAGATGCAAAAAATGGATAACATTAAAGATGAAAAAAATAATGATACTGAAATCACTAAATTTAGGTGGTGTTGTTTCAAATGAAAAGAATCAAAATAATATTCAAGAATATGTTGATGATATCAAGAGTGTTACAGAAAGAGAAGTTAATAATACCAATCTGACCGGAGATTATGTCAGAAAAGAATATGTAGAACATTCAGATAAAAATATAGACATAGAAAAAATACAAGTAACAGAAGAAGATGCAGAACATGTTGAGCTAGAGATAAAAAATGAGTAGCAGATAGAGAAAAACAGAGTATATGTGTGATAAAACAAGTAAATGATTATGTTAAAATAACATAGAATATGCTGATTTTAAGGCTAACATGTAGTGGCATAAACAAGAACCTACAAGTATTAATACATTATTTATGAATATAGATGTTGTGTTTAAATAAGTTATTTGCTACTTATAAAGGGCAAAGCTATGCTTTTGTCACATTCCTTGATTATTCTTTGAATGACTGAGCAGATGATTATATAATTAAAAATCATATTCCTGGATATACAGTGATAAATGATTATATTATTATTTTAGGTGAAAATTTGGACAATCTTAAATGCATAGCTCAAAGACTTTGGCATGAGCAACAAAAGAATTTTTCAGAACATCTTCCTGTTTTTAGACTAAATATCAATTCAGCAATAAAATTTTCTGCAGAAATTTTGTCCAGAACCGTTGCAATAGAATACTGCACCACCTTATTACAAATAGTGGCCCTATGTTATAAGACTGCTTTTGCTCAGCCATTTAAAAAATATTTATTTTCTACTGAAATTATTATGACTGGTATAAAAAACATTATATACAAATCTAGACTGAAACATCTGCAGATGAACTGGAAAAAATATAATGAAGATGAAAAACCAGTTAAGCTAAATTATCAGTAATACAGCTGAAGAGTATTCTGAAACAATATTGAAGAAGTCCAACGAAAGAAACAATCAACAGATAAGGTTCAACATATTGACAAAACTGATATATAACCTAAACTGGAGAAATCAATTAAGAAAATATTTAAGAGTGCACCCAGTTGTCAGATAGCAATAAACAACATTAAACAAATTCAATTTTAATTTTAAAAAAATATGAAAATTTCCTTATGGCAATAAATTAATACTAATCATCAATTTTATTTTATTTATTTTTTTTTGCTCTAAGGAAAAAGTATTGCAATAGTAACTCTTCTATCTTAATATCTAAGTTTAATTTAAACAATTTCTGGTTGGCCAAGTATAAGTTAAATTTTAGTTCATTAAGTTTTTATATATATGTTTATTTTATATATGCACACATTGATAAAGATGTATATTTTTAATTAAGTTTGGCTAATTTTCTTTTAGTTTGAAAAAATAAAGAAACTCTTAAATCTGCTTAAAATTTATATTACTGGAACAACATCTTTAATAAAAATCTGTAAAACTTTTCTTAACTATTTTTTATTTTATTAATTAAAACTCTTATAAAATCTTTTTTTTTTATTAAGCCTTGTTTCTGGTTTTAATATTTGAAGTATTATCTATAAACATACAGATTTATCTAATTAAAAAAAGAAATTTTTAGTAAATTGATTGAATGGAAATTATTGCTGGTTTAATTAATTAAGAAATTTTTGATAAATTGAATGAATAAAAATAAATACTGGTTTATCTAAGGTTAAAAATTGTAAACAAGCAATCACTGACTTTATTAATTAAAAAAATTCTTAGTAAATGAATGGGCTTGTTAATTAAAAAAAGGGAATGATATAAAAAGACCAGATCCAAATTATAGAATTTATTCTGCTTCTATTTGTCATTCAGCCTGATTCTTCTTGTGATTGTTACCGTTGCCTGCTTAGAATGATATACCTTGAATCTTTCCCAGTGATCAAGTTAATAATTTTGAGCAACTAAAACACAAGAAAGCAAGCTTCACTTCTTCAGTATGTGGCCTATAACAATTAAATGTCCAACTTTGCTTGCTAACTTTGAGCCAACAACATACTAACTACTGTCTTCAAATATCCCATTCAACAAAGAAACTTTTCACCATTAAAAATATACCAGGACAAACTCTCTATAAAATTGAAAACTGATAAATAAAAGACTTCACATGAACACTACTAAAGAACTCCATTTGAACAGCTATGAACATCTATAAAATTCAATTTTTTCAGAAAATAATATTCCTTTCATTTTTTCCTAGGACTTAAGGTATATTTTATTTATGAACCATTTTCAAAAAATATTACCAACAAGCCAGTGATTGTTATACTCTAAATGATTTAATTTTGTGTCTTTATGCATTTATCTGTTATAAAACTATTTTTCTTAATGTCTTATGTTATCACATTTTATTCAACTTAGTGTATCTGATATAGCATGGTAGGTTTAGTCTAGTTTGTTTCTTAAAGTTTAATTTTCTTTTTTCACCTTCATAAAAAAGTTTTATTAGAAAAATAATAACTTCTAGGATTGTTTAATTATAATCCAAGTTTCATTTAGAGAAGTTTTTTTTAGAAAAAAAAAAAGTTTTAAAAAGAGAGTTTATTTTATTTATGTAGTGTCTAGTTATATGTAATAATTAATATAATGCCTTTGAAGAGACTCAATGTGTGCATAACTATTTAAATCATTGATAAGCTTATTAAATTTATTAGCAGTTTTGCTTGTTTACTCTGTTTGGGTCACATGCATATAAAATGCAAGAAATTTATATATATATATATATGTGTGTGTGTGTGTGTGTGTGTGTGCGTATTGTATATACTAATCCTAGTCAAGGGTTGCAGATTACTTTAGGAAGTAACTTTTTCTTCACTACATTTTTATTCCAATGAAGGCAGGTTACATGAAGGAAGATGATATATAACTTTTAGCTGAATTTAGCACATGGCTTTTATTGTCCAAACCATTTTTATGATTAAACTCATAGTATGCTAAAAGCTTGATTAAAATTTCTGCTATTCTATACAATAGCTTGGTAAAGACTTCTGCTTCTTTCTTCTTTATCATCTGGTTTAAGACTTGACTGCTCTCTCTTCAACAGCTAAGTTAGGTCTTCTGACTTATTTACACTCCCATTATTTTTTTCTAGAACAATCTTGACTACAAGCCAATCACAATCTGACTTTAACCTTATAATTTTTATAACAATCAAGTATGTATTTTTTTACAAATACAATTGTTTAGCTATTTTCCTCCTTAATCATAAACATTAAAAAACATGTGAAGAACTTATATTAACATCATAAAATTCTTGATATTACTTTCTAATTAAAAAAAATTTCTTGCAAAAGGAAAAACAAGATAATCAGTTAAATACATTGATTTAAGTGTTTTGTAATGAAGAGAGATACAACTCTAATTAAAAATAAAATTTACCAAAGTATTAAAATCCTATCTTATTTTATTTTATTTTATATATATATATAAAATACACTTAAACATAAAACTGTATCAAGGCTAAAATTAATATCTATTAAATAATTTACAAAAAAATATAAAATTATATTCACTTAGTATATTTTCATAGTTTACTTTAAAACTACTAGTCTTGCATTGGTGGTCAAGAGGTCAGTGCAACTGCCTTGCACTAGCAGGCAGTTGCCCAGGTTGTGGGTTCGCGTCCAAGCCGATGCTATGACACTTAAAAAATAACTACTAATTAATTATAATTACTGAAGAGAGAGAAAGAAAAAACAATTTGTTTACATTATTTTATAAATTTCTCTCTCCTCTACAATCATTTATAACTCATTAAAATATTCACATATTAAAATCATATTATTAATTAACAAATTTAATGTTTGAGAATTTTCATATTATTACTTTGGGATTTTAAATATTTAATTAAATGAAAACTTATTATAAAAATATGCATGAAAAAATTAAATATTATTTTTCCATTGCTTAAATAATTCTAAACTAAACCTGAGGAACATGCTCCCAACTATTGAAGCAGTCAATCTGATACTCAGATTGAGCTTCACAGCCCACTCAGAATCTCCCATTACCAAACCATATTCAAACTCCATTCTTATGCATATATATGCATTTATTAACACATTTTTTGCTCAATTATTAAATTAATTATTGACATAGATATTTACTAATATATTAATTTAAATAACTTATTGATTTAAATATTTTATGTTATTTTAATTCATATATGTGTGTAATGTGTAATATATATAATTTGTATTTTTAAAATTATATTAAATTTTATTATTTATTTAGTAATGGCAGTCAGAAAAAGGTGATGCAATCCTGCTGAATATTCTCAAATGCAACTAAGTCAATTAACTGGAAATCCATTAGTCAAAATTAAAATGTTATAACTTTATAAGATCCATTAGCAAAAATTTTATCCATTTCAAATTTGTTTTAAAATCTAAGATTATATTTTAACTCAATCATTCGAGAAATTCTTAGCAGGATTGCATTGTCTTAAAACTTACAAAAACAAAGGTCTGCATCCAGTCCAAAAATTTCAGATTGATAAAGTATGTAAAATGCCTTAAGTCAAGTAGTTAAAAGCATTCCAGAACAACTTAAAAATGGTATAAATAGTGCTGAAGCAGTAATTTGAGAAGAGCAATGGCAAGAAAAATCCACACTCATTGTACCTTTGACTCAATGTATCATGCATAGATAAAAATTTCACCTTTCTCACCTGTTCCAGAATGCCATCTTTCTCAAAATCATCACTCAGGATCCATAGACTCATGAACTATTACTATGTACCTATATACTAAATAATGAAAGTGCTACCTGCCTGATCAACCTGAATACGATGGACACTTCAAATCATCCACGAATCGCCACCAATAATGAACAAGGTAATGAATTCATGTTGCTGCTATAACTCGTAAATTTACATAAAGAATCTCAATTTTAAACTGTATTTCTTGTCTAACTATTATTTTATATGTAGGGTAATCTTTTTAGCTGATCTTAAGATCAGCAATACTGTATCAAATAATATAATTTGTAAACTCTTACCTGATCTGTTAAAATATGTTCAACTCTCCATAAACTCTCTTAATCTTTCTCCTATCATTGAGCCTTTAATAAATACTTCTAATTTCTTATTTCACTTTCATGCAGCAACAATATTTCGTATTTTGATTATTATATTTTATATTTTAAATTATATGCCAATAACTTCCTAAATTTGCAAGAATGTTCGCTCTTCTTTTAAATCCTCCCTTTTTCTTTTCATGTGGAAATCAGTTTAGTTTCTTCTAATTAAAACAAGTTTGTTATTTCAATTACAGCAGATGCTTGCAAATTTGGAGAAAACAACTTAATTATATTATAGTGTATTTATCGAAAAACAGAGTAGACATCTGTTTTTTTAAGAAATGTTTTTTTTATTTAAAAGAATAGCACTAATTCTATAAGTTCAAATCTTTTTTATGTGAAGTTAAATCAATATTTTATTTTATGAAATCAATAACCACCACCTAATTCTTATATATATATATAATCAAAGCACTTAGAACCAAATTTTCATGTTTGTTTTAATGTTTGTGGGAAGTTTTATATATAAAATAATGTCACAGGGAAAGGGGATTTCTATTTCAATATTTTGTCATTTTATTAATGAATTTAAGCTTTCCCCCACTGTTTATTATTCAAATCATACCATTATGCTGGATATTTCATAATATATAGGTATTAATTAACTAAGTATTCTTATAAAGTTTTATTTATATAAGTGTTGTTCCAAGCATTGCGTGTGTACAGGCTCCCTTGTTCATGTTTTCATATATATTGTGCTTCATTCCCTGGGTGTAACAGAAAGCTGAACCTCATCTCGTATCTACAAGTCCAAGAACAAGGCTTTTTACCTCCCTTGGGACTTACTTTTGTCACTTAAGTTATTGCATAGGAGCACTCTGGGAAAAGCCCAGCCTATTGCAACTCACAACAGACTGTTCTTCGTTTTATTAGCTGATTCTGCCAAAGTCTGCAAACATATATCGGTCTTTATTTTCTTCAATGAATTTCGGAAGCACCTTCTAGGGTCTGATACTAGAACACATAAATCGCCACAATGCACACACCACCCTTTTAGTTCTAGTTCCAAATAAAACCTATGAATATCCATAAGTGCGACACAATGATATATGTTCTAGATTAGCTTTCCCACATACGTTTTCTTAGTATAAACTGAGTTTGTTTCACTTATTAATGTAAAGTGTATAAAGTTATTAATTCTAAATACTCGATCAAATGCTATTTTTCTCTGTGTTGAGGTGGATCAGAGTCTCCTAAGTGATTCGTAGTTTAGTGCAATCTTAAATCCTTTATATATGTTATCATTTATCGATTATTGGCATATGAACTAGCCGCACTAGAATAAAACAATAAATATATTTATTATTTTGTTTTAAATATAAAAGTACATCTTGTGTTATAAATTGTAAATAGGCCAATGATGACTAATGGAGAAATATAATCAAATAACTCATACGTATTTTATTTAAATTAATAAATCATACATATATAATAATTTGCAGAATCATTGTTTCTTTTATTTCAAATATTATATTTTCATCATAGGAAAATATTATATTTTGATTAATAAATTATGCTTGCTCTGACTAGATGATATCCCGCTAATCCTATATATATATATTGAACCTGATTGAAATCCGATTAAGTTTTTTTAATTTTCACTAAACTTAATTTTTTGTTAAATCTTATTTAATGTTTAAATTTTATTATTATTTAAAAAAGAATACGTGTATCAAAATACACAAGCGTTTATATGAAAAACGCTTCATTTCAGTGTTTATCGATTTATTTTAAAATAGTTTTCATATACCGCTTGTTTTTACTTTAAATCAATTAATTAAAAACAAGCAACCTAGCTAATTACATTCCTGTAGCTTTTATTTTAATTATTGTAAATTAATTCTAAAAGTGGAGATTTGATTTTTATGTAGTTGTTTTCATTTCAATAATCCCTGGGTAGAATTCTTAGATTAGATTGAGCGGGAGATTAATATTTGTCCTGCCTTAGGTATAGCATTCGACAACAAGGGAAGTGTTTCGCGGGAAATGGAGTGACGTATAAATAGCCCCAAAAATTTGGAGAGAGTTAATTCATTATTCGTAACTAGACAAGCTGTTTCTCAAGTGAAAATATATATCAGTGCGGACATTTAAATTCTTAAAGGACATTAGCTGTTATTAAATCCTTTTGCTTACAACAAGATGACAAATAATATACGTGTTATCACCACCCGAATGGCTTGCTAACCCAACAAAAGACGGATCCCTAACTTCCAAATTTGCTCCAGTAATGCCTTAAACATCTAGAAGAAGCCAAAACTCTTTACCTCTACCTTTCCGCTGTCAAAGAACTTGAAATGAACTAAAATAATAGTGCGCACTCTATGTGAACATTGCTTTTACCGAAAGGTAACTATTTTCTTTTTTATTCTTCCCAGGGTAAATTAATTCTCATTAAATCTCCGCTCAGTCTAATTAGAAATCTGTATTCATAAGCTTAAGTAATATTTATACTCATATTTAATCTTTATTGTGTTTTCTTATATTTTTGTAATGGGTTTTAGAATCTTAGTTTTAAGATTCCCAATTTGCTTTCAGTTTTGTTTATTGGAAAGTGACGAATGAGTTTTATATTTTTTTTATGCGTAAAACTTTTTATAAATGCTTTAGTAGTCATGCATTTTAAATGCTTACTTGTAATTATGTTATTATTCAATAATTAATTTTAAGCTCTGAGTGCCCTATTGCAAACCTCCAAAAATCTTTTGGCTGGCGACTTTATTGTCTAATTTCCCGCAGGTGGGGATTTCGTTTCTTATATCTCTAAAAGCGGAAATTAGAATTGTTATTTCATTGTAATTTTATAAGTCATTAGCAGGAAGATAAAATTTATCAATTTTTTTAAATTATAGGTGAGCGATACTTTCATACTGCAAAAGTATTTAAAACCTTTAATATTTTCGGACTCATGTGCACTCTCCAATAGATTTATTTTTGTATTTATTATGTGTGCTTTAAATTTATCAGAGCGTGTACTCAGAATTTGTTTGTAAGTTTATTTTCTTTAAATGCTGGGGCAGACATAACTGTTTTACTAATTATTTACCTGTCCCTTATTTATCATTTGGCTGGGATTCACAAGTTTTAATTGTTTTACTTCATTTCAATCTTATTTTTCAGTTGTTCTTGAGGTGGATCAATCACCGTTATTTTAAATGTAATAATAGGTGCTGCTTATACTGACATAAGGACATTCGGGGTCTGACCATTTTTGGACCTCGAAAAGCTCTTCGGCACTGTTTTTTTTTATCTGTTTCAAGAACGTGTTGTTTAAATATCTGAAAGTAAAAACCAATGTTTGAGTGAATCCTCTGCTGAACAAAATTTGCTTCCTCCCTTTTTAATTTGTTTATTAGAGAATCAGTAGATCTGCCAGAGCATTGAATTTAGTCTTTCTGGTACCCGCCTGAGCTAATCCTATTTGTTAACTTATAAACTTTTCTTATAAGTTATTCTTCTCTGAATAAAATTTTATTAAATATGCTTAAACTTAATTTGGCTGACGTTTGTCTTTGTGCTTTTTGTCTCAATTGTCTAAACATTTTAATATCTCTTGTTTCTCCCTGAGTCTGGTCGTGAAAACCATCATCATCATCTATTCTGATCACAGTAAACAAATTTTCCAGATACGTAGTGATCTGGTGGTGCCCTCTGTATCAGAATAGATTGATAGACGGAAAGTAAAATCTTTTGTCCGGCACAATATATATATATAATTAACAGGAAAGTTCATGATCTTTAAATGAGTCAAACTTGTGCTAGTTTTATACTAAAAGGTTCCATTATATTATTTCCAATTAGAGTCTCCTTGTGTCTTCACTTTGCGATGCCGGCGAAAAGAGATAAATTAGATCGGTATCATCGGGATTGTTGCTCATAAGTTGGTAGATCTGGAAAATTTGCAGTTAGGGCAGAGTTCATGAGTCTTGCACATGATTGGACTCGAGGTACTTTTGCCTAGTTGCTAGATCTTGTTATATGAACAGACAAAACCGATTGGTACACTATCTAATTATTTTTAATGCAGCTATATAGCCAACTAGTAACTAGTCTACATATATAAAATAATTAAACAATCATAATGCTAAAAAGTATTTGAATGTGTGTGTACAGTAATGAAAACATTTTACTAACTACAAAATTGTTGTTTTTCTGAAGGCTTGTGATGATAGTGTTCTAGCTGTATTTTAATATTGGACTACTTCCATCATCTAATATGTGTGTTGAATGTCTTTAGAAAAGTTTAATTCTAGTTAAATATTCCAAATGCATTCAACTGTTAGTAATATCACTGCAAACAGGTTAGTACATGCACCAACTGTTAGTAATATCACAGCAAACAAATGTTAGTAATATCACAGCAAACAGGTTAGTATATGCACTAACTGTTAGTAATAGTAATATTTAACTAAAATTAAACTTTTCTAAAGACATTCAACACACATATTAGATGATGGAAATAGTCCAATATAAAAATACAAAATTGTTGTTTAATAATTAAATAAGAAATTTTGTAAAAAAAAAAAAGAGAGAGAGAGAGAGAAAGAGAGAAAGATAAGGTTGATACTTTTGTCATTTCTGTAGCATAATTAATGATTATGTTTTTTAAAAAATTAAATGATAGATTAATATATTTATAAATATTTTTGTAATCATTTGTTCAAAGAAAGATATTATATATGTAAAATTATAAACAAATGTTTAATTAATATTTCTAAAACCATTTCTGTCAATATGTATATAGTCTTGAGCTATATATAATTAATTAGATTGGCACAGGTAAAAAACATACTTATAGCTTGGCTACATGATTAACTAATTTGATACTTACCACAAAGAAAAGATTTAATTGCAGTAATTGAGAGTTTTTTGAAAAGCACTATCTTAGATATAAATATGATTGAAAATTTAAGTCAGGCTGGTTCACCCGTTGTATAGTCAGTGTTCCAGTAGTCAGTTGTTATCCACTTCTCCAATTACTGTTAAGAAGTTACTTGGACATTTTTAAGAATGGGATGTGAGGAGTACAGACTATTAGACAAAAAACTGTCAGAGATAGAATATTGATACACAGAGCACTTAATAGTGGTACATATAGTGGATACATATTGCAGTCCTTTTAAGCATGTGTGAAGGTTATGAATAATTTAGAAGCAGTTTTCAATCAAATGGAAAACTAAGGCAGTTCATACCCTTATGCCAACTAGCACAATCAGCTCTAAAAGATGATGTGGTGTTTTCGTGATATCTAGTCTGAAAATATTGAATTAAACTTTAAATGCACTTCTCTCTCTCTTTCTCTTCCAGCATTAACTATAACTTTGAAGTAAGAAAGATTCAAAACTGAAATATATATATAATGCTTAACAAACTATAACAGTTTTTTAAAAACTGTAAGATTTATAAATTTAACAACAAATAAACTTTTCTGTATCAAAAAAAAGAAAGAATTTTTTAAAAAAAAGCAATAGGTATAAGCTATACAAATGAAGATTTTGTTTTATCAAAATGTGCTGTATGAATTATAAACCATAATTTTTATAATTGTAACAAATGGTAAGGGTGTGATATGTTACTCTATTACAAGAGAGATGGCAATTTATAACTTAACAAATTTTAAATGGGCTTTAAGAAATGAAAATTTCATAACTACAAAATTTTGGATATATAAATGTGACAAATTATAACTTTCGTGTTCCTAATATAATACTTTAAACTTTGCTTTCTCAAAAGTAAAAACTTTATGGATTTTGTAAACTGCTAGATTCATATTTCCAAAGAAGTATGATCAATGAAGGACAACCATTTTATGAACTGTAAATTTATAATAATTAGAAATGCACTCTACAAATGGACTCTGACAAGCATTGTTTTCTTAAAGAAAAGAAGCATGAGTTAAGAATTAAAACACCCAACTGACAAACAAATCAATTACAGATAAGCAAAAGAAAACAAAACAACTCACATAAGAATTATTTTAGTTTATTTTTAGTTAATCATAATTAGCCTATACATCACTTAGTTAAAGAATATAATTTATTCAATGATTATAAATAGATATTCATTTGTATTTAATATAATCATATGTGGGGTATAAAAACATTGGGAATAAAGGGAAATATAAAGTCTAAATAAATTTTAATAACTATAATGTATTAATATTACAGTTGAATATCAAAAGTCTTATCAAGGAGTATATTACTGTCTTATGTGTATATTTTTTTATGTTATTATTATATTTTGTTTTTCCACTATTGTTAACTATATCCTCTGTGTACATTTTTCTATTCATGGACTCTATTCAGCAGTGTTCATTGTTCAATACTTCACCTAATTCTCATTTCTTCCTGAGCTATGTTGAAGTTAATTGGATATCAGCGATGGTGCCATTTTGGATACTCAAAACAAATAATTTTTTAGCAATCTTGGGATTTATAAAAATATATCCTATAATGGGCAGGAAATATTGTTGTATGTACAAGATATTACATATAATAGTATTTATTCCTATAATGTTCTACATTATGCTCATTATAAAATACAGTAATATAATGACCACTCCGATTGGTGTTTGGTCATACTGTAGGTTATCCTGTTAAATTTGGCACCGAATATGGAGCTAGTAACTTTCACTCATAGGATATGAGTGCAATTAAGTACGCAGATACATTTGTCACAACTAAAATGACATTAGTAAAGGAACACAAATCCTGTAAGGTGATTAACAATATTGTACAAAATAAAAATGGATGTGGAATGAAAATGAATAAATAATGGAGAGAGCAGTAAAAGAAATTAAAAATAGTGTAGGAGCTATAAAATAAAAGTAGTTGTGCTAGAAAGAAAAAGAAGAGTGGGGCAGGATATATACTAAAAAGAAAATAAGTGACCTGTTGTGTGTGGTGGAATTCAAAAAATAGAAAAGTTGTATAACATGAGGGATCAGAGTGACCAGGTCAACATGGACTTGGCAATAATGTTGTCATCAACATGGGATTTGGCTTTCCATCATCAGATTTTCAATGATATAAAGTTTGAAAAGTTGGAGGTTGGAATAGATTGAAGCCTGTCCATTAAAGTGTGAAGATTTGCTATCTTAATAAAAACTGAGCATTGATTATATATATGTGTGAGAGGTGATAATCTAGACCAACTGATGAGTGCTGGTTTAGCATGAAATATGTAAATTGGTGATTATTTATCTTTTCTACATGTGTGTGGTTGGGTATCAGTTGTATGAGATAGTGTGGATAGTTTGTGGGTGCTTAAAAGTCTGAGTTCAAATCCCTTATATTTAAAACATTGATTATAAAACAAAAAAAATTTTAATAGTAGTGTATTTTTTAAATGATAAATGCAGATGTGGAAAACAAATTGATAGAACAAATAATAGAGAAATAACATGATCAAGAAAGAGAGCAGCTAAAAACAGAAGAAAGTCAGAGAAAAGCAATGAACATGTCAGTCTAGTTACAGTAAATGTTTTAAAAAAATGAAAGATGCTGCAAAAGAAAACAGAAGAAAAAGAAGAATAAAGATGATAGAAGAAAGCAAGCAGCCAGCCATGTCAGAAGATGTTTTAGGAAATAAAAAACAACAAAGAGATGGTAATCAAAAGAGAACAGAAGAAATGCTGATACAGAAAATAGAAAATGACAATAAAAAAAAGTTTAAGAAAATGGAAGTAATCAGCAAAGAGAAGAAATACTGTTATGTAAAATAGAAGATGAAATGTCAAAGGCAATAAAAAATGGCCAACTGGTTAGAAAATATTGATTAAAAATTGGTTAAAATTGCTGAAACCATTAATAAAAAATGGTTAACCAAATAGCTGACCAAATCAAATAAGCTAGAAAGGAAATTATAAATGATGTTAAGCAAAGCAAGAAGAAACAAGATCATAAAATAAACCAGGTGCAGGAAGTCATGAATGTTAAAATGAATTACAATAGGCAATATAGTTATTGGGTAGTCAAAATTTTAAAAACCGGAAAAATATATAAAAAGTGAATGGGGGAACTTCTAGGCAAATTAAATCACTACAGATCAGATGATAGTATTATAATAGAGAGTATAAAAAAATCTAAAGAATATCCACAGATAAGATGGCAAATGGAAAGAAAAATAAACATGACACCTTAAAAATAGAAGAACATGAAGAAGGAAATATAGATGAATATGAAGGAAATATAGATGAATATTCACTCTATGAACCAAATACCTCAGGTGATGCTAGTAGGACACCCATCAAATTTATCAATAGTTAAGAAAAATATTTAGCATTAACATGATGACTGAAAAAGCTAGCTAGAAAAAGTTTGTAGTCATCTGCAAGATGTATTATAAGCATGGTGGCCCTTGTTGTTCAACCATTCTACTAATTTGTTGAGCTTAAACAGGTACTCATAAATTATTATTGGAAATGAGAATTACCCAGGAGGGGATTAAGCACAAAATATCTCAAGGGAATTGTCCATTTGGTAAGCCCTACACTCCCTTTTTTAGAAAGCAAGTGGCATTATTGAGAGTGCTCACTGCAGATCCTCAGAATTTCAAATTATGAAGATCATAAGGCATAGTTTCATAAACAATACTGAGAGAAAGTTGACTGGCACAGACTGCATACAATTGAACATATGGTTGAATTGCTGAATGTGCTTGACAGCAGCAAACCTACATCTCCTAAAAAAAGAGGATTTAAATCTCCAACTAAAACAGCATACAGAGGATGCAATGACTCATGTATGACTGCTATAACAATATGGGAAGTGCAATGCCAAATGACCACTATGAATAAAGAAAAGCATGAAGAAGTACCACCATGAAGAAGAGAAAACAGAGAAAGATCTACTGGTAGACCCAATAGTTCTACCAAAGCATGAATAGTCTGATGATCCAAAAGTGTATCACATCTCATCAAGAAGAGACACATAAATAAAAAAAGCAAAGTGATGAAGAAAAAATTGAGGAGAGGAAAAATATATTTTTCAGATATTTTTTTTAAAATATGATCACTTTGCTTCAATGCTACCGATGGATGGATAATTTTCTCATAAATGTAAGGATGCAGTAGGTTCATGATTCTCCAAAAGTTATTATCTTGGTACTGCATATTCCTAAGATTCAAAGTCCTTAGCAATAGCCCCTAAGTCTCAAGAATCTGGGCTTTCTATCAGTGAAATAATGTATTGTTTACAGGGCACAGAACTCTGACATAGGCCTGGAGCCTAAGCAAGGCTTTCCATATTCCCAAATATTCATTTTTTTCCAATATGTGCTAAAGGTTGTAAGTTCTATTGTGCTTAAATTGAGATAGATTTTCTGGTGCTCATGTTGCATTGGAAATTCGGTGATGAGGTTTTTGTCCATCATGGTATTGGAAGTAGCATGTATATTGTATGCCAATATACCCATGTTTCAAGAAAATAAATTTTTATCTACTTATAGCAAATTTGTGTTAAAAAATCAAATAGTTACTATATTTTAGGATGGAACATTACATTTGCAAATCAGATTACTAAAATATTTTGAGGCAAAAGTTCTATGAGAAATTTATATCTGCAAAATCAGTTAAGTAAAATTACTTTTGACTAAATAGCCCAAAATGGCGTAAAGAATAGTATGTCTACTTGTACGTCTATGGAAATACTAATACACAGTTGAGTTAGACTAATATTTTTATTTTCTTTTTAATTTGTGAAATGAAATTTGTTGAGTTAAACCAATGTATCAAAAAGAGATTTAATTCAATTTTATTTCTCAAGTTAGGTGGGAGTAATGTAACTTAGTACTCTAGTCTACATATATAAAAATAACTAAACAATCATAATGCCAAAAATAACTAAGCAATCAAAAGTATATTGTTTGTTAAGACTTATCTTACTGATTTGTGTGTGTGTGTTAATATCAATGTAACAGAAACTTTTTACTAACTAGAAAATCGCCTAATTAAATAAGAAATTCTGTGGGGAAAAAAGGGGGACAAAAAGAAAGACAATTTTACCATAATTAGCTGGTATGTAAAAAATAAATGAAATGACAAATTAATATTTTTGTAAATATTTCTATAATCATTTGTTAAATGAAAGATATATGTATGAAATTGTAAACAAATGTTAAATTAATATTTCTTTAATCATTTCTGTAATCAAGTAAAGCAGTTAAACAACATTCCCAGCTAAGCAGTCAAAAAATATATATATACCTAGAGCTATACAATTAATTATGTTAGCACAAGTAAAAATGCACATATATAGCCATGGGCTACATGATTAATTAGATTGATACTTGTCATAGAAGCAAGATTTAATTGCAGTAATTGTGTGTTTTTTGAAAAGCACTATCTTAGATATAATTAAAAATGAAAATTTAATACTCTGGTTGGTTCACCAGTTATACATCCAATGTTTCCAGTCACATGATCACCATTTTATATGCATACGCTTGCTGTAAATAAGGGTATCAAACTCTCCATACAGTAGTGCCACCAAGTGCAAGCCTTTGTAATCAATGGATGCAGGAAAAAAAGTTTGTGCATAAAATCTTTATCTAGTGCCTGCTCATCCAACATCCCCAGACTAGTTTCTGGCTTGTTGCTTTCATCAGTGAGGAGCCTTTGATTTGAGAGCACTGCATTTAGACTTTAGGATCTCATACAACCCTACAGCATCCACCTTTTAGCTATTTGGTCAACTATAAAGCTAGGATCCAAGATGAAAACACCAAAATGTTTTCAACCCAAGCTCATTCACTTGTATAGTCATATAGATCTGAACTCAATTCAGCATCTTTATATTTGGTGTCTTTGGTTTTTCAAAAACCACAGTCATCATTATCCTATGAGCAGGATAGATGTAAAACCATCAAAACATCACTTGATTTCCATTTCCTATGTTTACATATACTGTTAATAAGAGTATTAAACTCTCCATGCAATAGTGCCACTAAGCACTAAGCACAAGCTTTTGTAATAAATGAATGCAGGAGGGTTTTTGCACAAATGCCCTATCTAGTACCTATTCATCCAACATCCCCAGACTAGTTTCTAGTTTGTGGCTTTCATCAATGAGGAGGTTTGGATTTGAGAACACTGCATCTAGTCTGATAAGAAGTCACAAGCTAAAAACTAATCTGGGGATGTTGGATGAATAGGCAATAGATAGTGATTTTATGCACAAACTTTTCCACATCTATTGATTTCAAAGGCTTGCCCTTCCTTGGAGGCATTACTATATAGAGTTTGCTAATGTTATTAGTAGGTTGTGTAAGCATATGAAATGGTGATTATGTGATGTTTTATACCTATCCGGTTTATAGAATAATGATGACTGTGGTTTTTGAAAAAACAAAAATACCAAAATGTATGGATGTGGAACTGGGTTTAGATCTATATGACTATACAAGTGAATGAGCTTAGATTGAAAACATTTTAGTGTTTTATCTTGGAGTCTTAGCTTTATAGTTAACTAAATATGCTGGTGGGTTGCATTAGACACTAAGGTCTAGGTGCAGTGCTCTCAAATTTAAGGCTTCTCACTGATGAAAGCCACAAGTTATGAACTAGTCTTAGAATGGTGGATGAGTAGGCATTAGGTAGAGACTTTATGCACAAATCTTCCTGCATCCTTTGATTACAAAGGCTTGCATTTAGTAGCACTACTGTGTGGAGAGGTTGATACTCATATTAACGACATGTGTAAGCATATAAAATGGTGATAATGTGATGTTTTGATGAGTTTATACCTATTCTGCCCATAAGATAATGGTGATTGTGGTTTTAAAAAAACAAAGACACTAAAATGTATAGATGTTGAACTGAGTTCATATCTATATGACTATATAGGTTGAAAACATTTTGGTGTTTTCATCTTGGATCCTAGCTTTATAAATAGTTGACCAAATAGGTAAAAGGTGGCTGCTGGAGGGTTGCATTAGATCCTAAGGACTAGGTGCTGTGCTCTCAAATTTAAGGCTTCTTACTGATAAAAGCCACAAGCTAGAAACTAATCTGGTAATGTTAGATAAGTAGGCACTAGATAAGGATTTTATGCACAAACCTTCCTGTATCCATCAATTACAAAGATTTGCACTTGATGACACTACTATATGGAAAATTTGATACTCTTATCAATGTTTCAGTCATCTGTTAAGAAGTTACATGGCCATTTTCAAGAAAAGGCTATTGAGGAATATGGACTTTCAAACAAAAAGTCATCAAGGGTAGCTATCAACACAGACAGCATTGAATAATGGATATATATCACATTGATTTTAAACATAAGCAATGACTATGGATAATTTAGAAGTCATTTTTTGATCAAATGGAAGACTAAGGCAGCTTGTAGCCCCGTGTCAACTAGCACAATCAGTTCTAAAATGTGATATGATGTTTTTGTGATATCCAGTCTAAAAAGTAAAAATGGCTTGAATTAAATTTTAAATGCATCTCTCTCTCTCTCTCTCTCTCTTTCTTTCTTTTTCTCTTTCTTTCTTTCTTTCTTTCTCTCTTTCTTTCTTTCTTTCTTTCTTTCTTTCTTTCTTTCTTCCAGCCTTAACTACAACTTTGAAGTAAGAAGGATTAAAACTGAAGTATGTATAATGTTTTTAACAAACTTCTGTATCAAAACAAAAGATTTTTTTTAAAAAAAAACAAGAGACATAAGTTATACAATTGAAGATTTTGTTTTCTCAAAATAGACAGTTTGAATTATAAACCATATTTTTTATAATCATAACAAATGGTAAGGATAATAGATTATTCTCTCAAAAGTGACATTACAAATATATAACTTAACAAATTTTTAAAATGGACTTTAAGAAATGAAAATTTTATAATTACAGAATTTTGGATTTATAAATATGACAAATTATAACCTTCATGTTCCTAAAGTAATACTTAAAACTTTGTTTTCACAAAAGTGAGAACTTTATGATTTTGTAATCTGATAGGTTCATATTTCAAAAGAATTATATCCAATGAAGATAAACATTTTATAAACTGGACATTTTTAATAGCTAGAAATGCACTCTACAAATGGACCCTTACAAGGATTGTTTTTTTAAAGGAAAGAAGTAGGAGTTAAGAACTAAAACACTCAACTGACAAACAAATCAGCTACAGGTAAACTAAAGAAAACAAAAGAACTCACCTGTAAGAATTACTTTAGTTTATTTTTAATTAATCATAACTAACCTAAACATCACTTAGTTAAAGAATGAAATTTATTCAATGTTTATAAAGAAGTAATGATTTGTATTTAATATAATTATATGTGTGGGTATAATATAATTGTTCAGACATTTGGATTAAAATATTTAAGTCTAAATAAATTTTGATAAACAGTAATGTATTAATAATTATAGTTGGATATCAAATTCCTTATCATGGTTGTACATTATTTATATTTTTGCTATTGTTGTTTCCTTGTTCTTACATGATATTGATGCACATCATGCATTGTTTAGTATGCACTATTGTTAACTATATGTTTCCGTTTACATTTTTCTATTTATGCATTCCATTCAGTGGTGTTAGTTGTGCAACAGTTCACCTAATTCCCATTGTTTCTTGAACTATGTTGGAGTTAATCAGATCATAAAAAGATACAGTTTGAATCTGGGTGGTATCATTTTGGAGGTTTTATCTACTCAAAAGAAATAAATTTTCTAATAACCTTAGGCTGTATAAAGAATATATCATATAATGAGCAGTAAAATGCTGTATGGGCTAAAAATTATACATAATAATTGTAAAACAGTATGTAGCTTGGTTATACTAAATGTTTTCTATATATGAAATTAGAGGGATATGAACTCAGAATTTTTCATTCTATTCATTCTCCATTCCATCTCAAGCAATTAAGACACATTACCATACATATGTGAAAAATATACATAATCTCTATGTATTTTATGCAAAACCAGCACTCATCAGTTAGGCCTTAATATAAATCAAGCACTAATTGTATATATGTGTGTGAAATGAATGCTGGCACAAAATATATATACTGGGGATCATGTAATTTTTTTGCATGTGTGTAGTCATATGTATTAGTTGCTTGAGGTGAAGCGGAGAATAAATAGACTGAAAAATTCTGCATTCAAATTTTTCTAATTATATATGTAATAATATTTATACCTATAATATCCTACAGTATGCTCAATATAAAATACTGTAGTATATTGATCACTCCGATTGGTGTACAGTTGAACAGTGAGTTATCACACATACACATTATATATATATATATATATATATATATGTGTGTGTGTGTGTGTGTGTGTGTGTAATTAAAATGGCTATGTCTCACTGAGTCATATTACATCAAAAACCATGAAAAGACATAAATGGTACCATCTTCAAACATAAAGAACTTAAAAAACAGAATGATGTTATTCTGCCTTTTCATGGTTTTTGACATGACAAAACTCAGTAGGAATTAGTTACTTCTATTTCAATTACACATATTTATAAGTTATGATTACTTAATATTACATTATATATATAAAGCAGTTAACAATAAAGATTTAATTGATAATGTGAATAAAGAGTTTATTTCTTTGCCCTATAAAACATCAATTGCTAAATTGATTTATAAGAATAGTTTTTTATTGAGTGGTATGAAAGTGGCCTGGAAGAAAGGTGTGAACTTAAATTTATTACTATATAATTCCAAACAATTAATTGATTGCAAATCTATTCCTGGGGTAACTTATAAGACACCTTACAGTTGTTATAAAATTTATATAGGTCAGACTAAATTAAGTCTTAATGAAAATGTTAAATTTCATAAAAATAGAGGTAAAACTAAATATCAAACTCATTTTGCATAAAATATTATTTGACAATGCAGAGGTTATCTTTGATGAAAAAAGTGAATTGAAAAGAAGAGTAGAAGAAATTTGATAAAAATTTTTGAATCCGATGCCATCAATCTCATGAAGACGTCCTTTGCTATTAAAGATAATTGTTTGTTGAAGTAAATGATGGGAAGACTTTTATTGTATATATATATATATATATATATATATTTATGTTTAGTTAACTAAGACTTTTATTGTATATATATATATATATATATATATATGTTGTATGTTTAGTTAAATTTCACTTGAGAAGGTCTGAGAAAATCATGGTTGTGTAATAATTTTAGTAAAATTTTATTATTTTGGCGAGTATTGTAATGTTGTATGAATTTTCATTTTATGTATATATATATATATATCCCTGGTTAGGAATGTTAGTAATAGAAAATCACTTAATTCCTTTGCTGCTCTTACTTGTTTTTATTTCTTATATTTTTTTACCATTGTCTTATATAATTTAGTATAACAGTAAGTGATAGATCAAAAGCCATAAATTTATGAATCTCAGCTCAAAACTTGTTTCTCAAACTTCCAAAGTGACATATTATTCAAGTATTACTATTTCTTTCCTTATATCAAATTGTATTATGTTTTTTTAAAGATTTTTACATCTTTTCACATATGTCAAAACCCTATCCTGCCATTTTGGATAATACAATGATTATCCCAGCTTGGTTAAAAGCTAACTACCAGTTATCAGGAATAAATGTTTCTAAAGATTTATATTTTTACCATTTGTGCTCCCGTCTTTTTTATTTTATAATCTTCAATCCTACAGATGAAGATGAATAACACTGAAGTAAATAATAAATAGGCTAAAAGTAATTGAAATTATATATATATATATATATATATATATATATATATATATAATTTCAATTACTTTATAGTATATATATATATATATATATACAGACACGAGTATGGTGATACTGTTTATAATAGAGGGATTCCATATCTTCAAAACTTTTTACAGCAGTTTTACAATAAATATTTTGCGAATTAAAATGGAAAGCTAAAGAAATAAAATATATAGAGATTTATTTAAATCTTTTAGATTTTGAAGACGATGTCATTGGTTTTGCAACCGAGATAAATATTAAAAAGACTAAACTAATGCTCAATCGATTTCTTAGAAAAAGAAGATAAAGATTGACCATCATGAATTAGACCGAGTTAACAAATACAATATCTTGATAGAATTATTAATACAGATGATGGATGAAATTAATCATAGAATTAAACTTAAATGAAATGTTTGTGATAGAAATAATTTAATAATAAAAGGAAAACCGCCTATGTGTTTAAGAATGAAGATTTTTCTAATAGATGTGTTTCACCATTCTTATTTATGGATGTGAGACTTAGACCCTTGACAGAAGAACAGATAGCTTTATGTTAGAGTGAAAAGGAGATATTGAACACAAAATGAAAGAGCACACAGTTATCATGACATTATTGAAAGAATTAAATGACTGAAGTGAAATTAGGCTGAACATATTGCTAAAAGAGATGATAATAGACAGATAGATAAGAGCTTAAATTGGATTGCAAAATAATATTAAAAAACCTAGAAAAGGATCATGTGGGAGAATGATGACTGAAATAATGAAGTTTTTTTAACATGTTTTGGATGGAGAAACTGCTCTAAACTTGAAGAGTATTGTGAATCTATGATAATTAAAAATGATAATGAGGAAGTGATTGTGAACTAAAGTTAAATAAAATTATACTTACATAGGCGAATAAATCAAAAGTAAAACACCTACCTGAATTTTCAGTAACTTATGGTAATGTATAATTAACCGTTACAATCTGTTAAATAAAAAGAATAATAAAGAATGCTGTCTAACCATTTTAATATATTTCTCTATAAATGCTAATAATGTTAAATTAATTAGTAATTTTTACTGAACTTATAACAAAAAGAAATTATAAGATTAATTATACTTACAACCTGTCAAGATTAAAAGGTTATTCCACAAATTTATATATTGTAATATATAGCCATAAATATCATGGTTTTAAGAAATTAATATCTACAAAGTCTACATAAAGAATCTAGTTGCTAAGTTTGACTGAATACTATTATTAAAAGTCGGTTAAAAATTTGGAATACTAGTATTAAAGGTCAATTAAAAATTTATGGATTATACTTTCTATTACTAAAGGTAAATATAATCATTCTATTTTTATTATCATAAGTAACTATAAACAAATCAAATAAGTTGCAGAACATGAACAGTAGTTTCTATATTCAGTGAGCTAATAGGTTTATTGAAAGTTTCTGCCTTGTTTTAAATAATACTTTACTTACTAGTATGTTTATTTCTGTTGATTTTAAGTTAATCAAACATAGATCGATGATTGAAAGTGGTTAAAACAAAAATTTAATTGTATTCATGTCTTTTAAATTGTTAATAATATTTGAATAGTGAAAATAATATGTAAAATATAATATAAAGTAAAACAATAACTAACAGTTCAGTTCAGGTGTAAATATTTAATTTAAAACATCTATTTAATATACATGTTTCTGTTTAAAACGACTATTAAATATACATGTTTCTGCTATTTATTAGCTTCTCCCAACTGCCTTTGCAGTTTGTGGTTTAATGCAATGGTAAAGTGTTAGAATCGGTAGCTCAGCTTCCTAAATTCTAATACCAGTTTTGTTGCCTTCAGTTCTCCTGAGCAATAAATCACTTGAGTATATATTTTATATATTGTCTAACTAAATAAATTGTTTCACGCAGAAGTTATCTTTAATTTTTAACTCTACTACTTTATCATTACTGTAAACTGTGTTAGACATTGCATTTATGCTTTGGCCTTATTGGCAGCTTTCTTGTTACTCCCAGATATCAAAAACAACAATGTACTAGCCAAGATGACTTGACTTTAGATGATAAGTTAACTTGATATTAATATTATCTAAGTCTATAAATGGATATAGATTCTAAATTTAAATTAGAATTATCCTTGGAAAATATCCTAGTTTTTCATAGTTAAATTTTTATATCAGATTAAAGAAATGATGAATTTCCTAAAACCAATGTAATGGTGCAATGATTCATCAGGGCCGAAAGTTGAATAAACTTGAGTCTATCATAGGAATAACATCTTCGATTGAAACAAATTAGACTTTGTAGAAATATTTGTTTCAGAATTTTTCATGTCTATATTTTTATTATATCCTATACATCAGTTTCATGTTGAATATTGTGATTCATTAATTCCATTTAGTTTTTCTCTTATTGACAGTAGTATACTAAGAATCAACTTTGTCAAATCTTAAATCATTTCTATCCTAGATGATTTGCACTAATACTGCTACATATCTTATCAAGGAACTTTTTAAAAATATTAATTAGAAAAAATATATTATTTATGATCTCTTACTGATAGAAATAGAAACAATAATCAAGACAAAAACAAGACTATAGAAAAGATTGTATTACGAAAATTTAGATAGTCGAGTTTATTTGAAAGGTATTTGAACTCAGACTTTCAAGTTTTCTTTAGTCATCCATTCCATTTTATACGATCAATACACATGACTACTTATACGTGGAAAATATAAATGGTCTCCAATATATGTATTTCGTGCTGAACCAGCATTCATTAGTTGATCCTGATCATCCTCTCTCACACATATTTAAAATCAATGTCTGGTTTATATTAAGGTAGCAAATCTTCAAACTTTAATGGACGGTCTTCAATCTTCCACATTCTCCAACTCTTCAACTATTTATATCATTGGAAATCTGATAACATGTCCAAATCTATTGTTTGCCAATTTTTTTTAATTGCCATACTCATGTTCACCATAACTCATTCTGACCTTCATATGTAGGCCTTTAAGCCCTTTAAATACATCAAGCTTAAAGTATATATATTATTCTTGTATTTAAATAATCGAGTTTAATGAAATATTGTTTAATTTATATGCAAAAAAAATAACCGAATATGCACACAGTAAAAAAAAAAAAAATCATATTTGCTAGTTGTATTTTAACAAACTTGTAAATATAACCGTTTTTTTATACTAATGTAAATCTTCCAGATAAATAAAAAGTGATTCATTAGTGCCTAATTTTCATTTTTATTAATACCCAAAGGGTCGAATTTTTTTTTTATTAATAACGATCTTAATAATGATTTCATTCAACCAGCTCACTGATATAAAGTTTTACGCTTTGAGTATCAATGATTAATTTGTAGTACATATAACAATGTTGAAGTTAAATAAAAAATGACTCTTTATTCTGACTAACATTGATACAGAGGGGATGTAATTGACAAATTTTTAGAATGACTAATAATTCTAATCTGTGAATTATTATTATGATATGAACAGTTTATTTTTTTTCATAAATATTATTAAATATTCTCGGCTAGATTTTTTTTTTTTTTTAAGAAATTTTATTCTATTGCTATATTGTTTGTTACAATTACAAATATGACATCAATTACATATCTATTTGGAGCAGTGTAGCTCCGACCTTCTCCCATGTTGCTCTTGTGATATAGCTTGAGGCAATTAGTCGGATCGGCTAGATGTTTAATATAAATATATACAACTAATACAATTATTTAACCTTCAGAGTATAGTTTTTCATCATTTCTGATGAAAACCAGACTTGTATAGATAAGTAATATATTTATAAGCGATCAAATCTTTTACATCCGCAGTTCATTCTTTCAGGAGTGCCCTATAAATGTAAAATGTTTAATATGCTATAAATATATTTTAGGCTATTAGTCAATGTATTTCATATATATTTTATATAGTGTAATATTATGATCTATTGGATGATATGGTTGTTGAAATAATTTTGCTGTTAACTGAAAGGAGTCCTTTTAATTTCTCATAAGGCTTTAGAACTGATCAGGGAACATTCTTAATGTCCACTTTCCATGTTATTGTTATGGATAGACTGCTTATCAACATACATCAACTAGCAAGGTGAGGTTTTTGACTTTTATAATTTAATATCAAAAAAAAATATTGTTGTCTTTCTTCTCAGTTGCCTGACAATTCTTGACTAGAATTGAGTTTCTTAAAAACAGGATAATGTATGTATGAATGATTTTTTTTTCTTTTTTAATAGATATTGCTGTTATTTCTAGGATATAAAGCCAACAGACAAGGTAGAAATTGGTAGCCAAAGGTAGAGAGAGCTAAGAATTCTTATTTATAGATTCAGAGTATCATTCAATGATGATCTTTTACTTAAATACTTACAACTGCAAGTCACTTTCAGGTAAAGAAATATTACATGAACTAAATGATGAACTGTCAAATATTAAATGGGACATGGTTTGAAGTTTGTAAAGTTAGTAAAAAAGTGAAGAGATGATTTAAAAAGTGGACATGGAATTAACTATTGGAATTATACATCATATGATATTTTTTTATAAATAATAAATGGAAAAACAATGCTTGTAAAGTTTGGTGGTATATCAGATAGAAGGTAAGATTAGTTATTTAATTTAATGAAAAGTATCAATTATAGATTATTCGCGTTTATGCCTCAACAAGTTTTCATTCTGAAGAAAAAAATAGATTTTTACATTTATGTACAAAATGCTTTTGATTAGACTAAACATTTTAAAATTGTCTCCAGTGACTTTAAAGCTAAAATTAGTAAATGATTAAGAGATAAAAGTGTTGTGAGTGAATTTGATTATGATGAGAGAAATAAGAAAAACAAGAATTGTGGAGTTTTCAGAAAAAGACAAACCATATATTATAAACACAGAAAAAACTCTCCATACAGTAATGCCACTCAGTGCAAGCCAGAGTAATAAATGGATGCAAGAAGATTTGGACATAAACCCCTATCTAGTACCTACTCACCCAATATCACTAGACTAGTTTTTAGATTGTAACTTTCATCAAAGCCTTGGATCTGAGAGCCTGAGCTTGGATTGAAAATATTATTATGTTTTCAGTTTTAAACTCAGTTTTTTAATTAAGTAGAGATAAAAGGTATCTGCTGGAGAGTTGCATTAGATCCTAAGTTCTTGGTGCAGTACTCTCAGATCCAATGCTCCTCACTAATGAAAGCCACAAGCTAGAAACTAGTCTGGAGATATTGGATGAGTAGAAATTAGATAGGGATTTTATGCACAAATTTTGTTGCACCTATTGATTACTGTGGCTTGCACTGAATGGCACTATTGCATGGAGAATTTTGCTTGTTTTAACAACTTGAGCAAGCATAAGAAATGGTGATCATGTCATGTCATATATTATGAACTTGTTTGAGAAAAATGCTAAATGAAAATAAACATGGGAGCATCCAAAATGAAAGGCATTAACAGAATTGAGTTATATTTTAACTAATAAAAATGTGTATTTCAAGATTATAATGTTCTTAATAGATTCAGTTTAGGAAGCGGTCATAAATTAATGAGATGTAAGAAACATGTTAATGTAAACTAGAGAGACAAACATTATCAAGAAAATTGTTATTTAGTTGATATTCCTAAACTTCTGAAACACTACAACAAATTTTAATTAGATGTTATGAAGCATTTTAAAATATTAATAGATTTTGAAGATGGTTTTGATTTGAATAAAATCAATAAAAAGATAGCTGCTATAACTATTAAGAACTGCAACGTAGAGACCCAAGAATGTACCAATTTCTCAGTAAATTTTCTACTAAGACAAGACACTATATGAAAAAAAGAATGAATGTGATAGATTCATAAAAAGAATTGAATATCTAGAGTTTTATAAAATGGTAGAAAATGAATTAATAATGATATAAAAAATACATAACTGTGAATTGGCATGGAAAGTTATAGAATAGAATAAGAAATCTCAAGTGTAAATTAGCATCTTATAAAATATTGGTAGAACATGTATTTCTGCAATAAGAAGAAAAGATAGAATCATTATTAAGAAAAGAGATTAAGTCATGAAATGTGTAGAAGAGTTCTATAAAGAATTTTATAGCAGTAAAGAACAAAAAACAAAGTATTCTCTACAATTACTATATCTTCTGAATTGTCCAACATTCTAAATAAAGAAGTGAGATTTGCAATTACATTTATGAAGAAAGAAAAGCTTCAGGAAATAAAGCTACTGAAGAAATAGAAAAAATGTTGCAAAAGTAACACTAAATTTTTAAGTGATAAAGGTGCTTCAGATAATCAAAAGAATGCAATTGGTAATTATAGACATCAGTCGTCTATTAATTCTATACAAATTCTTTATCAAGATAATTACAACTCTTTATAACAAACCTTGGATTTAATAAACCAAAATAACAAGGTTCATTTAAAAGTGGTTTAATCACAGTGAATCATATTCAAGTATTAAGAGAATTTACAGAAAGGAATAACGAATATGAGTTGTCATTATGCTTTGAATCTGTAAATTATGAAAAGGCATTTGATTCCATATTTTTATGGTGTTTGAAGTATCTGGATCAACAAGATATATGGTAATATTCTGAAGAATATTTTTCAGAATGCAACTGCAGTGATAAGGGTGTGTGACATCATGATTCTATATCTCTAAAACTTTTACAGCAGTTTTACAAGAAATAATTTTGTATTAAAATGGGAAGTTATTTAAACTAGAGTGCAAGAGATTATAAAAGATCTAGAAAGATATCACATGTGAAATGGATAGTCATGAGTTGTGGGGAAGAGAAGCTAGGATTCAAGATATTGGGGTAAATTTGTGAGACTTTCATCCAGCAATGCATGAATAATGATTGAAAATGATGTGTTGTAATATACATCTAAACTTTTTTCGTACAGTATGAGATAAGTGTTGCATCATATTAATAAGTTAAACATCATACATATGTGTGTGGGATTACAAATACATTTGAGGTTCCAAATCAATTAGATCGTAATCTGTACAGTATATAAGTAGAAATGTGGATATTGTGCTGTTTTAAGCCTTTGTTCGTCTGACAAATGGAGTTTATAACAATCAAATTTAAGTATAGCTAGAGAGATTGTAATATACAGATAAGTTTCTCTTTACGAGTATTTTTTTTAATTACATAATACTAGTATTTTTTGTTTGTTTATTTGTATATTTTAGCAATTATTACAAAAAAAAAATATTAAAATGTATTTAAGAAAATTTAAAGAAGAAAGTTACAGTAAAGGAATAAAAGTTATCCAAATCAAGTTCTAGTGGATGAAAATAAATAAATACAGAAATAAAATTTGAATTCTAAAATCACTTAAAGCTGATAGATTTGAAGAAATCATTAAAACTGATGTGATCTTACTTTTATCTTATTTATTCGTTAGGGTAAATTTGTATATGGACATACTTTTTTCTTATGTCGTCATTAAATTAGCTTTGGATATAAACATTGTTTCTTCCATATATGTTTCTTAAATTACTTTCAGACATGAAGCTTTGGATATAACATTCGTCTCCAAATAAAAATAAAAAATTAGCCTTGAATAAGAATAATATAATGAATATGAAATTTTATGAGAAATTCATAAATTCTGTTAATGAAGCTACCATTGTTCAATAAATTTTCCTAAATTAGATTTGATGATTGAAAAGGTATATACATGAAATTTACTTGAAATGGGGCAACTTCTGATTCCAATGCATAAAACTAATTAATTGTATTAATTTATTATTAGTACCATCATCATCATTAATAATAATAATTATTATTACGTGTGTCAAAGGAAAAAGTCTTCAACAATAGGCACAAAGTTATTTTCAAAACTATTGTATTTATATAGAAATAAGCTTATACAGTTGATAAATTCTACCAATAAACTGCTACAATAAAAACTATAATTGTAAAACACAAAATCAAGTCGTAAACATAAATGAAAGTCTCCAAATTACTTTTGCTAAAATAAATAGCTTTTTGAATAAAAATGCTGTTAATTTTATAATCAAATAGTTTACTGTAAGAAAAAGTGAAGATGGCAACCACTAGATGGCAATACTTAACATCAAAAGCCTACTCGTGAAATATTGAGCTGCATTTGAGAAGCTAGTAAGTTTAATCACGTGATTATTACGATATTTCTTTTGTTAATCGTCTTTTGATTTATAGAGAATATCATGCAAACATCAACTGTGAACTTGCAGACTTTAATAAATACCATTATGATAAATGCCACTACAAGAGAAGGCTTTCAAATCATTTTTATCTTAGATTGTCCCCATCCCCAGAGCGGTTTCGACCTATGCTCTTAATTTTACATATTGGTAAATGCAAGCTATATATAAGTCATGTGACATCTGACTTTTTATTATTACTATTATTATTTTGCTGTTGGGGATTTGGCTAAATTAAATGGCTAACCCTATTAATATATGGAGTATCTGAATTAAGTTCAGGCCCATATATTTTTTTTAGTTGGAGAGCTGACTTTAAAGACATGCAGATGTCTAAACGTTTCAGATCTTCTTCTTGACAATTACCTTTTAGATAAATGCTATGCTTGAGTTGGTTTTTTGAATCTAAGGTCCCAACTCCTCACTGAACAGACCCATAGGTCGAAACTGGTCTGGGGATGGGGACAATCTAAGATAAAGATGATTTAAATGCCTTCTCTTGTAGTGGCATTTATCATAATAATAAAAAAGCTTGTTTAGAGTTCATTAGCATGCTCTTAATTTTAAATACCATTAAATAAATTGTACTTTGCCTCTAAAGAATCTATATATCTATGTAGATATATGTTTGTGTTTCAAAAGCAAGTAGCAGAATTTGCATAATTAATTGGCATGTAGAAAAAAAACTTAATTGCTAACATTCATTATCAAAACCCATTTAACATGCACTAAACTATGTCATTTTTATTAAGGAAAAAAAACCAATTGACTAAAACCATTAACTAAATCTAAATTAGATGCCAATTACAGTACTAAAATTCCTTGAATCACTCTGTTTCAAATATAACTGAATTGGTAAAATATTGTCAACTGCATTAACTAATAATTATAATTATTATTTTTTTACAGTAAAAGTCATTTATTTTTTGATAACTAAACACATTAAAGTATGGCACAAAAGTTGCTAAAGACACTGCAATAAATTTTCCTGAAGAAACTGTTAAAATAATACAATTTTTCAAAAATTAGAACATTTTTCTAATTCAAAGTCATAATATAAAATAAAGTTGACACAAATCATTAATAAACAAACAATAAGGAAGGTCACAAACAATTTTTATTTCAAAATAAGGATAAAATTATTTTATAGACAAATCACATCAAAATTGTGAAAACGGTGCACTTCGGTTGAGAAAACATAAAGCCAAGACTAGCCTTAGCTGTGATCAGAACAATAATATACAACAGAAATTGTTATTAATTTAAAATTAATAAAAATGATGGCACTTTCTATTTTCCATTTTCTAATCATTTTGACATTATAAATAGCAACATATAATATAACAGATATAAATTTAAAGAGATGAAAATGTACAGAGGCAAAACTCTCTATACAGTAGCACCACTCAGTGCAAGCCAGAGTAATCAATGGATGTAGGAAGGTTTGTGCATAAAATCCCTACCTAGTTCCTACTCATCCAATATCCCCAGACCAGTTTCTAGCTTGTGGTCTTCATCAGTGAGGAGCCTTGGATCTGAGAGGACTTTACCTAGATCTTAGAATCTAATGCAATCCTCCAGCAACTATCTTTTACTTTTTTAGCTAACTATAAAGCTTTGAGTCCTAAATGAAAACACAATAATGCTTTCAAGTTATGTGCTGTTTGATGGTTAAATGAAAATATAATAAGACTATAAATATGCTTTGCTTAAATTACTATAAGAAATGTTTATAAAAAATGGTTTAATCTCAAAAAACAACAACAATGCAAACTAATAACAAGTAAAAATTAATGCTAAAATTATCTTTATTCTGAAAAATGTATAATGATAACTAAATATTCTGTTTAAGCTAATATATGTAAGCTCATAATAATGTAATGTATAGAATATGCTGTTTGATAATATGGTAATAAGATATTAATATTAAAGAATATATACCATTTGATCATTGTCAGCAATAGTTTTTCATTGCTTATCATCATTTTAACACCAATTTACTCCAGCATTTTAATATTAAATAAATAATTGAAATCATGCAATCATTGTGCTAAGGTCAAATACTATAGTAGTAATGTGGCAGACCCTCGAGGTCAAGACCCATGGACTATCATCCACTTCTCTACTTAGAAAATCATAGAATCATTAAACTAAAATTTACTAAATATTTACTGCTTATTATAAATTCTAATTCTCTGCATGTTATGGTACAGTGATACAATGATAGGCTCTGTAGCTCAAAATCCATGTCCCCATTTCAAAAATCATGCTATTGCATCAAAACACATTAAATATTTACAACCAACTATACATTTTAATCCCTGCAAGAATTTGATGATAATGAGGCAGTGGAAAAATGGTGGATTTTGTAATTCAAGATCCATATATCCCAGCCATTTTTGATACATGGACTTCTCATGAATACCTGAACAAAAAATCAGCTGTCGTTATTATTATTCTTATTTAGGTCCTTAAATCATTCACACTTAATTTTATTATAATCTTATAGTAATATTTTCAATAGAACTGAAGAAAAAATCCATATTGTAAATATCTTTTATTATGTATATAACGCTAACTTAATTGTAAATAATAAACTTTTTATCTCAAAGCAACAATTTTTATTGACTTTTCAATGTACTTTTGTTCACTATCTCCACCCCTCTAATTTTGAGCTTTTAATGAAATCAAATTTATTGTTACATTTTTATTTACCATTTGTCAAACTCACTCCATTCACAACTTTGACACCATCCATCTCACATAAAGACAATAATAATTACTACTAATCATTTTCTAAACTAGAGATTATCTCTAGCACAGATATAAACTTTAAACCTCTGTTAAAGATTAATATATCTGATTGTTTAATTTTAAACATAGACACATGTGGAGTTATTCATCTTTCTCTTTCCCATGTGCAATGTCTTTACAGATATATTAAACAACCTCCATACTTCCCCATTCTTTTTAAATTCATATAAATAAAGATACACTAAAAGACAACTGACCTCCAAGATGCATTTCGTGCTGAACCAGCGCTCATCAGTTGGCCCAGCTTACTATCTCCCATATATATCTCTATTATATGAAGAATATTTATCTATAGTAAATTGTTACATTTCTATTTACCATTATCAAACTCATTCTACTCACAACTTTGACACCATCCACCTCAGATAAATACAATAATGATTACTACTAGTAATTTTCTAAACTAGAGATTAGCACAGATATAAACTTTAAACCTCAGTTAAAGATTAGCCATTTCGCACATTTATACAGAGGGAGAAGTTTTAGTTTAGAAGAATCTTCAGCGGCGTATGAATTAGATCAGTTAGTTATATATATTGATATATTTTAGGATTAAGAAATATCACGTTTGAGGAAAGACATTTTCTATGTGAAGATAGACAGAAATTCGAGTTTTAATGTTTTGAACTCCAAACTCTTTCTTCTTCTTACAAAAAAAATTAAGAATATTTGATATATTACATTAGAAATAAGATGAGAAGCTTATTAACTATTATTAAAACTTTTTAAGTCAACAAACCTGATTATAAAGGCGACTGTATGTACATATATATATATATATGCACACACATTCATTTACACAACACTCTTTAGTTAATGCAAGCCCAACAAAAAGTTCTTATATTTCATACAACTATATTATTACATATATAATATTTAAACCATAAGATTAGAATATTCTTATTAACATATGTAGTCATTTGGTATTGTGGTGTACATTTATAATTAAAATATTCAAATTGGGTGGTAGGCCACACTCCAACTTTTTGACTGACACAAGTAATTCGTTAGATTAATTAATCTCTACATTTTTAAATTAAACGATGTAAGGTTTAAATAATACATATACAATTTAAAATATTTATTTCATAAAAAATACTATTGTCACATGTCTAACATTTATCTACGAATATAAGTAGTAAATAATCTTACCAGAGACTTAATAGTTTCAGTTATTTTCCTGGTGGTGGTCATGTATGACATTAATTAATATTAATCGTAACTTTATCTAATTTTTCAATTAAGAAAAAAAACGTAAAGTGATAAATCTATTTCGGAATATACTATATTTTCACTTTAAAAAAATAAAGGAATAAGGAACAAGTATTTGAAATTGGAACGCTTTTTTTTTCTTTCTTTGTTTTTTTTTTTCGAAATTAGTCCATTATTTAAATTATGTAACTTAATTATAAAAAATGTCTCCTAAACTGGTTTAATTGATGAAAAAAAATTTTCAAAACTCTATTTCCTGATAAATAAAACTAAAAAACAATTACTTGATATTAGCGTTAAAATATCTCTAAGAGATTAATATAAAATTACATTGACCTTTATATTTTGTGTGTGCGTGCATGTATGTTTTACCTTTTGTTTTATTATTGTATAGGTGCTTCATTAGACAAATAATGAGAAGATCGATTTTATAGTCAACGGCAATCAACTTATCAGAGTAACAATATTAATATTAATAAGGGTTATTTTGGATCGAGTACTATTTTTAAAACGTTGATATTTATTTACTTTTAAATAATAAGGCTAATAAACATACACAATGTATGAATAATAATATTTTACTATATCACTGAAAATGGTACTATAAAGGCTTTAGAAAATTTTCATTTAGTTAAGGATGCAATATAAGATAGACACGTTAATAAAACCAACCAGCTTGCTCTTCAGGTTAATGAATTTAGTAATATAGTCTACCGTTATAAAATCATATTTTCACTAGATTAGACATTTGAAGTAATTAAATGATATTTCTTTAAAAAGCATGACTTTCCTCGAAAATCTATTTCTATTGTAAAATTTATCTTGAAACGAACAATTAGACAAAGTGATAAATTACTTCAAAAAGTAAAGTTTGATCAAGAGAAGTTAAAGGATAATATTGCAAGATACAAAATAAAGACTAAAACAAAGCATAAATTTTTATGTTGATATATCTAAAAAAAACTAATACTAACAATAAATATTTCCTTGGGTTTACAAAGAAAAATTTCTTATCCGTTATGATTTGAGATTTGAATGCTTAACAGAAAAGCAATAGCAGAAACTTCAACAACCTAATAAAGTATGGAAGAATGTATCGTAGAAATAATAATAAGGAATGAAAAGAGAAATACACTGGTGAGAGAACAAATAGATATTATTGATAATTTTGAAAATTAAGAGGCTGAAAAGAACCTGGTTTATAAATATTGCTACAAAATATGTTAGCTGATAGACAGTTTATGTCAAACCAGATATCGAAATTTTAAAATACAAAAAATGTATTGTGATACAAATATATAAAGTATGGAAGGTTAGTGATGTAGAAAAGTTATGGATCAAAGGAATAGGACTAAATTTAGAGAAGACTTTACTTCGCAATTGATTGAAAATGTCTGATTCATGCAATCATTGTTATAGTCATTGTGAAAATCTGCTCTGTTTTATATATATATTTGTCTTTTTATCTTTGTTTATATATATATTGTAGGGTATTAATTGGAAACCCAAGCAATACCCCAATTATTCCAGGAAAAAAAGTAGTAGAGAGAATTTTGTGTGTGTGTGTGTGTTTGTTTTAATCAGCTATATATATTTTTGATTGAAAATCACTGATAGAATACAAAAAAGAAAATGAATTGGGGATGAAGTGAAAGATTTCTGCTAATTTTATCTATATATTAGCAATCAACTTCAGACTATATGTGTGTTGACAATTCAACATAGATGCTTTCATACAAGTGAAGAAGATTAATTAATATTTCAAGTTTTTAATTTTATGTAAAGCAGTTTTTTTTTAATTTATATATTATTTCTATTTTTGTATGTTAATATTCTAGAAAGAAAAAGAAAAGAGAGAGAGAGAAACTCATTAGCAAATGTGTGTTTGAACTCAGCTACTAATTAATCATAAGTTGATAGTTTCAAAATTAAAATATTTCAAACCACCCACGAGGATAATAGATACCTTCAATCACATATTACCATCAAGAGGCTAGTGTCTTTAAGATACCAATGACATCAGTAGAACAAAATGAATAAATACCAGAGAGAAGCTTAAACAAGTAGCATTACTGGGGTTTGTTTTTTTTGGACTGATGTCGCCAACTTATCTCAAATATTTTATTGTGTAAAATTTAAAAAAGTGACAGGTTCTAGATTGCTTTGTTTGTAGGGCTTCAGAAGCCACCAGAGTCCAGGCACATCTGAATGGAATGGAGATTAGAGAAGCACATCCATGTAAGAAGTGATGAGTATAGTGACTAAAATGCCTCATGCCTCCATCCACTTTGGGAAAGTAAACATCAGAGGAAGCCGAAACGCAGGAAGAAAGCCTACTCTAGTTCAAATTCAGAATTATCTGTGAATAAGTTTAGACATCAACTAGTTTATACCTATACCCTAAATTTTCTCCCATCTTAACAATCATGTTGAAAATAGTAACCAGGCTAATTTGAAAAAAACTTGTGTCAATAATCAGGGTGTGCTTTAAAAGATGTTTTGTGTTCTTTTTTTCTGTGATTATTATCAAGGAAGTTTGCCTGCAATAATCAGTGTGGCATCTATACAAATACTTCGTCCATAGTGTGTATTTAAAAGCTAATTAACAGTATTTCATAAATGCAGGAACTCAAGAAATCGGTAATATACAATCAAATTTTATTAATAACTATTGATATTTTACTTTTTCCAATCCTCTCTCTCTCTCCTCAAATATTAAAGTAGGTCTTAGTGATTAAGGGTTTTGTTATTACTAAATGGTTATTATTTATGTTACTTTTTTTCTTGTTTTATCATGTCTTCAACTGTTTTATCAATCGTATTGTATATATTTATTTGTACACACATATATTTATGTATCTTGATATAGTTCATTTTAAAGTAGATGTTCATTTTTTTTTTGATTGAAATATTTATTTAAACATTTTGTGATGTGGCAGGTTTAAAACCTAGACAATGTGTGTATGTACATAGATGTATGGCAGTAGTGGACAGGTCTAAAATAGAATTATGGGGGGGGGGTACAAAATGATAATAGTAACTAGATGAGAGATTTTTTATTATTATTAGTGTTGATTTAGTAAAGGCAGAAATTAGGCAGAGCTATGAATGGATATAGATTAATTAGGTAATAGTTACATTATAATATTATTGACAAGATAGGGTGTCTATATGCATTTTTTTGATTTTGTTTATTAAATACATGAAGGTCACAAGGGACCAAATTATTTACCTAGGTGAAATGACATGTAAATACCATAGTTAAAAGATATGTGATGCTTTCCACTTTTTTATTATTATTATTAATCATAAAATATTTAGTAATTCTAGAATTAATTTTATCTTAATTAATTGTTTTGGGGATGTAAGCATTATTTTGTAATGTTGGAACAAAACATGAAACATGTTGAAATTAAACTGCTTATATGTGTTTATTTATCAATTACAAAACTTCTTATAAATATGGCTCCTAAGTCATCATCAGATAAAAATAATTTATGAACCATAGTAAAAATAGAAAAAGAGTAATTTTAATTTTAGTCATGGTATGTAAAATGTTGGTCATAAATATCTATTTTCAACAATCCCCTAATGGCAGAATATGATATTTAGGGTCTAGTTCTCTTTCATACCTTTGAAGGAGGATGGGAGTGATATCCAGAAAATATTTATATAGAAAAGGGTAGATATGCATCAAATAGAAGTGCAAATCATTTGTTTTTTTTCTATGAACTAGCTGAGTGGTTAATCTCCCATTGATAGGCAAAGTGACTCTAAAACCCTGAAGCTGATCTTATAAATGTGGGGACTAGGTGATGTTCCAAAGGATGGATATTAATCATTCCATTCCAAATAATAAAACACAAAAACAGTTAGTTATAGCTACATAGTATTAGACTAGGGACATGGTACAACACCAATTGCTTGATATTTACTGTGATTCCATACTATTACAATAATTTGGCTACCTAACTGTGGGATGATGATGATGATTGGCCATCACCCCAAGTTTACTGTGAGGGAACTCTATACTCCCACTTCATACCATACCATTAATGTTTATATATATAAAGTTAGAATATTCATTTATGTGTGGATACTAATAGTAATAATGTATTGACCATATATTTATTTAAAAAATAAAGATATACATTAAATAAGTAATTAGAGGGGCTTGAACCCAGACTTTTAAGCTCCCTTTAGTCATCCATTCCATCTCTTACAATCGGCATCTAGATTATATATATTATAGCTATATTTAAATATTATTTTATTCCATCATTATTGTAATTATAAATTTATTAAACGCACATTGATTACGTAAGTAATATTTACTGAGGCTATAATATCGATAATATGCGTGTAAAATGCGATAGTAGGGACCTCTACAGGTGTTTTAACTACAATCTTACGCTATGGAAATATTCCATCTTTATTGTTAAAAGAAAGTTGCCTTGACAATATTTTGAGATTGTTGATTGTTATTGATATTGGAATTGTCTAAGTGATGATTGGTTTTTAATGATTACATTAAATAAGTTCAAAAGTTAAACTTTTATTTATTTATCTATTCATGCTAAAAAAATATTGTGTGAAAATTTGATATGTAACGAATAAAATAGAATATGTAATAAATATAATAAACTAAAAATTCATCAAATATTATTTAGTATAATACAGCCACTACCATTAACATTTTTAAAAAGCCAAATAACTAGTATTAATTAAATTCGCAAAACATTACTTCACAAACATATTAAATAATTTAGATCCATAATTAAACTGTATCCAGTCAGATATCTTATTAATGTTTTTTTATAATTATTTAAAATTTATTTCTAGATAATCATGTTTTGTGAGAGAAAAACTAGAATTTAAGCAACACCTACAATAAATAACAAAAATCATTCTTTAATGATTTGGATGGATAACACCTAATAGCCTAAGAGTTCTATAAAAGCAAATGTAGCATGAATTTTATAAAAAATAGTGTTGTAATATAATTCTGTAAAACAAATAAAGTAGATATTACAAAAATATACCAGTTCCTTCAAACAGAGATATTGTAATACAATAGGGTTTATAATTAGAAACGCATTTTCATTTAAGTTTAAAAAGCATTGGCATTTTATTATAATTATATAAATATAGTAAGATACCTATGGTATCTAGGTGCAGTGCTCTCAGATCCAAGGCTCCTCACTGACGAAGATCACAAGCCAGAAACTAGTCTGAGGATATTGGATGAGTAGGCACTAGATGGGGATTTTATGCACAAGCCTTCTGGCATCCATTGATTACTCTAGCTTGCTGTGCGTGGCAATACGTATAGTGAGTTTTGCCTGTTTTAACAACAGTTGTACGCAAGCATAAGATGCTTGCTGTGCGTGGCAATACGTATAGTGAGTTTTGCCTGTTTTAACAACAGTTGTACGCAAGCATAAGATGTGGTGATCATGTGATGTTTATTGGCTTAAGATACCTATGGCTAATATAATAAAATTAAAATGGCTATCACATTTTAAAATTACTGGCCAATTTTTTGAGTTTGCACATGTTGTAGAAGTTATTTTTGTGTCTGTTTCACAATAGTCAATCATGGCCATGTAAAATCGTGTTCAATAAAAACATGAAAAATGAGGATCTTCTATATGTATATTCATATCTTGAAAGTTTTAATTTTTATATGTTTTGCTAGATAAATGTCAACTATGATGTGACTAAGCAAGCAACTAATGGCATAACAAACTGAAACTTTTAAATCAAAAGTAGAACATATATGTATAGTTTGTACTTGTCTACCAACGCTTTTAATATTATGAATATTAAATTAAAAACTTTTATCTTTTAGTTTAAAGTTGTGCAGATGATTATAATATTGTTTTATTAGATAACATATTTTAGCTTGCTCTATTAATTTTAATTGATTGTTACGTTTATTACGTAATAGCTGAAGATTTTATCTAGATTGTTATACAAATTCTCATTTATATGTCAATGCTAACATTAGTAAATCTATAAAAATATTCAATTTAATATGCAAAAGTTATTTGGAAGAAGTTTGATTTTTTTATGAGGATTCAGAAGATCATATACTTCTCTCACACATGCATGTGTGTGTATATATAATCAAAAAATGAAACCTGAAATAAAGCTTAAATATAGAAGAGTTGGATGTCAGATACAACAGTATATTTTAAATAATTAGCTCTTTTGAAGTATTTTATCAATAATATTTTATCTTTTCTAATATTATGAAATATTTAATTTTATATTTCAAAAAATCATTGATTAAATAGTGACCAATTGGGATGCCAAAATTTCTTCAATAGAAAAAATAATAAATTTATCTTAAATATTTTAATGTTTAAAGTGTATATGAGTATACCCCTTATTTACATTCTTTTTTTTTTTAATGTGTCAAAGCATCGGCCGGGAAGCGGACCTCGGGACAACTGCTTGTAAGGCAGCTAGCTAACCACTCGGCCACCAACGATTTACGTCCTTTGTCTAATCATTATACACTGAATATACAATGTGGTTCATGAGTGAATTAAATAATCTAGGATGTTCCAAATTCTCCTATAACTGAAAATTGAAAAATAAAAATCATCTTACTCTTATAATATATATCAGGGGCGTCCAACAAGTCGATCGTGATCCACCGGTTGATCGCAAAGCCATTTTTGGTCGATCGCGAGGCCAATCTGGCAAGAGCTATCGGGTATTGAGTGAAACAAATTAAGTCAATATTTTCAAGTTTTTTTGTTAATTTTGTTTTTGTTCTAATTTTTTTTTCAATTCTAGATAGGTGATAGGTGAAGTCCACTAAATCGTATCATTATTGAAAATAATATTTTTAATATTGATTTAATGTAGCTAATTTGAATTAATAAATATTGTTAATAATTATTTATCTTGCTTTAATTCCCCCAACATGAGTTTTTTGGCCCGTTAAATAATTATTTTTTTACTAGGTAGATATTGAAATAAGCAAATAGTTTATACTTTGTGGCTAATTATGAATCAAAATATATAAAATGCGCTAACATGCACAAGCACACAAAGCTAAAAACAAATAAAGAAAATATATATTATTTTAATATCTATTTATTAAATGGCTAAGTGCTTTCAAGGTTCAAAGCCCTCATAATCATAGCCCTATTACAAAATATAATAAATTGACTCAGAGTGATGCAAATTTATGCAAATGAAATGATTACGCATTCCATTTCTTGGATATTTTGTAGCAAGAGTCTTTTCTATTGATGGCGTCACCATCTCTAGATATAAAGAAAGCTTCTTTTATCTTTCTTTTTAGATCGTGCCGCTCTCTGCATACCACAACTGGATTTCGCTGAAGCGCGGTGCTGTGCAAAAACTGAACTATGAGCAGTGTCCACCAAAGCTTTATTATAAGAATAAGTGTGTTGAGATAGCCTAGTGGACAGAGAGGCCCTAGTCTCACCATAATATGATGATCTACAAAATTTTTTAGGGCAGGCAATATTATAGACCACCTGAGGTATCAGCGAGGGTGGTAGGCAGTCCTTGGTATTATTAATTAGTTTGTTAGAGTTAGGAGCTGTGTGAAAACATAACTGGTATTTATTATTGAAAATATTATAAAAAATATTTATGCATATTAGGCAGGTAAGGGAGTAGGAGTCTTTGCATGTCAATGTTAGGGACTTGATCATTTAACTTGCTATCCATATACACTAGATACGTTGATGATATCTTCATAGCCGCTCCCTCTCCAATTATTCTACAAATAAAAAATAAACTTCAAAACACTACAGGGCTTACGTTTAACTTGGAGAATGAAAATGCCCTTAAACAAGTTAAATACCTGGACCTACATATGCAGAGAGAACACACACATATTAATTATAAGATGCTAATCAAACCCCTTGATGTTAGAGGACACTCCCACCCTCTTTCCAATTCACCAACTAACCACAAACTCTCTGGTTTAACCTCGTTTTTGTATAGAAATATGCACCTGTGTAAATTTGAGGCAGATAAAAAAGCTAACCTCACATCATATAGGGATGACCTAATAAAAGTTGTTTTTGATATGAATGTAATCGACAGGAGGATAAAACAGTTTTTTGCTAAAATAAATGATCAAGTCCCTAACATTGACAAGCAAAGACTCCTACTCTCTTACCTGCCTAATATGCAAAAATGTTTTTATAATATTTTCAATAATAAATACCAGTTATGTTTTCACACATCTCCTAACTCTAACAAACTAATTAATAATACCAAGGACTGCCTACCACCCTCGCTGACACCTCAGGTGGTCTATAATATTGCCTGCCCTGAAAAATTTTGTAGATCATCATATTATGGTGAGACTAGGGCCTCTCTGTCCACTAGGCTATCTCAACACACTTATTCTTCTAATAAAGCTTTGGTGGACACTGCTCATAGTTCAGTTTTTGCACAGCACCGCGCTTCAGCGAAATCCAGTTGTGGTATGCAGAGAGCGGCACGATCTAAAAAGAAAGATAAAAGAAGCTTTCTTTATATCTAGAGATGGCGACGCCATCAATAGAAAAGACTCTTGCTACAAAATATCCAAGAAATGGAATGCGTAATCATTTCATTTGCATAAATTTGCATCACTCTGAGTCAATTTATTATATTTTGTAATACGGCTATGATTATGAGGGCTTTGAACCTTGAAAACGCTTAGCCATTTAATAAATAGATATTAAAAATAATATATATTTTCTTTATTTGGTTTTAGCTTTGTGTGCTTGTGCGTGTTAGCGCATTTTATATGGGTAGATATATAAAAATGGTACGTATTTCACACCTCTCTCCACTTAGACTACGCCTATGACAAGTCGATCGCCTATGACAACAAGTCGGTCCCAAAACATTTTTAAAATAAAAAATAGATATTATGAACACAAAAGTTGGCCACCCTGATATATATATATATATAAATATTTCATTTCTATTTGGCTACTTAATGTTTTATTTTTACTTGCTTATTATATATAAAAACTGATTTTCCAAAATTTGCCTATTTTTTTTTTTTTTTTAATTTGGTCTTTATTATAATGTTATTATTATTTTTGAACGTTTAATCTAATTTGATATTTAATTTAAATATAATTGTATTAATGAAATAAAGAATGAAATTTAACGACGTTAATAAAATATTACATAAAATATTTTTTTGTTCACTATATGTATGGGATGTCTATTGGGAAGAACAAAATATTCAGACTAAATTTCTGCAGCCGTTGGGTCTTCTTATATTGAAGATGGATTAATTATAAATTTATGTTGTAATGATAGAAATCTGAGTTGTTGTTTTTTTTTTTTGTATTCTGAATTAAGTTTAAAATCTGAACTTTATATATGTATTTTTTTTCCTCTTTTGGTTCTAAAAGAGGAGTGTCATATATAAATATTGTTAATAAGATGTATTTTAATTAATTATATATATATATGTAAATAAACTTATGTTAAAATTAAAACACTCGAAGCAATTATTAATTTATAGGGTTTCGCACATCTATATATATAATTGCGAATTTATTTCGGTATAAATTATTTTCTTTTATACAATTGAAATTCGTTCACGAGTAAAACAGGTAACATTATTTTCTTTATCAATTTTATATAGTATTATTATATTATCATATACTAAGTATTTACATTATTTAAATACATTTATATATATCTAATTGAAAATTCAGGATTTATTATGATTACTTTGATTATTATTTAATAGGTATGTTCGACATGGAAATTAAAATTTTAGATTAACTATAAAATATTTTAAATACATATGTTTTAAGAGGTAGAATACTATTATTATTGTTAAATATTATATGTTGTCTAATATATTTATTAGTGATAGAGCATTATTGATTGTTAAATGTTGTCTTAATGATTTATTATTTATTTAATGGAAGACCAAAAATCTATAATTATCTAAGATGATTTGTGTTGAATGATAATCGAATAGTTTAAATTATAGCAATTTGGTTATATTCATTAGAACATTTATAATGGTCGATTAATAAAATTTATCATATTTCTTGGAAGTTTTGCATTATTTGTTTAGTTGTTGAATAGATATATAAATTTCTTTTATTCAGATTATTTATTTATTTTGCAAATGAATAGTTTAAAGAAAAACTGAGCTAGATTAGTATTTCATTTTGTTATCAGGATAATAGAATTATTGTGGGTGGATTGGATATTTTGATTTGAATTGTGAGTTGTCTCTACTCTTAATTCAAAGTAAATGTCATAGGTAAAGAATAGTAAAACAGATTATACATTTATGATCTAAGAAGGTAGTATTTAAACATTAGAAAGGAGAAGTTGGTTCATATTTTAATCCTTCTTTTCAAGTTCTAGGAAAGCATATTTTATGCATTATTATTGATGATTGACATAACGTAAGGGTTTAAATTTTGTATGCATCACTGAATTGACCGATTTATAACCTTGTGTAAAAGACCACTCCGGCGGTCGATTACAATATATATATATATATATGTTATATCGGCCAGCCTATACCTACTATCTTCTAACAGAAGACGCCACAAAAATTCTAGCTTAGAATATAATTAGTTGATAAGGATATTCATTGCTATTGCTTATTACAGCTGTCCCATCATATATAGATTAATTATGACTGCTAGAGCATGGAGAGCAATGATTCTTTTTTAAATAAACAATTGGAAGGGTAAATAACAGTAATTAAATGCCAGACAAATCTAACAATTAACAACAATATTTATCAATAATGAAAAAATAATAATAATAATAAAAGCGTACATTATATGAATGGGTTTTAACTATAGTTAGCTCAATTATATATTAAAATTGAATATAACCTATTTTTAAAGAAGTATTTAATGTATGCATTTGACAATTGATTGATTCTTTTATTCCTTTATCCTCCCCCACAAATTAACTTTATTCATTAAAATAACTGAATGTTAATATAATGGAACTTTACATATATTTGACAACTTCAGATGTGCACAAATATCCTTGTAACAACATTAAACTATAATTAAACATACATTAGCAGGCTTTATTCTTAGACAAGCTCACATGTGCTGATTTTTCTAACAAAGCTCACGTGTTGCAAGATCCACCATGAGAGGTAATATATATTAAACACTAATAAAAAGTCCCATAAGTAACACATGTTAATTAAATAGCAATAATGCATGGGAAGATTTACTTGACCCAGTGAAAAATCAATAAGAACTGCAAATTTTAAGTGGTAAATAAACATCAATTTATAACAGATAAAAACATATAGAAATGAGCATAGGTCAGAAATAGCTGAACCTGATGCAAGATATCAAAATCCACCTATATCTAGCAGTAAGAATAGAATAAATAACAGAGTTGAATATATATAAATAAACCTCCACATGGTATCTATAAGAGGATCATTTGATATGGACACACACACATAAGCAAAAACTTTCTTTTTTACTTCCCCCAAGCAACAGAAAACTGCCAATAATTCAAATGGTTTAATGCTTATATAAAATTTATTATACACATATCCATACCCATCAAATAAAAATGAATATGCTATGTTCTAAGGCATTATTAATTAAAACATGCATTTAAAAATAATATTAATCCAGATTTTCTTTTTTATAACTTACAAAAATTCTTTTTTACTTCTTCAGAAAAAAATCTAGATTTTCTAAAGCAATCGTGAAATTGGAGAGGGGAAATTTTTTTAAATAATTTCCAATTAACCTTATGAGGGGAGACAAAATAACAATAATTCTAGAATGATCATAGAGTTATTAAACTTAATTATTACATGTCAAATTTTAAAAAAAATTAAAAGGTTTAACTAAAACATACTCAAATGATTATAATTATAATAGATAACACATCTATAAAGAAATAAAACCAATATAACAAACATAAAATTACAGATAAATAAAATTGAAATGTAGAAAATTACACATTAACTTTTTTCCTATTTTCTCTGATCATAGATGATATTGGTCTGAAGGTAAACATCATTGGCTTTAACTCACTCTCAAACTGCTAATTTTTATGTTATTTTGCCAGTTTTATGCTATTTTATCAATAAAAATGTACCATATGATGCTGCCCCCTTTAAAATTATTTTACAACTAAAAAATCAATAATATTTAAATTTAAAGTTATAACAATGAGATAAGATCCACCTTCCAAGAGTCTGATTGCTTGTTTCTCATTCTCTACAATAGGAAGAGCTTGTCAATAATTTTGACAGGTCTAAGTTCTTTGTTTTGATTTTCAAAATGAAAATATATGTTTTAGAGTATTTTTTTACATATTATTATTATTTTCATAAACTATGTATGAAAATATAATTATTTTAGAAGAATTGTTCAGATTTTCATAAAAAGTATTTACTTTTGACATTAAAGTAAATTGAAAAAGAAATCAATGATATAGGCTGCATTTTGTAATAGATTATGAAAACTACATTTTATATTGTCTGCTATAGATTATTTTTATCAATTATAAATAGAAATTTATTTTTGAAAAACTTTTATTTACTTTTAAAATCATACTTGTTTTAGTTTAGTTCCTAAAAGGCAAATCAATAATTTGTCAGATTACAACATATATGTTTACTGCTGATTCTGTAATTGATCAATCAAAAATTTAGAACTTTAATTCACTTGGCCAATAAGAATTTTGAACTATGAAAAGATTAATAAAGATACAAATATAAAACTATGAGTTAATAAAACAAAAATTACATACATCCCAATGCATCATTGGCTTAACTAGTATATCTAAAGAATAGTTCATGGAAAAAACTACCTTAAGTTCATAATGAACTGAATATCAGGCTATTACTTTCTGTACAGATGTAGTATATAAATTTATATGTACACCTGACATTGTATATATTATTTGTGAAATCTTTTTTTTATTTCATGGTTGATGAGAAATGTGTTGATATGATGGGCCTTAGGATGTCAGCAGTTGGCTAATTTTGGGGGGCAGTTGAAGGTGAATTTAGCATATGCTGGCTAGGTTCATGCTGGAGAGTGGAGTTTGTTTTGGATGCCTTTGCTGGACATAGTTTCAGATTTAGCAAGTGGAGTTAGTTCTGAGTTCATTTTCAAGATGGGGAACATGTAAATATGGAAAGATGAAAACACAAGCAGAATAAGCAGAATCTGATAAATTAGGCAGACTTATTAAGCAGAATGTAATGAAATTGAGAGAATAATTAACTGAATTTTAGCTGGTCTTTAATATAGATCCACCATTCATTGTTTACCCAGTCAGGAATTTAAGGAATGTCCCTAATCAGCAAACCAGTGATTAAAATTTTGAACCAGATTTTAATTAATTAAGAAATTCCAAATTATAATTAATCCATTTAAAATTTTCCATATAACAATATTTAATTACAGAAAATGGTAGTCATTGAATAGCCACCATATCCCACCTGATGGCATTTTTGCTAAACAAAAATGATTCAATATAACATTGCCTGGTGCATGTTTCAATCTAACATATTCTAGCATATAAAAAAAAGTAGCGATTCATTCTTCTAACATATTCTAGCATAATTCTATATAAGCTTTTTTTGTAATTAAAATAAAAATAAACTTCTTTTTTTAATATGTGTTTCCATTTTAGGATTCAATATAACATTTCCTAGTGCATGCATGATTCAATCTAACATTTTCTAGCCGAATTTTTTTCTTATGGGCCCACAATTCAATACAACTATTTTTTTGTTTTAAATAAAACTAAACTTTTTTTTTTTTTTTTTAAATGTTTTTACTTTCATTTCTTTTAAGTAAAAATAATTTTTTTTTTAAAAAATGTGTTTTTAATTTGATATTTTTTAACTAAAAATAACCTTTTTATGGAAATCTGTTTTTAATTTTACTTGTTTGAAATAAAAGTAACCTTTTTTTGTTTTTTAAAAAAAAAATCTGTTTGTAATTGGATTTTTCCCTCTGTTTTTGAACTATATTGATCGATTATATTGATCGATTTTTAATTAACTAGAAACCTGAAAATGATTTTACATTTGTTCTTATTTAGCTGAAACATTTATTTAATCAACAAATGAAAAACATTTCACTCATCAATATTTCAAGAAATAATACTAACAAATTTTTTTGAGTGAAAAATGTTTTAATAAACAAACACAAAATATAACTATTGCATACAATTACAATAATCACATTCAAAAGATAATACTTTAACAACCACTGGAACACTCTCCTGATGAAAATGTTGATTTCACTCATGGCCATTACTTCGTTGGAGAGCTTGTTAAAAACACCCTTCCCCAAATTTTGACAATTGACCATGTCTCTAGTGATTGTTGTTTGCAATGTTAAAATTTAAAATAACAAATACCATATACATTGAAACAAGTTAAAATATTTTAAAATAAACATTTGCAGAATTACTTACACTACAATTCTAGCATCCCAAAAGAAAACAAATACTGTAAATGTAAATTGCGAAAGTTTCGTAGCAACTGCTAAACATATTGAAGATGTCAAAGAGTGACTTTTTTTTGCGAAAGATAATGGTTGCAAAAAAAATAACTCAAAATATGTATATATGTTACGGTATAATATTACTGACAGCATATTAATGTGCTTTTACCTAGGTAGAACGCCCTCAGGCAGCGTAAGGTTGCTAATCGATGACAACCAAAAACTATATTTTGTTGAGATTTTAATTAAAACAAATTAATTAGAATTGATAAAGAAACATTTTAAAATTAAGTATTGCTTCTAAAATATAAAAAAAAAATTTTACTTTCTTAAAAAACTTTTACATTAAAAAAACTGAGCTCCTTAAAACATTTTCATTATTAGTGTGTGTGCATATATATCTAACACTGTACTCACCAAAAAATACTAATTTAAATTACATTTGCTTAGCCAACCCTAATACTGATATATAAATTAATATTGAGATAAGCCAAGCAGCTCAATATATTAGCAAAAAGGCTTAAAATAACTACTGTCTTTCATCAATTCTTCATATTTAGGCTTTATTTATTTATTGGGGGGTGAGGTATGGAAATATACATATATATATAACATTATTTATTAAATATGTTAATTACTTATTAAGCAAATCTGTGTAACTATTTATACTGTTAGTTGCTGTTATGCATTATAGCCCTTCACATACACCATATTCTCACATAATATTAAGGCTAAACTAAATGCTCAAGACTAGTGAGAGATTTACAAAAACAAAACTGATACTTATTAAAATAGATATTTAAAAAATGACATAGCCTGTCAATTACAGATTTGGTATAAATCAGTTTAACCTTGGTTTATTAGTTGTAACTAATTTATTATAATTCTTAACTTTTGAAATATTCTGGCAAAATATTTTTCAAAGTACACCATGCTATTAAAAGATTATTCTAATGAGAAGAAGAACGAATTCAACATTTCAATAGCCTTAAACTGTTATTGTGACAGTTACTTAGCCATAGCTTTAACTTTAATGCAGTCATATAATTATTTTAACTTTTGATATACAATTCATACTTATTTTTATATTTATATGTATATAAACTAGTTAATATGTACAATATTATTTGAATTTTTAATAATGATACCTCTAATTCTGGCATAACTTATTTCTTGGATTATAAACTTATTGTTTTGCAAAGTGTCTCAATTTACTTATAGGAAGTCAATTTATCATGTCAGTCTTAATTCTATAGGTTCTTCAAAATAACATTTTTCTATCTTTATAAGCTATATAGCATCAACTGATAGCCAGCATACTTCTAGATATCTCTTGCAACCAATACATTAGGCTGTAATTTTAATGAGGAATTATATAGTTTTCATTAAGAAATGTATTTAAAAGATACTTTTTTAAATTAACATAATGCCTTCCCATCATGATTAGTATCTAATATTGAAATATTCTGATAACCTTAGGATTGCTGCTAATGATTTATTTATTTTTTACTTCTTAGTTTCAACTGAATTTGGCTCATTCTCAACACTGAATAACAACTGCTCAAGAATTGTTCTCCCATGAATGTTTTCCAACTATTGTTCTTCAGCTACTTGAAAAATATTTTTCTTGGTTTTTGTAGATAAATCACTTATTGACCACAAATTATGTATTACATAATTCACATGTCAGTCTTCTCATCCATCCACAATGTTGTTGATAAAGATCTTATTATTAATAAACATTTTACTGTTGTGTACCAAATAAATTAATTACATTATTTTATTAAAATAACATGCTTAATTTACAAAAAAATATTTTTATGGTTATTAATAATTATGGCAAGATTATCAGTAGATAAACTTCCTATTTGGAATCTTCATAAATTGATTTTTATGATGTTTCTTCACCTATCATTATGTTTGGTGTGTCCTTGTGTGATTAAACATAAAATTTGAATATCTTATGACCTTTCCTTCTGTTATACTTGGCATATCAATGAGTGTCTAGATATATAAGACATAAATCATTCTTTAATTAATTGAGATTGCGCTTTACGCAAAAAAGTGAAGCTTGTCTAAATCTTATTACAAAGTTATATGGCTTAGCTCTTTCAGAGACCTTGAGTCTCCATAATCATAGCCTACTTTTAACTGAAGTTTAGCTGTGGTTTATGTAAAATTTTATGCAACTTTTATAATGACCATTTTCTGGAGATTCCAAAGCACAATTCATAAATCACAGCTAAACTTTAGTTAAAAGTAGGCTATGATTATGGAGACTCAAGGTCTCTGAAAGTGCTAAGCCATATAACTTTGTAATATGATTTAGACAAGTTTCACTTTTTGTGTAAAGCGCAATCTCAATTAATTAATTACTAATCAAAGGTGAAGCAAAAACTATTATTTTAAATCATTCTTTATAGAATTTCATCAAAATTGGGGTGCATATTTTACTTATTTTCATCTTTATAGTAGGTTTTTCAATCATTTTTTTGCTATATTGATATTGGACACCATAAGTAACAGAGAAAAGTTCAAAAGAATAAAATTGAGAATAAAAAGTATATGTAGTCTGAATTTTTGGATCTGAGCATTGTATTTCTATTTCAACAATTTCAATAATCTCTTATATAAAATCCTTATTTTGTTTGTTGTCTGAATGTTTGTCTGCAGTGATGATTAATTGGTTGCTTTAACAAATTACTTTTTTTTAATTGGTTGCTTTAACAAATTACAAAAACTGACAGCATTCTGTCATTGAAAAAAAATTAATAAATAAATATACCTAACTAAACTGAACATTTTATGCAAAGAAAGTAATTCTATCCTTTGTAATTAATAAACATTTTTATTACAAAGCATATTTTATGCAAGTAAGTAATTCTGCCATAAATAAAAAATACTCAGAAAAAAAATCAATACATGTGTTTTTAACTATAGTACAGAACTGAATAGGTATAGTATTTAAATCACAAAGAAAATGTGATTACAGTACATAAATTCATGTTTAAAATGTGACATTTGGTGAGGGAAAAAAATAGATGCTACAGTACTATATAGCATATAATTGAAGTTGTGTAGTTGATATCACATAGTTCAAGCTAATTCTGCCATTATAGTTGTCTGTAATACAGTCAAATTTACATATCAAATTTAACAGGTATATTTAAAATTTTAAATTTAGAAGCTTAATTTAATTATAAGCATTTTATTCAAAGCAAGTAATTCCTCAAAGCAAAAAAAAATTTGTTAAAGCAACCAATTAAACAAAAAGACCACCTTTATACTCAAATTTATTGCTATAATATTAAAATCTTTTGTTTAATTTACATTAAATCTTTAAAAAAAATTATTAAAGCAACCAATTAAAAAAAGACAGCCTTTACATTAGCCAGGTGCATTTTGTTTATATATAAATTTTCTTGTGATACATTTCATTTAAAAATTAATCCAATATATGTATTCTTCGTAATTATTTAATGTCAATAAACAATATTTATACATTTGCATACATACAATATATTGCAATTATACTTTGTAAAATTGTTAATAATATTTTTAACTATCAAAGGCTATTTTATTTTTAATTAAAACAAAAGTATAACTGAAACACTGCTTTTTGGGGGGTTTGATTCTTTATCCAAAAATTTAAAAAAAGCTAATAACTGTTTATAAAAAAATTAAATTTACTATTGTTTCTATGCATGTCTTAATGCATAATGTATTGGCACTTGGCTCTTTTACTTTTAGAGCTTAAACTTCATGCGAAGTTTCTTGTGAACTCTCAAATAATCAACCATTCATCTATTTTTTTTGCTCGGAGTGTTTTAGTGAAGTAGTAGAGTGATTAGAACTCAAAGTCTATTAATTGTGATGTAATTTCTGGCAATCAAATTGCTTATAAACTTCTTAACAATAATGTATTTGATTATTTTTATTCACATTATTTAGTTCCTTGGTAAAATGCCAGGATCCGAGTTCAAAGTCTATGGACTGTATTTCAAACTGTCACTTTGAGTTTTGAATTTTTTATAAACTTATGAGCAGGGGGTCATTTCATTATTTATAGTGATTTTAAAAGTGCCAAAATCTGATTGCTTATGCTTATAAATATTTTTATCTTACTTTAGAAATAATTAGTAAGAGATTAAAATAATTACATAAAATGTAAACAGAGCAAAATTCTCCATACAGTATTGCCACCTGTGCTAAACAGAGTAATCAATGGATACCAGAAGGATTGTGCATAAAATCCCTATCTAATGCCTACTCATCCAATATCCCCAGACTAGTTTCTGGCTTGTGGCCTTCGGCAGTGAGGAGCTTTGGATCTGAGAGCACTGCATCTAGATCTTAGGATCTAATGCAACCCTCTAGCAAACACCTTTTATCTCTACTTAACTACAAAACTATGAGAATGAAATTGAAAACACAAAAAATATTTTCAATCTAAGCTCAATAGCTTATATAGTCATATGGGTCTGAACTCAGTTCAGCACCCATACATTTTGGTGTCTTTGGCACTTTTACAACCATAGCCACCATTATCCTATTAGGCAGGATTGGTGTTAAACCATTAAGCATCACATGATCACATTTTCTATACTAGCACATTAATTGTTGATAAACAGAGCAAAATTCTCCATACAGTATTGCCACCTGTGCTAAACAGAGTAATCAATGGATGCCAGAAGGCTTGTGCATAAAATCCCTATCTAATGCCTACTCATCCAATATCCCCAGACTAGTTTCTGGCTTGTGGCCTTCGTCAGTGAGGAGCTTTGGATCTGAGAGCACTGCATCTAGATCTTAGGATCTAATGCAACCCTCTAGCAACCACCTTTTATCTCTACTTAACTACAAAACTATGAGAATGAAATTTGAAAATACAAAAATTATTTTCAATCTAAGCTCAATAGCTTATATAGTCATATGGGTCTGAACTCAGTTCAGCACCCATACATTTTGGTGTCTTTGGCTCTTTTACAACCATAGCCACCACTATCCTATTAGGCAGGATTGGTGTTAAACCATTAAGCATCACATGATCACATTTTCTATACTAGCACATTAATTGTTGATAAACAGAGCAAAATTCTCCATACAGTATTGCCACCTGTGCTAAACAGAGTAATCAATGGATGCCAGAAGGCTTGTGCATAAAATCCCTATCTAATGCCTACTCATCCAATATCCCCAGACTAGTTTCTGGCTTGTGGCCTTCGTCAGTGAGGAGCTTTGGATCTGAGAGCACTGCATCTAGATCTTAGGATCTAATGCAACCCTCTAGCAAACACCTTTTATCTCTACTTAACTACAAAACTATGAGAATGAAATTGAAAACACAAAAAATATTTTCAATCTAAGCTCAATAGCTTATATAGTCATATGGGTCTGAACTCAGTTCAGCACCCATACATTTTGGTGTCTTTGGCTCTTTTACAACCATAGCCACCATTATCCTATTAGGCAGGATTGGTGGCAATACTGTATGGAGAATTTTGCTATGTTTATCAACAATTAATGTGCTAGTATAGAAAATGTGATCATGTGATGCTTAATACATAAAATGTACTTTAAATAAATCGTCTATATGACTTTCACTTAAAAATATATATCACCCTTGTGTAATTCTTATGTCATTAAAATTATATACATGCATGCCCGTTTTTTTTTTTTTTTTTACAAATAATATGTTGATGAAAACTGACAATAAATAAAATCCAAACCACATGAATCATGCTATCAAATAAATATCATGAGGATTAGAAAATTAATATTTTGTTTTGTTTACCAATTTTTATATTTTTATTTACTTATTTTTTCAGATATTGTACAAGGGAGGATGTTGATAATGATCAAGTTTTATAACTTGTTCATAATACTGGATTGCCAGTTACTCTCAATCCCATGGATGAAAGGAGACCCTTTGATTCCTCTTGGAGGCCTTAAAGGAACCGAGCAGGGCAAATTCCTAATGTCCACTCCATACGTTCTTGTCATTGTAGCTGTTATTACTATGTGATTATTCATATAGCATATGAACATGGATGGGCTGCTCACCAACACGCATTAGCAAGCGTGGTGAGTTTATTGGCTTTTTACCTCTGAGTTTAAGATCAAGAAACACCATGGTCTTTCTTCTCAGTGCCTGATAAGGCAGAATGAATGTTTGTGTAAATGATAAATATTTTTCCAATACATATATACAATTATGACAGACAAAAATAAAGCATGGCCCTTATTCCCAGGAGGCTGTAAAGTCACCAACCAAGGCAGCGGTTGGTGGCCGAAGGAGGAGGGTGCTAAGAATCCCCTGATTGTGGACCCAGGCTGCCATTTGATGACGACTTTTTATTTAGGTACTTACAACTGCAGATCACTTTCAAGTGAAGGAAGATTGCAAGAATTAGAAGAAGAATTGTCTTATATTAAATGGGACATTATTGGACTTTGTGAAGTTAGAAGAAAAGGTGAAGAAACAATTGATTTAAAAAGTGGACATATACTCTATTATAAAGGCACACATATTGGAAATACAAGTGGAGTAGGATTCATTATAAATAAAAAGTGGAAGAACAATATTGTGGAGATTGATGGTGTATCGGACAGAGTTGCAAGATTAGTTATACAACTTAATAGCAGATACCAAATGCAGATAATTCAGGTTTATGCCCCAACAAGTTCTCATAGTGATGAAGTAGTAGAAGATTTTTATATGGATGTACAAAAGGCTTTTGATCAGAGTAAACAACATTTTAAAATTGTTATGGGAGACTTTAATGCTAGAATTGGTAGACAAATGAAAGATGAAATTGCTGTAGGTAGTTTTGGTTATGGTAATAGAAATGAGAGAGGACATAGACTTGTGGAGTTTGCAGAAAAAGAAAAACTTTATATTATGAATTCATTTTTTGAGAAAAATGTTAAAAGGAAATGGACATGGAAACATCCAAATGAAGGTACATCAGAATTGGATTATATTTTGACTAACAGGAAATACATATTTCAAGATTGTAATGTTCTTAATAAATTTAACACAGGAAGTGATCATCGATTAGTAAGGTGTAAATTACATGTTAATGTAAAACTAGAGAGACAAAAATTATTAAGAAAAACAATATTTACAGTTGATATTCCTAATCTTCAGAAACATTCTAATGAATTTAAATTAGAACTTACAAATAGGTTTCAAGTGTTAGGAGATTTTGAACATGATTCAGATTTGAATGAAATTAATATGAAAATAACTGATACACTTTTAAAAACTGCAACAAAGATAGCTGGTAGAAAAAAGCAGCAATTGACTAATAAAATTTCTACTGAGACTAGAGAATTTATGAAGAAAAGAAGGAATATGAAGATATACAAAAATGATGTATTAAAAAGAATTGAATATCTCGAATTTTGTAAAATGGTACGGAAAAGAGTTGAAAATGATATAAGAAAGTATAACTGTGAAATAGCAAGGAAAGCTGTAGAAGAAAATAAAAGTCTCAAGAATGTTAAACAACATTTTGGTATTGGTAGGAAATTTATATCTGCAATAAGAAAAAAAGATGGAATTATTACTAAAAAGAGAGATGACATCATGAAGTTGGTAGAAGATTTTTATCAAGAATTATATAGTAATAAAGAACAAGTACCTCCTATATCTATTACATCTTCCGAATTGCCCAGAATTTTAAATGAAGAAGTGAGACATGCAATTAAATGTATGAAGAAAGGAAAGGCTCCAGGAAATGATGGAATTATAATTGATATATTAAAAGAAGCAGGTGAAGAAATAGAAACAATTTTAGCAAAGTTATATACCAAATGTCTAAATGATAAAGATGTACCGGAAGATTGGAAGAATGCAGTAATAATATTAATATTTAAAAAAGGTGATAAAGAAGATATTAGAAATTACAGACCTATCAGCCTTTTATCAGTTTTATATAAAAATTTTACCAAGATAATTACAACGCTCTTCTACAGAGAACTTTGGATTTCCACCAACCAAGAGAACAAGCTGGATTTAAAAGTGGTTTTAGTACAATAGATCATATCCAGGTATTGAGAGAAGTCATAGAAAGGACAAATGAATATGAGTTGTCATTATGTTTTGGATTTGTAGATTATGAAAAGGCATTCGATTCTATACACATTTCTTCAGTGATTAAAGCATTGGATCATCAAGGTATAGATCCAGGATATTGTCATATTTTAAAGAATATTTATAAAAATGCAACAGCAACAATTAGATTACATAATGATACTGGAAAAATCAACATTGAGAAAGGTGTAAGACAAGGTGACTCCATATCTCCAAAACTTTTTACAGCAGTGCTGCAAGAAGTATTTTGTGGATTAAAATGGGAAACTAAAGGAATGAAAGTAAATGGAGAGTATTTAAGTCATTTAGATTTTGCAGATGATGTAGTTGTTTTTGCAAATAATGCTTCAGAGCTGCAGGAAATGTTGCAGGAGTTAGCAGATGAAAGTAGAAAAGTAGGACTAAAGATAAATGTTAAAAAGACTAAAGTAATGTTTAATCGATTTGCTCAAAATATGAAAATAAAGATTGATTATGAAGAATTAGAAAGAAGTTAACAGTTACAAATACCTTGGTCATATTATTAATACAGATGGAAACATAATGGAGGAAATTAATCATAGAATTAAACTTGGTTGGAGTGCTTTTGGTAGAAATAACTTGATACTAAAAGGAAATATGCCTATGTGTTTGAAAAGAATGGTTTTTAACAAATGTGTTTTACCAGTTCTTACTTATGGATCTGAGACTTGGACACTTAATAGAAGAGCAATACAGAGACTTCAGACCACTCAAAGGAGTATGGAGAGATGTATGTTGGGAGTAACAAGAAGAGATCGAAAATGCAATGTATGGGTAAGACAACAAACAGGTGTTACTGACCTTATTGAAAAAATTAAAAGATTGAAATGGAGTTGGGCTGGACATATTGCTAGAAGAAATGATAATAGATGGACAATTGAAATTTTAAACTGGATTCCAAGAGATTGTAAAAGACCCAGAAAGAGACCACATGTGAGATGGATGGATGAAATAAGAAAATGTGCAGGGGTGTTGTGGAAAAGAGAAGCTAAAGATCGGAGAAGATGGATTAAACTTGGAGAGACCTTCATCCTGCAGTGGATTGATAATGGTTGATGATGATGATGATGAACAGTAAACATGATACAATTTAAGCACTCAAAACTTAACAGTAAAGGACCCACCTACAGATAATCTGTGGTGCAGATTTTTCCATAAAGTTTTTTAAAAAATATAATACAGTTTAAATGCGCCGTAAATATAATGCTATTTTTAGCAACAGTGAGAAAAAAAACTTTCTTGTTCTGTAATGTTTAAAAAATATATAGTAAAGACATTGTAATTTGTGGAAAGTAAAAAAAAAACCACCAAAACTACTTCATTTATGTAAAAGAATGTGAATGATTCATTCCATTAAGTTCTGATGTATTATTTCTGAGTAAAAGATGGGAATAACCTTACTTTTAATTTAATTAAAAATATTTATTCAATAATATATCATCCGAAGTTGCAGCCATTAACAAAACGAGTATGGCCATTCCAACTTTTAGCAAAAAAAGAAAAAAAGATAATAATGCTATACTAGAAATAACTTTTTCGACTACTGTGAATCACAAATATGTACACATATAGAACGTGCTGGTCCATTTTTTAGTTTATTTGATATCTTAATGGATAGAAAAGATTTATTAAAGTTTGCATGTAGCTCTAAATAGATACAATTCTGTTAATATAGAAGCAAACTATAGCAAACTATTATTCATAATATTAAAATAATCAAATAATAAGTGACTTGAGAGGTAAATTGATGACTGAGGCACCAAAAATAACAAATCAAATTTCTATTTGAACTCCCTTTAGCTTTCGAGTTGGTTACTCTTAGACTATGCTAAATCGCACAGAGCGCTACCAATGGTTATCAAAGGTTATTGCTTAGTCGAAAGTAATACCTTGGTTAATTGCTTCTAACAGAGAACTTAAGATGCAAATAAATTATTTTATACCTAACTTTAAAAGTCATTACTCTAATTTTATATTTACGGGTTTTTTTTTTTTTTTGGGGGGGGGGGTATTATTTTTAAATATTTTATTATATTATTAATCTTTTAAATAAATATTTTGCAAATTCTTCAAGGTAAACTGCGTTTAGAAACTCTTTATATAACTTTCTATACAATTTAAAAAAATAGAGAAAGAAAAAATAATAATTACACAATTTAAATTTAATTAATATACATAATTAAATGAAAGAAAAACAAGTATTTTTAATTAGAAGTCCGGAAATTATTAAGTGAAAATTAAAATTATTGAAGATAATACAAAAGTTAAAAGATACCAAAGTTAAAAGATAAATGCTAGCTATTACTGTACTATCAGTATTACGGTATCTATTTAACATTAATTATAATTGCAGTAAAGGTTTAATTATATATATATAAAGAATGTATACTACGTCTATTATATTCATCATCATCAGCCATTGTCAGCCATTGTAAATAAAAGATATGTTCCAATTTTCTCACAAGAGTTTCTTGCAAATTAATTTTTTTTATTCGGAAGCAACAAACTCACTACACTACCGCAAATTAATTTCTTTCAGAAGATGCTTATTTTTTACTATTCTGTCAAAAATTGTTCAATTAATCAATTATCACTTCTTCACTTTTTAGTATGCATTCTTTATTTAAGGTCTCTAATTTTTATAATAGCATTATAACTGCAATGTTTAGTTTTGCCTTCATTCATTTCAATTTTTATATCTTTTTTTTCTTTTTGACATTTCTTTCTTCTTTGCCTTAATTTTTTTAAAATCTTTAATTTTTAATAACGAATAATCTATCTATCTATCTATCTATCTATCTATCTATCTATCTATCTATCTATCTATCTGTCTATCTATCTATCTATCTACCTACCTACTTACCTATCTATCTATTTGTTTGTCTCTCTATCTATCTGTCTGTCTGCCTGTCTATCTATCTGTCGATCTGATTATTTGTCTATCAGTCTATCTATCTATCTATCTATCTATCTATCTATCTATCTATCTATCTATCTATCTATCTATCTGTCTATTTGTCTGTTTGTGTATCTATCTATCTGTCTATTTGTTGGACTGTCTGTCTGTTTATCTGTCTGTCTATTTATCTATCTATCCATCGATCTATTTATCTAACTGTCTATTTGAGTGACTATACAACCAATTACTTCATGTTTAAAAAGGTGTTGTGCTACAAAAATAAGTCTTACATCTAAATTTTAATTTTTAGTGAATCCTAAATTAAAATATAAACTCATTTCTCTTCTTATAGTCCTAAAGATTTAATGAATAATATTTGTTTAAAAATAAAATCTCAACTCGTTTTAATTTAAAGAAGTAATGCGAATGTTTGCGATCTTGTTTATGAAATATGTGAGTGTTAGTTAGTGTATAAAAATTCTATTAAAACAATTAAAGTTTATTCAGAATTAAAAAAATACTGTCACTTCTAACCTTAATAATTAGTAGTTATTAACGAAGATATTGTATAAAGATATTAATTATCTATGAATGCTTATAATTAAATTAGTATACAATTTACTTAATTTTAAAAATAGAAATATGAAAATTAGAACATGTAGTTACTTCTCTCCGAATATATCATAAAGCGTTTGCAAGACTATATTTTATGCCAAGTTAAAATTGACATTTTAAGAAAATATCTCTATGGCATAATTTACTTATAATACATAGATTTTTTGTTTGAACGATCAAAAATATTAGCAAAATCTCATAAATTTAATCTTCACAAAATACTGGAGGTGGGTGTCATGTGCTTAATACTTTTGTGAGTAATGAAAGAGATTAAACTTTGTAATTTGTAGTTATCTATATCTACAACAAACTGCCTTATATAAAACGTAATTAAACTCCTAGAAATTATAAAAAATAAAAATAAAAACAAATTTAAGCTACAAATATGTTGTTAAATTAATTATATAAATATTAATTAGCTTTAAATAACTATTTATATTAGCAAAGATAAATATATTTACTCAGTTAAGTTTGTACATATTGGTTATCTTAATTTTCCATGAAAATGGCATCAAATGCTTAAAACAATAAATCATGCAGTTTTGATTACAATTTAAACTAAATTTCAATATTTTATTATATTTTAATTACCATATTTTTTATCAAAATTAAATATTTAGACTCCTCTTCTAATGAGTTTAAAATTATTCTGAATCTTCTAGACCGCTTATATCCTTGTTTATAGCTAAATCTATAAATATTTTAATATTAGATATAATATAATCCAAAAATTTCATCAAGAATTGTATTTATTGATATTTTGTTACATTACAAAATTAGATACATTTATTATTTTCATTTCATCCCATACTCTTGAAACATATGAATAAAGATATATTTTAAAAAATTAAATGATCCCAACGTTTTTTTTTCTAACTTTTAAAAATGTGTGGTTCGGTGGAAATGATAAGTATATCTAAAAAAAAAAAAAAAAAGATAGTGTAGATGAAAAAAAAAAGGGCATTAATCTATTTTAGAATTCATATCCCACCTAGGAATATCATAATAATCTCTAATAAATGATTATTGATAAACATCAATGAATTTGTATTAAGTGGATGGTGTCAAACATATGATTGCAGGAAAATTGACACTTGTAGATTAAACAGTAATTACAATAAATAAATAATATTATAGCCGCAATAAGAACAACAAAATTTCGCAAACCCTTACAAAAATGACAACTAAGACAATGAATAGATTACAGTAATTTGTCATTTATCAAACATTTGCATTTTTAGTCGTTTCATCAACCAGAATATTCAAAAAAATATCCAACATATAAAAACAACAAAATATATTTATTAACAGAATATTAGAGGAGCAACAAAACAAGTGGAGAAAAACATGAATGTAAAAAGAAAAAAAAATTGATGATCTCCATTTTTACATTTTAAATTTTATAATATTTCAATAAGCTTATTAAAATAAAAAATAATCTTTGATGACTTTATTATTATTTTAAATAAAAATAAAAACGTAATGAAGAAACTCTATCAAGGATGATGATGATGATGTTTCAAAGGCACTTTATTGATTCCAAAAAAATGTTTCACATCGATCATGCTTGGTTTACATAATTTACATTCAATAAAATATAATATAAATCTTTATTATATTATAATAACAACTTATAAATACATTAACATAATAATTATATATATATATAAGCCTTTTTCGGTAATTCTAAATTTTTTACCCTATTAATATAATGTTTCCTACTAATACTAACATATATATTTCATACTTAGCGATATCTACCAACATTTCCTATAATTCATTATTTCTATAAATTTATTTATATATTTCCCTTTATATTACTTTCTATTCTTTATCCATTACCCAATCATTCATTAAATCAATTGACTTTTTGAAAATGTTCATATGTGTATTTATATTATATTTTATATAATTTGTTTTATATATTTTCCTTCTATTCATTTCTTTTATATAATTTAATGGTCTTATGTTTTTAATTTACATTGTAATTGTTTGCTACAAACTGTATACATCTTTGTATAAAGTTACATAGTTCATGAGGTTAGTTCCTTAAGCTTGGAAATCTTTGTAGATCATTTTCTATGCATAACTATCATTTCAGATTATGTTTTCATATTGCTATGTTAAATTTATTTTAATGTGGTTAATTTAAGCCCTCCTAGTTTTTGTTTTTTCTTTGGATTTTTGGCACCAATCTTGTCCATTTTTTTAATTGCGACCAAGATGCGGCATATATATCTGCTGTTGTGAATGTTCTGTTTCTATTTTTAATTTACATTAATTTATTAATGATCATCCATGGGTGAGTTCAAAAGCGATTTTAACTTTCATTCAATGTATATATATTTTTGTGTTGTCATTTGTGGTGTGATTTGATATTGGTAGTAACTCTTGCATATCTTCGAGTTTTGTTTCATATTCTTTGTCAGTTGTCTCAATGGTTTTGTAGTTTTGCTCAGAGGTTTTAATGTTCAACTCTTGTTTTGACTTTCTTGATTTTTCTGCTTTTCTTTGGTGGCTTCACCATTTTTGTTTCTATTCTACAGTTGTTCGTGTTATTTGTGACATGTCTGGGGCAATTATTTGGATGATTTTATCTGTGGTTTTGTTTCTTATTCTCTGTTGCTTGGAATAATTTTTGATTATTTCTTTGTTCATTTTTATCAGCTAACTCTGTTGTCTTGCCTCTTGTTTCTTTTAATTCTTCTCTTTATTATTTTGTTCCAATTTTTGATTCAAAAAATCTATTGTGGTTAGTTGTAATTCATCAATTGCTCTTTTATTTTCATTTGCGGTTTGCACTCCTATTGGTATTTCAACTGATGATTTTTTTTGCTCATTTGTTGGTGCTCTATCCGTGTTTATTTTATTTTGAGATTAATATTGGATTTTAATTTTCTGACTTAGGTTTTCTTCCTTTTCAGCTGTTATTGTCAATTTTGGTGAATTGTTCCCTTCTTGGCATTGTGTTGCATCTGAGTTGTTTTCATTGCTTTTGAAAACATGTATGTACTAGAGTATTTTGACATATTTTTTCACCTGCCTCTGTGTTTTTCTTTTTGATTTGGACTTTATTTGTTTTTTCCATTGGTAATTAGAAGAGTATGACTGATGCTGCTTCTTCTTAGTTCATATCATCTTCTAGTTTGCCTTGTAGTTAGCTACCAGGTGTGTTCATTCACATGCAAAGCATTTTGGTCTCAATCCCCTAATGTAGATGGCTAATATCACATCCTGATCAATGATCTACATTGGTATGTTTTCTAGGTTGATGGATTCTTTTAGTTTTATTTTAGAATTGAAATTGTTATTAGCTATTGGTATAGGGGTATTGTTTAAGTAGATCAGCTTGATGTATATTGCTTCTCTGAATGGCTGTATTAATTTTTTTTAAAATCCTGAATGTTATAACCAAAGTAGGCATTTTTATTATATTGGTGCAACAGTTCTGTAGATTTTTGTCAATGACCACCAGGACATATCCCCAATGTTTTAACTTGGGTTTTGAACCTCCCTCATTGATGCTGGTTGAAAAACTCAACAGCTATATACCACGATTGGGATGTTCTCCAATTGTCACAATTGTTTCTTCATAGGTTAAAAGTTTTATTATGTTCAGTTAATTTGGGAAAAATCTCAACAATTTGTGCTTTACTTCCCATTATTTCACTTTTTAAAAATGCAGTTTTAATTTTTTTTTAAATATTCACATATTATGGTTACACACAAAATATCTTTTTGATCAATAATTGAGGCAATCTTTCCCTCACCAAAATAATATATCAATCAAAATATATATGCGTCTAGATACATATAAGCATGTACATATGTGAATGAAAATACAAACAATAATAGGGAGTTGCAATTATTCTGAGAGATGATTAGTTAAAGATATCTGTGGTTGAAGTGTGTTAAAACAAAGGAGCTTATTTTTAAAAAAGGGAAACTTACTAAACTTATGATGTAGCTGTTTTCCTGAAGGTTTGTGATGATGGTGTTCTAGTAGGATTTTTATATTGGATTATTTCCATCATCTAATATGCATATTGAATATCTTTAGAAAAATTAAACTTTATTTAAATATTCCAAATACATTCAAGTGTGCTATTACTAACAGTTGAATATATTTGGAATATTTAAATAAAGTTCAATTTTTCTAAAGACATTCAATATACATATTAGATGATGGAAATAGTCCAATATAAAAATACTACTGATGTAAGCTGATTTTAAAGTCATTCACAGAAAAATTGTCAAATCACTTTTGAAAGATCTTTCTTTAGGTCTTGGTTTTACAGGAAAATATTAAAAATAAGATCACTATTTCTTTTTAATTGTATTATTTTTTACATATTTTTTATTTAATCTTTAAATAATTACGATTAAGAAATTTCCTGATTAAATATGTGCTTTCTTGGAAAGCCACATAATTTAATTAGAATGTTATATAAGAGATATTTTTTCTAAGTGGAAGAGTTATTGAGATGCTTAGTTGTCTAATACCATTAAAGATATATAAATCTAGGGATGAAGAGAATTAATTTAGATCTCTAAGCTTGACCCCACCTATACCTTTTGACTCCTTGTTGAACACTTATACTATGCAAACTGAAAAAAGAAAGGAAATCCATCTTGGTAACCCATAACTATAAGCAAAAAAATTTTTTTAAATTTTCTACACTAGCTACCTGAGAACATAGTGTAATGCAAATTTTACTTATAAAAATAATACTAATAATGAATCATAATTGGTACCATAATCATGTTTAAATCCACCAGACATCATATTAACACAAAGCCATTCTACCAACATTAAAGACAATCAATTAAGGTTCTTGGAGTAGAAATATATAAATAAGTGTATAATAAGATAGAGTCAAACTATAAATTTATTAACAATAATTTTTAAAAAAATATTATTCAAAATTAAATAACGTAAACAAACAAAAACAACTATTAATATTGATAGTGACTTTTCTAATATAAAAATATAAAGATATTTCCACAAATTAAAATGTTTCAATATCTGTTAAAATTATTAATATATATATATATAAAATCAATATCTGTTAAAATTATTAATATATATATATATAAAATGATCTAAAGGAGTGCAAATACACAGTATATTTTTTAAACTTGAATCAGACAATCAACAAATAATTCCATTAACATATTTATTAATACATAATTCATCAATAAAAAGAAGAGTTTGTTTCTCACATTGATAGTGTCAAATTTGCAATAACTTATTGATAAGTGAGATAAAGAATGCTCACTATGTATTCAAGAAATTATAAAACTTAATATCAAATTTTTATAATTGTTAAAACATAAACTCTATAAGATTCTATTAATTATTTTACTGTAAAGAGTTCATGTTTAATTTTATATTAATTTTATTATTATGCTTAATCTTATTTTAGTATTGATAATATTGCTTATTATACTTCAACGTATCATTAAGCACGAATGTGCACGATGTCATTTAGTTTATATAAATGTAAATAAGAATAAGATTCCTAGACAGAGTTTTAAACCAATGATCAAAGCAACTTATATTATCAATGTTATCTGCAATAAAACAACGTTATTATTAATAATAGTATTATACATTGTTATTATATAATACAACTAATTCTACATAAAAGATGCAAAAATAAAATATGCATGTAAAATAGATTAATAATGTGTAAAATATAATCAGGCAGATTAACTAAGATTTTTATCATTAGTAGTTCATAGCAATGATGCATCTATGCATTTGAGTGCATGCATAATACATATTAATAAACAACAAATTAATCGTTGTATGCCAAGATTTACACTGCAACAAATAGAAATTTTAAAGTATAAATAAATGAAGGGCACGAACACAGTTATTTTCAATGTAAAAGCATGCGTGCACATCTATGAGCATCCATATTATCAATACAAATATGAAGGAATTCCACTTCAGCATTTTTCTATTGGGACAGAACAATGTGCATGTGATAGAACTTTTAGTTCAGACTTTAATAATTTTAATATTGTCATGTCTGATTAGTAATATTGATTACATATATAAAATATATTAGCTACACACACACATCATGCTCAACATCTACATAAATAAACATCAAAAACATCCATGCATTTAAATTAATTAAGTCGCATTATCATTTTATTAAAAAAAAAAGTTTATAAAATCGTAACAAGCATTTAACATTTGTTCTCTCAACTCTAATAAAATGAAGTTTAAAAAGCATTTAAATTCACTTTGTCCAATAACCTCAATTGTTTATTTAATGTTGTTTTACAATTCATTCATTTGAATTCAAATTTATAATATTCAAAGTAAAATTGTTTTAATATATATAATTTTTTATAAATAGAGATCTAATAATTCATTTACTTAAAAAAAAAAACTTTTTTTTAATTATCAACAATAAATAAACACATGTAAAAAAAAATTTATTATTATCAAAACAACATTAAAATAGTATTTAAATCTTAAATATTTAAATCATTCAATCATTATTATAAATATGCATTATTTATAAAACCCTTTAAAATATATAAAATGGCAATAAATAATATATTTATAATGTTTCTATGTCAAAAGTTTTCACTTAAATTTTAAATAATTTATATTGAAGTTTATATACACAGTCTTCTGATTTCTTACACACAAATAAAGATGTTATATAGCATTTAATTCTAATTTTAATTCAAATAAGTTTGTCATAAATTCTTATTTATTCTTTAATTATTTATTTCAGAGCCCTGGTATTTGTATCCCAGTTGCTGACTGCAAATATTTTATTTATTTATTGAATTATTTGAATTTTATATATATATTGAACTGGATACTTTATCCGATTCAAGGGTTCTATCAAGTAAATTGAAAAAAAAAAAACCCAAGTTTTATATGTGCAATAACACACATACTTATTTATTTTGAAATTTTATATTTTTAATTCTAAGTTGATTTTAGTATAAAATATTTTTTTTTATGATGCTTGTTTTCTTTTAAAATAATTAAAAGCAAACAAGGTTTAATTAGTGCTCTTATATGTATTTTATTTAAACTAAAAAAAAAAAAAATTTAATGTTGATGTATTTTAAAGCTGAGATTTAGTTTTATATTTTGTTTTTATAAAAAAATAATAATCATTTTTGTAAGATTAAGCCCTGTAAGATATTGTTTTTCTAATTAAGATTGCACGGGAGATAATGAAGGACATAAATAGCTGGGTAATTTATTTTTTTGTTTGATTAGAGAGGAGGATTCAAAGAGACTATTCTGTTCATTCAGTTTTTATTGCTCACCTTCTTCTTATTCAGGATCGATCCAGATTTTAGCTGTTATTGAACTGTTGCATTGTGAAAGTGACTAAATTTTTTTTTTGATAATGGTGCCATGGGAATCACCAAGTTGAATTTCCGTGGACTGACAATAACTCTATTTGCAGCGATAATAGCAGTCATTCAGATGCCATGCCTGTAATATACGCCATGAAGAATCTCCACAACATGATGGGCTGAGCCTTTCCAAAGATGAACCGCCAGAGCTCCAAATTGTAACTTTCATCATGACCTAACTGTCAAGTCCAGAGTGGATCCCAATAATGCCTCCAGACTTCTGAACTTGTAGTAAATGACATCCATTGTAGAGGACTCCATAAACCGAGCTTTGTGTGAACAACAGAAATTAATATTATCTCGAGGTAACTTACCTTTCCATGTCAAAATCAGGGCTAAATCTCTAATTAAGTCTCTCGCAAATCTCAGCTTAATCTTAAAAGGAAATTATATTTACGATGTGTAATTTATCAATTTAAATATTAATGTATTTTTGTTTATTTTACATTACAATCTTAGTAGCAAGATTTTCAATCTTAAAATGTTGCTTGTTCGAGAGTGTAGGGCGAGTGATATTTTATATGCTTAATAATTTCTCAGTTTTATGATTAACCCTTGTTAAATGCTCAGACTGAACTTAGTAGTTTTGTTTTATTTTTGTTTGTTTGTTTGCTTCGGCATTAAACTAAATCAAACTTGGCTTTGGCTAGCGATTTCTAGGATATATGATTTATTTATTTTTGGTAGAGATTTATTTGCTATAATTCAGATTGTGAAATTCATGTTTCTTTCTTGTGTGAGACTAACCTTGGCTCATTTCAATGTACTTGTCCATGAGCATTTTGCAGAATTATGACATTCTTGGTTCCAACATTTCTTTTCTGGACTAAGAAAAGCTCGTCTGCGCTGTCCCGTTATTCTCCACAAACATCCATCTTACTAAATCTCTATAGGGAAAAGGGAATTGGTTGGGTGAACTGCTAGCAAAAAGATATAAGCCATTATTGTGTCATAGATAAGAAATGAACGTGTCTGCCTGGGTATTTAACGTAGTTCTGCTCGCATACACTCAATGTTAAGATCTGCTAAGTAAATGTATATCAAGTTTCATGTTTATTTTGTTATTATGTTTAATAAATTTAAAAAGTTCTTATAAGTATTTTGGCTGACGTTTGTCTCAGTGTTTTCTCAATTGTCTGAACCACATTCATTAGCTTTTGCTCTCCCTGGGTTTAGTCCGGCACATTCATGTTTGTATATCCTGCCCACCCTTAAAATAAATGTCTAGTTCCGGTTTTTGGACTAGTGGCGCCCTCATGGTCAGGATGTATGAAACAAAAATCTTTCATCCGGCACATAGCTATAGTAATTTTGGCGCCCAATGTAGGGCTTTCGATTATAAATCCCACATGAGATTTTGTTCGGACAATTGAGGAATATATCAGTGTTGGAGGCAAGATTCAGTAGGTAGGGATCAGTTTGTGCTAAATGGTAGAAAGCAGTTTGGAGTAGGGGGTTCATCTTTTCAATATGAATAATTAATATATATAGTTAATTAAACAGCATTCTTTAAAGTTATTACTGAACGGATGGGTCAGACAAAAAGATATTAAGAAGTTATATATTTATTTTATTTCTTTGTTTATTTAAAAAAAGTTATTAGTTCTACGTTCATAAAATAATAATAAAGAAAAACAAAGAGTTTCGGTTCGCATTTTAGAAGTAACAAAATATAAAAGATTTTTTTTTAAAGTTAAAAATTAGCTGTTACATTCATAAAAAAAAAAAGCAAGCAAAGAGTTTAGGTACGCGTTTAAAAAAAAGTAAACAGTTTAACTTTTGTGCTTTAAATATATATATAATAAATAGCAATTGAAGATTAAAAAAAGAAATAAATTTCATAAATAGACAGAAGTTGCATTGGGAATTTAAATAAAGTTAGAGAAGAGGCTGAAGATAGACTAGCTAGCATCATGGCCGAAATAGATTGGCAAATAAAATCTTTTATGGCTGATATTTGGGAAAGCCCATTAGAGCATTTGGAGAGCCTGCAAGAGATGTTTCGATGTCATAATTGGCAGGAGACTGAACAAGTGGCAATTGCACGCCACTATTTACAAGGAATGGCTGAGGATTGGTGGCATATCTTAAAGATCAAGCCACAGACTTTTTGGGATTACAGATGCAAATTATTGCACACTTTTTGGAGTGAAGAAAAGCAGTATCATATCTTCATCAATATATCACAAGAAAGATATATTAGGGATAATGGAGAAACTTACACCCAGTTTTTCTGCAGACAAGCAGCAAGGCTGAAGTCATTGATAGCTTTCTCTTTGTCTGAGAGGCTGATATGCCAAATTGTATTGGGCAATATGCCAAGGGATATACATCAGATCATGTTGTGTAGTAGCAACATTCACTTTGAAGAAATGATTAAACTGTTAAATGAAATTGAACATAATCAGGCCCAAGAAGAAGTGGAGAAAAGAACAATGCAGGGCGATCAGATAATTTTGATAGAAAAAGGTCAAAAGAGTCAATTATCAGCTCCAATTAAAAAAAGTAAAGAAAGCCATAGGACTGTAGCTAATGTGATGGTGGATCAAGAAGAACCAGCATGGAATGGAGCTATGCAGACTTGCCCAATTGTCAGTATAAAGACTGGAGACATCATTACAGAAGCATTGGTTGATTCAGGAAGTCAAATGTCATTGCTCTCTAGTAAGTTTTATGTGAAAATAAAGAAAGACCAGCCACGTTTGTATACACTGCCAATAAAAAGAATGCAGGTGACACTGGCCAATGGCAAGAAGGCAAATATTGAAACCAAACAGGTGTGGTTACATTTGCATCTGGGTAACATAGAGTTAGACCATGTCTTTTTGATAATGCCTGGTCTCATACAAGATGTTATAATTGGGACTGATTTTTTGTACAGGCATAAGTGTGTTTTGGATTATGACAAATGTTTATTTCTTTGCCAAAAAGTTTTGATGCCATTTGAAGGGCTAAAGAGTTATAAGCCACTTCAGGTACTGTGTGTTCAGCAAGTGAGGGATACCATTGAAATACAAAATAAAGTGTCGCAATCCATGTTAAAAGGAATGGAAGAACAACACCCTCTAATAGAACTGTTGAGGGAGTTCTATTCAGTTTTTTCGAATAGGCCTAAGATCATTGAGGGGTATATGCATCGCATTCAAGTTAAGGATGAAAGCCATTTCCAGAGTCGTTCATATCCCATTCCATTTCAATATAAGGCTGAAGTAGATCTTCAAATACAGCAAATGATTGAATGGGGAGTTATTGAAAAGCACACATCTCCATATGTTAACCCATTAGTAGTGGTAAAGAAAAAAGATGGATCTGTCAGAATATGTTTGGATGCCTGGCAGTTAAATGCCATTACCGTTCCTGAAAGAAACATTCCACCTACAATAACAGAACTTCTCTCAAAATTTCAAGGGAAAACCATTTTTTCTACATTGGACTTGACATCCAGTTATTGGCAGATCCCTCTACATCCATTTGACTGCAAATATACTGCCTTCCGCTATGAAGGGCATACGTATGCGTTTAAGCGTATGCCTTTTGGATTAATCAATAGTGGTTCAGGACTTCTAAAGTGTTTGGATCAAGTGTTATCAGACAAAATCAAGAGTCTGATTGTGATATATATGGATGACATAGTCATCGCATCTAAAAATATGGAAGAACATATGGAACACTTGAAAATGTTCTTAATGGAGTGTTACCAGAAAAACATTACCATCAATTTACAAAAAAGTTGCCTGGTCCAGGAGGAGGTTACATTTTTAGGCTTTTTAATTGGGAAAGAAGGTATTAAACCTCATCCCGAGAAACTAACAGTGATACAACATTTTCCCACACCCACTAATAGGCATCAGGTACGGTCTTTTCTGGGATTATGCAATTTTTATCATAAATTCTATGAAAATTTTGCATTAGATGCTGCAAATTTGGTTCAGTTATTGACAAAAGACCAAAAACGGGTATGGGAGTACAAACAGGGGCAGAAATTTCAACACATTAAAAACAAGTTCTTGGAACAGGTGGTTCTATCCTACCCTGACTTTTCACAAACTTTTTATGTTCAGACTGACAGCAGTGGGCAAGGGCTTGGAGTTGTGTTATTTCAAATTGACAAACAAAAACATCACAGAGTGTTGTATTTTTGTAGCCGCAAGCTAAAAGGGGTGGAAAATAATTACATGATGACAGAAAAGGAAGCTTTGGCCATTGTTTGGGCTTTCAGTAAATTCAAACAATTCCTGCTTGGGTCAGAGATTGTTGTAATTACGGATCATAAGAGCTTGGAATTTCTTAATAGCAGTTATTTATCGAATGATCGATTGATACGTTGGAGTCTTACGCTACAGAAATTCCAATATAAAGTTCTATATTGTAAAGGAAAGGAAAATATTGTGGCGGATATTTTGAGTTGCCATCCCGTAGATCTGACCCCACATCATCTTGAGCCCAACAATCTAAGTATTGCAGCATTCACATTGACCATAGATGAGTCCATAGAGCAACAATTACTAAGGCTATCTGAAATACAGGAGACCATCCCAGAGTATGCACAAATCATGACATATAAGAAAGGAATAGGAACTTCAGACCCCAGTGACACAGCAACATTGGAAAAATACAAAGCCTATAGAATAAAAGATGGTGTATTGCAATACAGAGTTGCCTCAGAACAAGACTCATGGTGAATTCTTATACCCCAAACACTCAGGAACAAACTTATAGAGTATATACATTGCCTTTATGGACACTATGGACCACGTAAAGTAGAACATGTGCTCAGGGAAGTATTTTACTGGCCAAGTTTATATTCAAATGTTGTATCAGTTTTGGGAAAATGTCATGTGTGTTCACAAACTAAATATGTAAATAAGAGATTTACTGGGATCTTGCAGCCTATTTTAGCACACAACCCTAATGAAATGTTGGCCATAAATTTTTATGGGCCTTTACCTGCCTATAAACGATACTGATATTTAATCGTAATGTACGACATATTTTCTAAGTATGTAACTGCATATCCATTAAGAAAGGCGGATACACAAAGTACTATCCGGATCTTACAGGAGCATCAGTTTCCTAAGATTGGTAGGCCCGAGATGATACTTACAGATCATGGGACACCCTTTAAATCTCACCACTGGAAAAAGTGGATTCAGCAACAGGGCATTCGCATGTATTAACATCTATTCGTAATCCTCAATCAAATCCCTGCGAGAGAGTCATAAGGGAGTTAAACCGTTTATTTCGGCTTTATGTCAGCGAAAATCACCGTGGATGGGTGAATCAGATGGGAAACATCACTAACTACATAAATTGGACACAGAATGAATCTACGGGGTTTGCCCCCATCAGATTACATTTTGGACAGAATTATCCAATGCTGATAAAGGCTCCTTTGCCTGTAGATCAGGACAAAATTGATAAAGAAATGGATAAAAGAAAGGCTCGAATAAAGTTGAAACATATGGCTGAAGTACGCATAAAGCAGGGGAAATCCATGACCATGTAGATTCGAGGTAGGGGACTTGGTTTTTGTATGAAAACCTCATGTCAGCAATCCAACCCAGCATCAATATAAGAAATTTTTCCCAGTATATGAGGGACCCTTCACTATACAAAAGAAAAATGGTCCGAATGCCTTTGTATTGGAAGATGAGCATGGGGTTTATGGATCTTATAATGCATGAAGCCTTAGGTCAGCCACCTAAAAGATAGGAGGTACACTTAAGGAATTGATCTCATGGCAAATGTTTGGCCAGGGGGAGGGGATTTAAAAGTTTTAAATGGGGTTTAAAGTTTGAAAAAAAAAAGAAATAGCAAATAGATGCTTTTACTTTTTTTTTTTGTTGGCATGAAGGGGCAGTTGAACTGGATACTTTATCCGATTCAAGGGTTCTATCATGTAAATTGAAAAAAAAAAACCCAAGTTTTATATGTGCAATAACACACATACTTATTTATTTTGAAATCTTATATTTTTAATTCTAAGTTGATTTTAGTATAAAATATTTTTTTTTATGACGCTTGTTTTCTTTTAAAATAATTAAAAGCAAACAAGGTTTAATTAGTACTCTTATATGTATTTTATTTAAACTAAAAAAAAAAAAAAAAATTTAATGTTGATGTATTTTAAAGCTGAGATTTAGTTTTGTATTTTTTTTTATAAAAAAATAATAATCATTTTTGTAAGATTAAGCCCTGTAAGATATTGTTTTTCTAATTAAGATTGTGCGGGAGATAACGAAGGACATAAATAGCTGGGTAATTTATTTTTTTGTTTGATTAGAGAGGAGGATTCAAAGAGACTATTCTGTTCATTCAGTTTTTATTGCTCACCTTCTTCTTATTGAGGATCGATCCAGATTTTAGCTGTTATTGAACTGTTGCATTGTGAAAGTGACTAAATTTTTTTTTTGATATTGATGCCACGGGAATCACCAAGTTGAATTTCCGTGGACCAACAATAACTCTATTTGCCGCAATAATAGCAGTCATTCAGATGCCATGCCTGTAATATATGCCATGAAGAATCTCCACAACATGATGGGCTGAGCCTTTCCAAAGATGAACCTCCAGAGCTCCAAATTGTGACTTCAATCATGACCTAACTGTCAAGTCCAGAATGGATCCCGATAATGTCTCCAGACTTCTGAACCTGTAGTAACTGACAGTCGTTGTAGAGGACTCTATAATCCGAACTTTGTGTGAACAGCAGAAATTAATATTATCTCGAGGTAACTTACCTTTTCATGTCAAAATCAGGGCTAAATCTCTAATTAAGTCTCTCGCAAATCTCAGCTTAATCTTAAAAGGAAATTATATTTACGATGTGTAATTTATTAATTTAAATATTAATGTATTTTTGTTTATTTTACATTACAATCTTAGTAGCAAGATTTTCAATCTTAAAATGTTGCTTGTTCGAGAGTGTAGGGCGAGTGATATTTTATATGCTTAACCCTTTTCCCGCCTTTTACGAAGCTCCTCATAGACATCTGACGTCACTCTAACTCTGCCAGTTCTTATGCTAAAAAATTCGTTTAATAGGTTTTGAATAGGTTTTTAAAAGTTCTGTAAGATGGTGCCCTCTTCCGAATTATTTTACAAGTAAAAAATAAAAAAAACGCATTTAAACCTAAACAAAGAAAGAACATCGGTTGTAATTGGTTGTTAGTGAGCTCTCAGCCGAAAAAGACATTCTCATTGGCTGGAAAGAACAAAGAAACCGCCCAATCAAAGAAAATAAAGAAAAACGCTGAGATTTTCATTTCGAATATAATTTTAAAGAATATTAAGTATATATTCAGTAATTACAAATGATTTTCAGAGAGAATACTAAAAAAACAAAATTATTTTCGAAAAATATTGAAGATTTTAGTAAAAATATTAAAGATTTAATAAAAAGAAATATTTACTTTTCTATAACGTAAAAGTCGACCTTTTTGTTTATATTATAGCTTTTATGTTGCCGAAATTGAATATTTTAGAATAAATAAATAGCAATTTATTTTTTAAAGAACTTTCGTTCTCTTCATAACCTGAAAAATTAGTAATATACTTTTTATAAACGTATCTGAGTTGAATTTAATATTATAGGCGAATATGCTTTAACAATAGGCTTTGTCTTCAGTTTGTGAGTTGGCCAATTAAAAGATTTGATTTTTACCTCATACAACCAATAATATAATTAGCGGTTAAAAGGTTAATAATTTCTCAGTTTTATGATTAACCCTTGTTAAATGCTCAGACCGACCTTAGTAGTTTTCTTTTATTTTTGTTTGTTTGTTTGCTTCAGCGTTAAACTAAATCAAACTTGGCTTTGGCTAGCGATTTCTATGATATATGATTTATTTATTTTTGGTAGAGATTTATTTGCTATAATTCAGATTGTGAAATTCATGTTTCTTTCTTGTGTGAGACTAACCTTGGCTCATTTCAATGTACTTGTCCATGAGCATTTTGCAGAATTATGACATTCTTGGTTCCAACATTTCTTTTCTGGACTAAGAAAAGCTCGTCTGCACTGTCCCATTATTCTCCACGAACATCCATCTTACTAAATCTCTATTGGGAAAAGGGAATTGGTTGGGTGAACCGCTAGCAAGAAGATATAAGCCATTATTGTGTCATAGATAAGAAATGAACGTGTCTGCCTGGATATTTAACATAGTTCTGCTCGCATACACTCAATGTTAAGATCTGCTAAGTAAATGTATATCAAGTTTCATGTTTATTTTGTTATTATGTTTAATAAATTTAAAAAGTTCTTATAAGTATTTTGGCTGATGTTTGTCTCAGTGTTTTCTCAATTGTCTGAACCACATTCATTAGCTTTTGCTCTCCCTGTGTTTAGTCCGGCACATTCATGTTCGTATATCCTGCCCACCCTTAAAATAAATGTCTAGTTCCGGTTTTCGGACTAGTGGCGCCCTCATGGTCAGGATGTATGAAACAAAAATCTTTCGTCCGGCACAATATATATATATATATATAACACTTAATACTGATAATTCCTTTATACATAATCCTTTAGTCTATTTGTCAAGTTTCTGTAGAGAATGAAAATTCATGATATTTTGTTCCTAATTCATTCTGAAAACTTTCTTATAAAATTATATCACACATTTAGGGAGGATCTAGTATATTTTAGTTTGCTATTGCAATGAAATCTATGCCAAAATTTAGTTATAACCATGTTAAAAACTGCCAGTCATTTAATTTCTTATCAATTTCAAAAATGTGCAGTCAATAAATTCCTCAAACACAGTTTTTTATTTTTTTTTTAAATGAAATAATGTCAATTATAACACTTGGCCAATGTATGTATATAAATTAACAATATTTTATTAAATATCTTATACATTTTAAATATTACTTATATATTATAATTACTATCTTTTTAATTATTAAGCAATATTAAAAATTTCCTTAGACAATATTTTAAAGAATTCTTAAAATATTTTTATTAATATATAAATGATAATACAAACACATACATGTACACAGCATGATACATGCCTATTATCTGTTAGTGTTATAGGTAGATTACTTCTAAGTATATATGATTTTTTTACTATTACATTCAAATGGTTTCATCCTTCCTTTGCTTTGTCTAACTTGTCCACAAAAAGTAGATGTGTAAGCTGTACTACACCTCCATTTATACCTGCTATAAAATAATAAATGACCATAATCATGTAAAATGATTTCATTTTATATTCAGAGTGAATACATTTCCAAATGCTGTATCTAAATAATATGCAATGTTGCACATATACTCATTCTAAACATAATTACATCATAAATGTCTTGGGTCATAACCTGGAAAGAACATAGATCACAGGTTAAAAATCACTGATCTAACAAGAATATTACAATTCTTACTTGTTTTTGTTATGAAAAGTTTGTCTGTTATAACCCAATATATAAAATAAATTTTATACATTATATATGTGAGTGCACAAATAATTATAATTAAAATAAAATAAATAAAAATAATATAATAATAATAATAATAATAATAATAATCATTTATATTTCAACCAACAAATAGTCTTCTTCAATCTTTTACTTATATTTTTTAGAAAAACATTGAAGAAGTTAAAAAATAGGGTTTTTATTTTTAATAGTGTAAATTATTTATCAAACTTTATGTTGTAACTTTAAACAATGAGATGCCAAATTAATTGAATTAAGGAATGGAATATTATGGCAAATCTGCCCCCCCCCCTCTTGACTAACACCATTGATGCTTGTTATTTATTTATATTACCTAACTACTTTTGCCCATCTTTTTCCTTAAATTGATAATTTATTTCATTTAAATAAACGATAGATTTTTTTATTTAATGTAATTATATACGATATATATGTGTGCCTATACAAAATGTCTGGAAGCTACTAATTAATTTTGCTTTTAGGAAAAAGTGGAAAAATCAGGAGGAGCCTCGTGATATGTACGTGAAATTATTACTGACTGTTGCGTTTGGCAGAATAGCACAATTGGTTAAGCATTACCTTAATTTTCAATATTTCGAATTTAAATAACCAGATTTCCCATGCTATTAATATCACTGGCAGGCCAGCACCATCTGAAGAAAAGAGAAAGATAATACCACTCGAAATGTTGTATATATAAATATTAACCTGTGTAACAATTGAATGTAAGTGGAAAATTTAAAAAAAATCTAAAGACGTTTAATATTTTTAGATGATGAAAATAGTTCAACATATAGGCAGATTATATATATATGTTTTATGTGTGATTATGTGCACCCTGCACCTTCATTTGTTGTAAGAATTTATTCATGCAAATATAAATAGAAAAAAAATAATAATAATAATAATAGTATGTAGATTTACGGTTCGAAATGAAATTAAATATGGTTGATCAGTCAAAGAATGTGTGCGTTTTTTGTTTAACATTAGGTCATTTTACTTCTGGAAATGGTAGAGTGAATGATAATTAAAAATTATTACTAGATAATTATCAACGATTATAAAAAAATATAATTATAAGAAAATTATCATTAAATTAGTATACATTTGATATAATATGTAGATGAAATGTATATTTAAATGCGACTTTTTTGTATTCATTTTATTAAAATATTTTACTTCTTTATATATATGTAACATTGTTAGTACATCTAAAGCATTTAAAATTTATTTTTCTCAGTTTTCTCTCAAAAATTATGTATTTTACATCATCGGTCATCATCGTTAGTAAACATTTGTACACGAGTATGAACATTTTAACTACTGAAAAAGTGAAAAAGACAAAACGTAAAAAAGTTAGAAAGAAACGATTGGGGTTCCATTTGCTATATTATATTTAAAGGATGGAAATTTGTTTGTTCCTGATAGGGTGGAGAATTGATTAATGAACCAGAAATACTTTTGAGGACAGTCTAAGTGATCGAAGATAGGAATTTTTTAAAAAAATGGGTAGCGAACGAAAGAAAGAATAAAGATGATTTGTTTAATTATAAATAATTATATATCTACAGTAAATTTTGTTTGTGTTAATTTCTGTTTTCTTTCAAATTTTATATCCTTATGCACACACATTCATGTTATGTTGTGTACCATGAGACTAATTTTTTCTCTATATATATGTAATAATGTTATAATTCGATATCTATTTCTTCAAATCAATATACATAATCTTATAACTGAATATTTATATATATAAAGAAGGGATTTCCACCTATAACATAAGTTGTATTGATTTTATAACAGCTCATTGAAGTCATGTTGAGTACTGAGGATACTCTCAAACCCAAACACAAGATAGAGACTTTTGAAAAGATAAGAACGACTGTCTTATCTTTCAACTTAAATTTTAATTATATAGGCCAATTTAAAGCATCTTAGTTTGAGAGCATGAAGATGTTTCTCTATTCAATTTTACATCCATTATTTTCCTTCACATATTAAAGTTCGCGCAAAATCTTTAAATCTTTCAATTTACTACGTGTTAATATTATGAATTGTTAGAAATTTACTAAGCACAGAGATCACATGTAATTAAAGAGAAAGAATTTCCACTTAACATGGCATCGGTGAGCTATTATAAAATCAGTACAGTGCATACATTAAATGTAGAAATCCTTTCTCTTTAATTACATATGATCTCTGCTCTTAGTAAGTAGAATTAGATAGATAGATAGATAGATAGATAGATAGATAGATAGATAGATAGATAGATAGATAGATAGATAGATAGATAGATAGATAGATAGATAGATAGATAGATAGATAGATAGATAGATAGATGGATGGATGGATGGATGGATGGATGGATGGATGGATGGATGGATGGATGGATGGATGGATGGATGGATGGATGGATGGATGGATGGATGGATGGATGGATGGATGGATAGATAGATAGATAGATAGATAGATAGATAGATAGATAGATAGATAGATAGATAGATAGATAGATAGATAGATAGATAGATAGATAGATAGATAGATAGATAGATATTAGACCTGATTTTTTACAAAATTAAGGGTAAGTTATAAATGTAAATCACATTATAACAATTATAGGATACCCAATTCAGAAATTTATGAACTGTTGCCAAGGCAACTTCTATAATTAAAAGATGGCTTTTATCTTTTATCTAAGATCATAATATAGACAAAAAAGATGACAGTTGCACTGTAACAGATTGAGATTTTTATATTTCTAGAAGTTTAAACAAATTCTACTAAGCAGGCAAATATAACCTGTTTTGAAAACAGACTAATAAATAGTCATTTTTAAGACTTTCAAACCTATTGCATAATAAACTTAAGTTTGAAAACAAAATTAAGTGACTTATAAATATAAAATCACATGATAACAAGCAAAGCCTTCCAAATCATAAATCTATAATATGTTGTCAAGGCAACCTCTATAAATAATAAATAAAATTCACCTTTCATTCTAATCTAAGATCTTAATATAGATAAAAATCTGACACATATATTAAATCTAATTAAAAATAGGTTATACTTGTTAGTATAATGGGATTTACATTCTTGGGAATATTAAAATCTCAATCTATTGCAATCCAAGAGTCAACTTTCTTGTCTATATTAAAATTTTAGACTAGTGTAAAAGATGAGATCCACCTTTTACTTATAGAGGTTTTCTTGACAACAGATTGTAGATTCATGGTCTGGAATCATTTAATTTATATTTATAAACCATGTATCTTTGTGCAAGACCAGTATATTATTTAAATAAAAGTTTTAAAAATGAATATTTATTAATCTACTTTTAAAACAAGTTACATTTTCATGTTTAATAGGTTTCATTTAAATTTCTACAAATATAAAAATCTCAGTGAGTTAGAGTCCAAATGTCAGTTTTTTTTATTTAGTTAAAAATATTAGACCCCAATGTCTAATGTCTATATTTATAAAGGAAAATCAAGTCATATGTAAAATAAAGAGCATGCTAATAACTCTAAAAAAGCTTATTATCTTTATTTTATATGATAAATGCCACAAGAGAACACATTAAAAATCTTTATCTAGGATTATTCCCATCCCAGTTTTGAGCTATGGTTCTCATCAGTGAGGAGCTAGGACATCAAATTCAAAATATGAACTCAAGCCCAGCATTTATCTAATACTTAACTATTAAGTATAAGATTTGAAATTTCAGGCATTTATATATCTTCAAAGTCAGCTCTCCAACTAAAATAGCCATATGGGACTGCACTAAATTCAGATACACCATATATTAATAGCATTAGCAATCTAATATAGGCACAGCCAAATTATAATATTAATAAAATCAATTCATATATCACATAACTTATATAGCTTGTATTTACAAATATGTAAAATAAAGAGCATGCTAATAACTCTAAACAAGCTTATTTTATTATTTTTTATGATAAATGCCAACAAAATAATGCATTCAAAATCTTAATCTAGGATTGTCCTCATTCCCAGACTGGTTTTGAGGTATGGCTCTCATCAGTGAGGAGTTAGAACATCAGATTCAAAATACCAACTCAAGCCCCAGCATTTATCTAATATAAATATATTGAGACAGACTACCTTATGGTACCCAATAAAGTGAAGAGTAAGTAACTTTAATAGTGGGTGTATGCATATACATTTAAACTTTAATGAGAAAAAAGAAATGAACATAGAAAATATTAGATATATAAATATTTTTTAAAAATTTAAAATTAATTAAATATTAATTAAGGAATTAAGTAATAGTATTTTTTAATATTTTGAAATATTGTAATAATTTAAAAAATATATATTTTTAAAAAAAGTCAGATACAACCAATTCTCTCTTTAGTGATTCAGAACTTCTTTGATTTTCTTTTTGAATGTTAATCTCAATTTTATAAAAGCAATACTACAAACGAACCATGTAACAAGTTCTTCTTTTAAGGAGAAGTAGAATTTGTAGTAACACATCTAATACTATATAGAGCAATGAAAATAAATCAAAAAAAATAAGAGCTGAAAATAATGGTTGAAAGTTGTAAAGATTTATTAATGTTTTTAAGTATTTGGGAATTTGTTTAACAATTAGTGAGGAAAATGAAAATAATAAATTAAAATGAAAATTGCAATGGCAAAAATAAGCTTAGTATAAGGCTCAGTTTGTTATTCTGTTATAGTTTTAAATCGGAATTAACCCTACCAATTTTCACTATTTTTCTGACAGCTTTGTTTGTTCTCACTAGTTAATACTTCTTGAGTTTATACTTGCTATCTGCAAATATTGCTTTATTGTCAAGAAATTTAATGTAATGAATCTTCTTTCCTTAGTATTAATTGGATTCTTATTATTTTTTTACTTTTAACAACTAATCTGGTAAATAATGGAAACTTTTCCTAAATTTATTTCTTCTGAAAGTCTATTTAATCTCACAAATACTTTTTGGTTCTCTTTTTTAAATCTAAGCTTAAATTTTCTTTTAGGTACTCCATAAAATCATTCAATTTATTTTAACAAAAACATTTTTTAAAGGTCAATAAAAGAATTTTTAATCTTTCCTTATATTTTTCACTAATTCAACTGAATCTCTTATCGCATTATTTTTTTTAAATCATTAACCTGCTTCAATCCTAGACCCAAGATAAAAATGCTTTCTATTAAAGATTGTAAGCGTCTTTGATTTTCGAAATATCCTGATCATTCTACATATTCTTATAATAATAAAAAGTACAATTATATAAAAAACAAATGATTAAAAATAGTATGAGTATTATTTAAATTGTTACTTTTACTTGCCAAAATGAGTGAAATATAACATATCTCTGTTTCCATGTTTAATGTTTATTAAATGAAGTAGCATTTACTTTTTCTTAATGTTGGGTCATTTTCTCTTATGAATTTATTAAAATTAAATTATATAATAATTAATAAATTTTACAAGTGCAGTGTTTAAATTGTAATTATATAGAAGGTAATCATCCCTTCTCACTAGCACTGCTGAACAGTAATATCAAAACTGCACAGATATTCTCACCCCAGGCACAAGATAGAGACTTTCAGAAAATAAAAACTACCATCTTATTTTTAAACTTAAATGCATTTATATGAGAAAATTTTAAGTATCTAAAAGTGAGAACATGAATGTATAAATCATTCATTTTAAATCCATTTCTTTTTTTAATAATTTTATTAGAACTTTTGAAATATTATAATTTATTTTGTGCTAATATTAGAGGATGTTAAATTATTTTCTCAAAGTCTCTATCTTATGGCTGAGCCTGAGAGTATCCTTGCAGTTTTAACATCGTTGTTTAATGGTACTAGTGAGGAGGGATGATTATCTTCTATATAATTACAATATAAACACTATTCATAAAATTTATTGATTATTATAGAATTTAACATCTTTTAATAATTATCAAAAACTAAATTATAATATTTCAGAAATGCTAATAAAATTATTAAAAATAGAAATGGTGTTAAAGTGAATGATTTATATATTTACACTCTCACTTCTAGACACTTAAGATTGGCTCACATAAGTGCATTTGAGTTTGAAAATACTATGATCATTGTTATTTTCTCAAAGTCTCTATCTTGTGGCAAAGAGTGAGTGTATCCTTGTAATTTAACAACACTATTTAATGGGCAATAGTGAGAAGGGATGATTACTTCTATATAAATAGAATTAAATTATATATATATATATGATAAACAAAACAAGTTATACATTTCGTAACTTGCTATAGCTTGCATTTTATGTTACTAGATGGAGCTTTACCAATAGCCCATGATCAAGTTTAGTTTACATAAACACTGAGAGAGATATAGAGTTAAATATCTCTTTCAAATTGTCTCCAACCTGTAAACCATGGTTTCGAGCTAATTGACTCACACCAGTAAAGGGTAGGAAGACCAGAAACTAGATCTAAACTCCAACTCTACTAAACAGCATTTATAAAACTTATTTCTATCAGCTTGAAAGCATGAATTTTTCAGATATGTAAATATCTTCAAATCCAGTCAAACAAACTAGATAGATATATGGGTCTGAATTCAGTTCAGTTTCAACATATAGTAAAAGCCTCTGCAATCTATATAATTGCAAAAACCTTCAAGGGTGTATTTATGATAAACAAAACAAGTTATACATTTTGTAACTTGTTATAGCTTGCATTTTATGTTACTAAATGGAGCTTTACCAATAGCCTATGATCAAGCTTAGTTTACATAAACACTGAGAGAGATATAGAGTTAAATATCTCTTTCAAATTGTCTCCAATCTTTAAACCATGGTTTTGAGCTAATTGGCTTATGTCAGTAAAGGGTAGGAAGATCAGAAACTAGATCTAAACTCCAACTCTACTAAACAGCATTTATGAAACTTATTTCTATCAGCTTGAAAGCATGATTTTTTTAGAGACATAAATATCTTTAAATCCAGTCAAACAAACTAGATAGCTTTCAAGCTGATAGAAATAAGTTTCATAAATGCTGTTTAGTAGAGTTGGAGTTTAGATCTAGTTTATTGTCGTCCTACCCTTTACTGACGTGAGCCAATTAGCTCGAAACCATGGTTTAAAGGTTGGAGACAATTTGAAAGATATTTAACTCTATACCTCTCTCAGTGTTTATGTAAACTAAGCTTGATCATGGGCTATTGGTAAAGCTCCATCTAGTAACATAAAATGCAAGCTATAGCAAGTTACGAAATGTATAACTTGTTTTGTTTATCATAAATACATCCTTGAAGGTTTTTGCAATGATATAGATTGCAGAGGGTTTTACTATATGGTGAAACTGAACTGAATTCAGACCCTTATATCTATCTAGTTTGTTTGACTGGATTTGAAGATATTTATGTATCTGAAAAATTCATGCTTTCAAGCTGATAGAAATAAGTTTCATAAATGCTGTTTAGTAGAGTTGGAGTTTATATCTAGTTTCTGGTCTTCTTACCCTTTACTGACATGAGCCAATTAGCTTGAAACCATGGTTTAAAGGTTGGAGACAATTTGAAAGAGATATTTCACTCTATATCTCTCTCAGGGTTTATGTAAACTACGCTTGATCATGGGCTATTGGTAAAGCTCCATCTAGTAACACACACATATATATATATTATAATGATCCGAAGAAGGAGCTTAACATATCTGCACTATGAGGGCGCCACTAGGCTACTTAGAACCAAAAAAAATTATAAAGTAGGCAGATACATAAGTTCAAAAAAAAAATTTTAATTTTTTTTATTTTATATATTTTGATTCCGGTCGTTAGCCCATTGTCACTAGCTCAGTGGAATAGCAGAGATTTATATTTTATAATAAATTCTTATCTAAGAATATATAAAAAAGAATAAAATAAGCCACTGCCAGTAATTATACACACAAACATTTATTTACGCACATATATATATAATTTAGCATTATTATTTTAGTATGTTTACTTTAGCATTTAACTACATTTTTAAATTTTATTTTACATTTTAATTTTTATAAGTTCGCACAGATGGATTTATAAAAGTTTGTTTTATAATGTTGAGTATAGATCAGCTGCATAGATTCCACGGTTAAAAACATTTCAAAATAAACATAACCGATCAAAATACAAAGTCATTGATAATGTCAATTGCAGAGGGAATACAAGAAACCCAATGGCATTCATCATAAGATGCCGCATTGACATCGATGACTTATATATTCTAACCGAATATGAAAACCACAACATAATTAACCGCTAACGAATCCATGCAACGTCCATACCCAACTTAAATTTAATGCATTTTTATTTAGAGTGTCGAGTATGAATAGACTACATAGATTTGCATTTGAAAAGAAAATATTCTATCCTTATTTAACCTTAGGCCAAAAGTTCGCAGTTAAACCAACGTCAATCCATCTGATATATCGATGCATTCAATGTAACATGAATACGGCAGCACAAAATAGGTTAAGAGAAGAAATTGCCTCTCGTCAGATAGGAATACTACATCTATCTGATGAGAAGAGCAATAAAAAAAAACTCCATAGGAAAGGACTGCGGTCATTTTGCCGACTTACGATCGCATTCCATAGGCAAAAAGGAAGTGTGCGGCGTATAAAGTGATTCTGCCCATAGCGAATCTCATACTACATCTACTAATTACACCAATATATCCAATCCATTGACCTAATTTAACTACGAAACAAATAACCTAAGATTACCCTCCCCTAATATAACTTTACAAATCTATATAGCCATTCACGCCCGACTTAAGTTTAACATTTATATAATTTAATTTAACGAAAAACAAAAATCATAATAAAAACTTAAAAGAACAAAAAAAAAAAAAAAATGGAAATGATTTTACAAAAGAAATACATCAAATTAAAATTACTTATTAATAAATAAAGTTGGTCAGATAGGATTCTATTGCAATTATTTAAATATGGAACAAGTTTTAGAATTAAAGTTCTTATTGTTTAGAAATGTTCATTAATTATATATATTTCTTACGTTTAGAAAAGTTCATCTTTAAACCATTGCTATTTGGGTTCCAGTATTAATTGTCCTGATGTCCTGGCGAGACTGGTATGCTGTTGGCCATTTTATTGATTCATCCGGAGGTCTTTTACTTTAGCTGGTCCTCGATGTAGAAAACGATGTCATTTCTCTTTCTTTTTTTTTAGCAGAACTGAAGGGATTGAAGAGTGCGTCTTTTCAATCCCTTCTCCTTCAACTCTGCACTAACATGTATCACCACCGCTATCACACATCTCTGTCTCTAATTAATTTTTTTATTTCCAAACCTTTCCTTTTATATTAATTTTGTGGATTAACTCAACATTACGTCATGATGATGAAGACCCTTTCATTGAGGTCCGATTCCTAAGGGATTTCTTTTTATTTGCTATTAGTTTCTATTGTTTTCCTATCTGACCATTGCTTATACATTTAAATGCCCAAGGGCTAGTTCACTTTGACTAATTAAAATAATCATTTCCATTTTTCAATAACATTAATTAATTTGTTTTCCAAACTTAAAGATATATTTTTATCTCCAAATCTTTTTAAGTTTTTGCTTTTAAAATACTTTTTCTATTTTTAATAAAGTTTTATTTTACGAATTTTTTTCATCTGTGTGATTTTATATATATTAGAGTTTAGATTATTTTTAATTTTCAATATTTATGTCTTAAAAAAAAAAAGTTTTTAAATGCGAACTTTTCAATGTCTTAATTTTTAAAAAATAATGTAACGGCGTATGTGCCCATTACATATCAGTAAACTTGCTTAAAAAAAATAAACAAAAAAAAATATTTTACTTATGGTTAGTAATTATGGTACATGATTAACAAAAACATTTACAAAAACATTCAGTTAGTAATTTTACAAAAATACTATATACAAAAAAGAAAAATGTTGATCATCGTTTTTCGAAGAAGCATCTAAGTTTACTCCTGGCCTCCTCCCCCCAAGAATTCTATTTTCTCTATATTTCATTTCTAACAAATGGCACGACAAGCAAATTATATAAATTTTTTATTTAAGAAGGTTGCATTGAGGTAAATATGTTTTAAGAAATAATGGGTTTAAACGTGTATATTTGCAGCACAATTATAAATACCACCAACTTATTTATGACTGACTGAAATGCTTACATAGGATTACACTGAAGTAAATTCCCAAACAGTACTCATCGTAAGGTACCACATTTACGATCATAAACTTACGTGGCTGTGCGCACCTATACACGTTAAAGCATAATATATATTAACAAAAAAAACATATTAATTGCAACCTTTTGACTTTCTTTTTAACAAAGTACAATTTAAAATTATTTATACTTTCTCATGTTTAATATATGTGCAATTTCTTTCTGGAAGTGCTTTTATAAGATTTAAAGTATATGACTTTATGTAACCAGATAAAAATATTTCATTTTGGAAAAAGAAATTTACTCAGGGCCCTCATGGTTTATCAAAGATCGGCTCATGTTGGGAAGCCAATTATAACAATCTGGAGAATAGGCAACTTAACGTATCTACACTACAGGGCACCACTAGGCATTTGAACCTAGAAAATTTATATAGTAGGCAGATAAATAAGTTAAAAAAAATTTTTATTTTATTTTATATATTTTGATTCCGGTCATTAGCCCATTGTCACTAGCTCAGTGGAATAGCAGAGATTTATATTTTATAATAAATTCTTATCTAAGAATATATAAAAAAGAATAAAATAAGCCACTGCCAGTAATATACACACAAATATTTATTTATGCACATATATATATATAATTTAGCATTATTATTTTAGTATGTTTACTTTAGCATTTAACTACATTTTTAAATTTTATTTTAGATTTTAATTTACATTTTAATTTTTATAAGTTCGCACAGATGTATTTATAAAAGTTTGTTTTATAATGTTGAGTATAGATCGGCTGCATAGATTCCACGGTTAAAAACATTTCAAAATAAACATAACCGATCAAAATACAAAGTCATTGATAACGTCAATTGCAGAGGGAATACAAGAAACCCAATGGCATTCATCATAAGATGCCGCATTGACATCGATGACTTATATATTCTAACCGAATATGAAAACCACAACATAATTAACCGCTAACGAATCCATGCAATGTCCATACCCAACTTAAATTTAATGCATTTTTATTTAGAGTGTCGAGTATGAATAGACTACATAGATTTGCATTTGAAAAGAAAATATTCTATCCTTATTTAACCTTAGGCCAAAAGTTCGCAGTTAAACCAACGTCAATCCATCTGATATATCGATGCATTCAATGTAACATGAATACGGCAGCACAAAATAGGTTAAGAGAAGAAATTGCCTCTCATCAGATAGGAATACTACATCTATCTGATGAGAAGAGCAATAAAAAAAAACTCCATAGGAAAGGACTGCGGTCATTTTGCCGACTTACGATCGCATTCCATAGGCAAAAAGGAAGTGTGTGGCATATAAAGCGATTCTGCCCATAGCGAATCTCGTACTACATCTACTAATTACACCAATATATCCAATCCATTGACCTAATTTAACTACGAAACAAATAACCTAAGATTACCCTCCCCTAATATAACTTTACAAATCTATATAGCCATTCACACCCGACTTAAGTTTAACATTTATATAATTTAATTTAACGAAAAACAAAAATCATAATAAAAACTTAAAAGAACAAAAAAAAAATGGAAATGATTTTACAAAAGAAATACATCAAATTAAAATTACTTATTAATAAATAAAGTTGGTCAGATAGGATTCTATTGCAATTATTTAAATACGGAACAAGTTTTAGAATTAAAGTTCTTATTGTTTAGAAATGTTCATTAATTATATATATTTCTTACATTTAGAAAAGTTCATCTTTAAACCATTGCTATTTGGGTTCCAGTATTAATTGTCCTGACATCCTGGTGAGACTGGTATGCTGTTGGCTGTTTTATTGATTCATCCGGAGGTCTTTTACTTTAGCTGGTCCTCGATGTAGAAAACGATGTCATTTCTCTTTTCTTTTTTTTTAGCAGAACTGAAGGGATTGAAGAGTGTGTCTTTTCAATCTCTTCTCCTTCAACTCCACACTAACACATATCACCACCGCTATCACACATCTCTGTCTCTAATTAATTTTTTTATTTCCAAACCTTTCCTTTTATATTAATTTTGCAGATTAACTCAACATTACGTCATGATGATGAAGACCCTTTCGTTGAGGTCCGATTCCTAAGGGATTTCTTTTTATTTGCTATTAGTTTCTATTGTTTTCCTATCTGACCATTGCTTATACATTTAAATGCCCAAGGGCTAGTTCACTTTGACTAATTAAAATAATCATTTCCATTTTTCAATAACATTAATTAATTTGTTTTCCAAACTTAAAGATATATTTTTATCTCCAAATTTTTTTAAGTTTTTGCTTTTAAAATACTTTTTCTATTTTTAATAAAGTTTTATTTTAATAATTTTTTTCATCTGTGCGATTTTATATATATTAGAGTTTAGATGATTTTTAATTTTCAATATTTATGTCTTAAAAAAAAAGAAGTTTTTAAATGCGAACTTTTCAATGTCTCAATTTTTAAAAAAATAATGTAACGGCATATGTGCCCATTACAATATATATATATATATATATATATATATATATATATATATATATATATATATATATATATATATATATATATATATATATATATGTAATCTTAACATGCAAGTGAAGAGTCACTGGCATACAACCCAGCTGACCACCAGACAGATGCTCTAAATAACTGTACCTCTGTGACTCCAAAAATGCAAATGGGTAGCAAAAATGACACTAGAATATGCATGCTGGTACCATAGTAACTATGAATTTTTACACATCTCAGAATAAGAGTCCTCTTATAGACAAAATATACTATAATACAAACACAAATAAAATCTCAGGTTTTTATTCTATTTAAATCTTATGTTCTTAATTAATCTTTTTTTATTGAATTCTTGGGTTCTTATCTTCCAAAGATTAGATTCTTATTTTCTCTAAATATTGAGTTCTTACTGTATCTACATCTCAGGGTTTCATTCATACTTGACACAAGAATAATTACTTTGCTAAACATTCAAACACCATTAGATAAAATAACCACTTAGATTCCTATTCACTAGATATTTTTTTTTTATATAATCTTATATTTCATTTTTAAAATAATAAAAAAGCAATAGTCAAGTATTTGAATACTTCCAATAACTTTTAGCTAGCATTAAAAAAAATACTCGTAAAACATTTTTGTATTTTTATCTTATCATAAGCATATTCATAAAGCTTGTGTAAATCTTGTTGAAATATCTGAATGTATAAACTTATACCAAGCAAATTAAAAATAATGTATTAGGCAGAAGGGTACTTTTATGCTACCCACTACATCATTGAGCACACTTGTAATAAAAGACAAAACAACATAATATTTTATTTTAAATAATGCAGATATAAAGAAAAATGAATAAATTAAATAAATATTTTTTAAGGGGACTTATGAAATGTACTCTCATATACAATAAAGTTTAATAAGCAATTATTTTATCTAGCACCATGTTTACAATTATATTACATTCAAATACCAGCCTTTCAAGCTACTTGAGCACATGCCTTTTGAGAGTGTTAAATAAATGAATACTTTCCTCTTCAATCCAAGATATAGTATTTATGCAGGAATGAAAAGGATCCTCTTATTCCTATGACTCAAATTCTTTTATATGAGCAAATCTGAAGTACTGTTGAAGAGAGCGTGAGTAGAATTCTCACTTTAAATTACTATTTACAATGTTTTTTGGATCGAAGTGGAAAGTATTCATTTATTCAAGCTCTTCTCAACAGTATTTCAACATCTCATCAAATAAGAGGATCTTTATTCCTGCATAAATCTGACGAAGGGAAGTATTCATTTATTTAACACTCTCAAAGGTGCATGCTCAGTTAGCTTGAAAGGCTGATATTTGAATGTAATAAAGTTTAATATAACTTTATTAATTGGATTTTGTGGATAAATTGATGGGTTGGTGATAACAAAAACATAAATGTATCTAATGAATAAAAGTATTTATTTACAATATGACAATACTTTACCACAATAAAATAAATTTATACAATAAGCAGTAAACTTAATAGTACAAATTACTATCAATATAAGCAATTATCTAACATAAAATAAAATATATATCTTGAGTAAATTTTTGTAAAATCACAGTAATGAAATTTGCATTATATTTAAGAAGTTTTCACACTTTATTTAAAAGATCGATCTATTTACAATTATGTACACAGAATAGCAAACATATGCCATTAAACAGGCCACTAAAAGGATAACTAAATTGCAATATTAGCAATGTTGAAAATCAATACCTACATATAATTCTTATGATATTGTAAACAAAGTTGAATACTACACAAAAATAATTTATATAGATTTATTTTATTAATGCATACAAGGGCCACAATAATAAAAGAGCTCAATACTAACAATATTTGAAAATAACTTGTAGTAGAGGTAAGCAGTTTTATAAACATACATGCCTTAAATGCTCTAACATAATAAATCCACTAAAAAACAGAATGAATGGTAATAAATAAATGGACACCCAGTTCATGATCTGAAACTACCCAAGTAAGCCACAATCTCTCTCTCTCATGAAGGGGCATAATAATTACCAAGCAATGGAAACCATTTACAGAACTCCTAAAATTGATACCTGTCACCAAGCAGCATATCAATTAATAAATGAACAGGCATAGATTATTAATAATGTATGAAAATGTAATCTGCACTTACTTTCATATGAACAAAAACACACATAGTCTGTCATTGGAAAGTAAGATAATCTAAGAAAGATCACCCCCTGTAACATTATCATTTTCAAGTAATAATAAAAAAAATGCAAACATCTGAGTTAAAATAGGTCAAATTGACACCATTTTACCTCTCAAACTGAGAGGGGTGTGATGTAACATTCACAAATATATATTGTACCACTCAGGAAGAGCACTCCATGTGAAATTGTTGGTCACAATTACTAAAAGTAAAATTTTCATAAATAATGCAAAAATTTTAAGAATTGGTTAATAAATAATAGAATCACTAAGCTGTCTGTAAATAATTAAATAAATTATCTCATTAGAAAATAAGAAAAATTAAAAAAAAGTTTAAAGAGTTATTCATATAAACATCATTTATCAGTAAAAGTTACAATTAATTAATTAGAAGTGGGTAGAAAATGTAACTTAGAAAAGCTAAAAGTAGTTGAATTTCAAATAATCAAAAGTTAAAGCTATAGCAGTTTAAAAATAATTTTTTTACATAAAATTAAAAATATCTCTTCATTTAATTTAAAGAAGAAAAAAGGCTCTTCTAGTTATGTAAAAGAAATAAAATATATATGTCCATTAATAGTGAGATGTAAACATAAAGGAATGGTAAAATGTGTGCATGTTAATTAAAGACCTACAGCCTTGTTAAAACTATTACTAAAATGGAATATGAAAGTTAAATATTAAAAAATGAATGAAGGCATATAATTGGAATTTCCCTCAAGAATTGTATACACTCATAAATTATATAAAAACAGAATTAGCAATGGCTACTAATTAAAATTCCTAAAGAACAGGGATTAGCAATGGCTACTAATTAAAGAATCTATAAACAATTAATTAATTAAAATCTTACCAAAAATTTAATCAAAAGCAGTGGACAAATTTTTAACAATGGATATAGCTGGAAGGTATAAAAACTAATTAAAAAATGACAACAGGTCATCATATAATTCATCAGTTTTTCACTATTCAATCAGTTTTACAATCAGTCTTCAGTCAGTCTTGTCACATATCCAGAGTCAATGTTTTTATATATCTAAAAACAATGCAGTGTTAGCTGTCATTGGAAGCATACAGCCAGATTTTAGCCTGTTCAATGGAACATCAGCAACCTGCCCGATAAAAGTAATGCCTGCCTAATAATTTGAAACCACTAGAAATGTCTACCTGTCTTTAATAAGAGTATCATGAAATAGCAATCATAGGAACCACCACAGAAAGTCTCAAATCCAACCAGTTGGTAAAAACTCACATGAAGTAGCAAACAGCAAGAAGTCAATGTCCAAAATCCTATAGGTAATAAATAACATTTTCTTATTCCATTTCTGATATTAATGTAGCCATTGCAATCTTTAAAGCCTCCAGAGTCAGTAAAAAATGAACTCTATAGAATGCCTAAAATGAACTATTGATGTGTGTGTTTTAAATGTTTTGTGTTTATTAAATGCTCTTTGTTATATTATATTTTATTGCATGATTTAATAAGAGTGCATGCACTTATATATAAAAAAAATCATTGTTTAAGTTAATTAAGGGTTAATGATAAATTCCAAATTAGTTAATTAAGAGTTGATAATAGTAGTTTCCAAATTATTATAATAATAAACATTTCATTAAAATAAATTTTCTTTAAAACTTAATTCTTTACTCATACCACTAATTAAAGCAACAATTTATTATATTATTCTTTTGGATTGAGCTAGTTGGGATTTCTTAGGCACTAAATTGGTTTGCCATCATTCATGGCATGTTAGTTGCTTTTGTAATTAACTGGCACCTGGAGTTTACTCTGAAACAAAAAAATGCTTTGAATGATAGGTGAATGAATTTTGCAGCTGAGATCTGTGACCTTGAAACATAATTGTAGATATATATATATATATATATATATATATATATATATATATATATATATATATATATATATATATATATATAGTTTCAGCTTTGTTACAGATACCCTCTGGGTATTATTCTTTTTTCCTTAAGGGACCAGTGGAACAATACTTAAATTGTATTGGAGTAGATTGAATGTATAATTTTATAATAATAATTGTATCAGATGTTATATGTATAAGAAGTCAACAATGTGTTTATCCTAAAACTTGCTTTTCACAATTTTCTATTATATTAAAGATAAAAAATTCATGCTAGTTTTTAGTTCCCTGTTGACTATCCCTACACGGTTCATTTGGCTTTTCCCAATGTGAGAGCAGAACCATCACATATGACAGTAATTAATCATATGTCAAATAGAATCATCATAAATGACAGTCAGTTAAATATTTTTTTTGTTTGAAAATATTCAAAAAAATTCTAAATTGTGTAATTGTATTTAAGAAAGTGGTATAGTTAAAATTAAGAAATTGATTGAAACAATTTTTTTTCTTTTAAATGAAAAAAGAGAAAATAAAGACAGTTAGATATTTTGAGTGGAGTTATGGCATTGAGGACAGGTAGGGGAAAAAAGGACAAAGGAAGTTGGAGTCAGTCATATGTTTCATTTTAAGAAAATAAATAAACAGTTAATATTTTGAATTTATTTTAAATGAAAGCACCAGTCAAATAAACATTGAAAAAAACAACAACAATTTTGAAATTGAAATTTGTTTCAAAAATGGGAGGAAAAGAAAAAGAAGAGAGTGAAACACAGAAGATGATGAAAATGATGATGAATATGATGGAAGAAATGTGCCAGGAATTCAAGCAAAGTCATCAAAAACTTATTGCAGAAAATCAGATGTGAGATAACAGGAAAGGTAGAGAGAAATCATAAAGCCATAGAAGCCATAAAAAAAGAGTTGAATAAAGAAAGTCAGAAAATAGAAAAGGAAGTTGAGGTGATAAAAGACATGAAAATTGAATTAGAATTAGATAGCATTGAAACAGATAAAGTGGAAACAAATATAAAAATATATAGAGTTTGGATACAGATAGGTAGTGAGGTAGAAAAATTAGAGAATGTAAATCAAGATATAAAAGAAAGTTATAAATTAAATATAGAAAATAATATAAAAAATTTCCACCAGAGCAGTATAATTTCAAGGCAGAAATAGAAGCCATTTACAGAGTGCTATTATGTAGAGCAGTTGAAAAACACTATAGACAAAGGATTTTCTCTTTATAGTATTACTAAGGCAGTTAACAATAAGATAGGACAATTTGAAGAACTGTGGAATTTTTATAAGCATAAAGGTTTTCTGATTTATGAGGCAGAAAATAGAATAAAATGGGAATGAGAAAAGGCAACAAATTATAAGTGAGGGGTAGACAACAGGGAGAAGGTAATTTATATTAAAGAGTCAGTAGGTAGAAAGAAAGAACCACCTGACCAAGTTTAGAAGTTAGTAAATGGATGGAATGCTAAAGTAAAGAAAAGAAACAAAAGACTGGAAGTGGACTATGAGTTGAATAAAACTTTTAATGTAGATGACAAACCTGAATAGAATTTTGCTATTTAAAACTGCAATAATTTTTTTTTAAAAAAAGATGAGGAATTGTTTTTGTAAAATAATAATAATGGAGGCTTTCCTGGATAATTTTTTTTTTTTTGCATGCACATATTAAAAAGAAAAGTTCATAAATAAATAGGTCAAACAAATGGTTTAAAGTAATCAAGTTAAATAAATAAATATAAAATATCTGTAGAAAATAATAAAGTAGCATAATAAAATAAAATATTTTTTTTGAATACACATAAGTTAATAAAAGAAAGTAAATAAATGGTTTAAAATAATATTCATAAGGGTTAATATAAATAAATAATATAAATGAAATGTAAATCTAAGTTTAAGTTAGGAGTGTATAAGAGATTGTGTTTAATTGAAAGGAGGGTAGCAAACATAGAATTGAATTTTAAGAAAAGTTAAAGCTGTTGGCTGGATGAAATTAGTCCCCATAATAGACTGTCAGGGATCACTTCTCAGGGGAGAGTCCCCATTTTCTATAAATATGCACACTGGGAACAACCAGAGTAATCCATGAATCACTTCTTTGGGGGAGATTCCCCATATTTTATATTATTCCCAAAACATAAGTTGAATTGAACAGTAGATAAATCCTGCCATTCACAGCAATCTTTTCTTTTCACAAAGTTTGGTGGAAACTTGGCATATGAAGCTTCATGTCAAATATGAGTAAGTCAGTATAAGTGAGCAATGCTGCATCTGCATCATTTAAAAATCTCTGTATCACAAAAATAGTGTTGTCCTCATGGTCATTATCTAGTACAAGATCATTGTAAGCAGAGGGGGGAAAAGCATAGTCAAAACAGATTGCCCTCAGCATGTATATTTCCAGATAAAAAAATAAACTTAGAAAGATAAAATTAATGTAAACAGTTCAAATTTAATAAAGAAGTTATCAGAGAAAAAAATGGTCAAAAATGACACATTTTACTTTTGTCAGGGGAGCAGTGTAATGTACCACTCTTGAAGAGTGCTCCACATGAAATTGTTGATCACAATTATTAAAAGTAAAATTTTCATAAATAATGCAAAAGTTTTAAGAATTGATTAATAAATAATAGAATCACTAAGCTGTCTGTAAATAATTGAATTAAAGTATCTCATTAGAAAAAAAAGGAAAATCTAAAAAAAAAGTGTAAAGAGTTATTCATATAAATGTCATTTATCAGTAAAAGTTACAATTAATTAATTTGAAGGGGTAGAAAATGTAACTTAGAAAAGCTAAAAGTAGTTAAATTTCAAATAATTAAAAGTTAAAGCTATAGCAGTTTAAAAATAAATTTTTACATAAAATTAAAAATATCTCTTTTCATTTCATTTAAAGAAAAAAAAGACTCTTCCCCATTATATAAAAGAAATAAAATATATATGTCCGTTAACACTTTGTGTTTCCAATTCATTTAAAAGTAAAGTGGCTTGACGTCACTCTAAATTGGTCACTTTTCATACTACGATTACGATTTTGGGCACATTGTAAAGATTAAAAAAAGTTCTGTAAGATGCTGCCCTCTCTTGAATTATTTTACAAGTGAAAACTCAATAAAAATGGCTTTATGTGTCAAACAAAGAAAAAATAATGCCTCTTCTTAAATCTGATTGGCTATTAAATTTTAACAACAAAGAAAACGGCTGCCAAAAAGTAAAGAGTTACGAACTGTTTTTATTTTATTTCAAAAATGATAAACAAATGTTTTAGACCATTTTAACAGTATTTTTTGACAAATTATAAATTATTTTGATAAAATATGCTAAAAATAAAATTATTTTGGAAAAATAGTTAAGATTTTTAACAAAAATTATTTGCTTTTTTCTACAACTAAACTTGGCAAAGAAAATCACGGTGTTAGCAAAATGTTTTGATTGGTGAGTAAAATTTTGTTTTACACTTTCTGCTCACGAAAATTTATATATTTAAATAATAACAATTTATTTTTGAAAAAACTTTCATTCATTTTCATAACCTGACAAATTATTAATATACATTTTACAAACAAAACTAAAGTGAATATAATATTAAAAGATGAATATATTTTGATGTTTGAGTTTGTGAATTGCCACTTGACTTTATATTGACCAATTAAAAGTTTCGACTTTTACCCTCATTTGGCCAATGAAATAATTGGTGCTTTAAACGTTAATCATGAGATGTAAACATCAAGGAATAGTAAAATGTGTGTGTTAATAAAATGGAATGTGAAAGTTAAATATTAAAAAACAACTGAAAGTGTATAATTGGAATTTTCCTCAAGGATTGTATACACTCATAAGTTATATAAAAACAGAATTAGCAATGGTTACTAATTAAAATTCCTAAACAACAGGGATTAGCAATGGCTACTAATTAAAGAATCCATAAACAATTAATTAAAATCTTACCAAAAATTTAATCAAAGCAGTGGAAATTTTTTTAACAATAGATAAAGCTGGCAGGTATAGAAATTAATTTTAAAAATGACAATATGTCATCACATAAATAATCAGTTTTTCATCATTCAATCGGTTTTACAATCAGTCTTTAGTCAGTCTTGTTATGTATCCAGAGTCAGTGTTTTTCATGTATCTAAAGAAAATGCAGTGTTAGCAGTCATTGGAAGCAGACAGCCAGATTCTAGCCTCAGTCTGATGGAACATCAACAACATGCCCAAAAAAAGTAATGCCTGCCTAATAATTTGAAACCACCAGAGATGTCTAAATGTCTTGAATAACAGTATCATGAAATAGCAATCATAGGAACCTCCACAGACACCTCAAATCCAACACATTGGTAAAAACTAACATGAAGCAGCAAACAACAAGAAGTCAATGTCCAAAATCCTATAGGTAATAAATAACATTTTCTTATTTCATTTCTGATATTAATGTAGCCATTGTAATCTTTAAAGCCTCCAGAGTCACTAAAACAAATGAATTCTATAGCATGCATAAAATGAACTATTGATGTATGTGTTTTAAATGTTTTGTCTTTATTTAATGCTTTTTTGTTATATTATATTCTATTGTGTGATTTATTAAGAGTGCATGCATTTATATATATATAAAATCATTCTTTAAGTTAATTAATATATATATAAAATCATTCTTTAAGTTAATTAAGAGTTGATAATAGTAGTTTCCAAATTATAATAATAAACATTTCATTAAAATAAATTATCTTTAAAACTTAATATTTTGTTGGTCAATTCTTTTACTTATGCCACTAATTAAATCAGAAACTTATTATATTATTCCTTTTGATTGAGTGAGTTGGGATTTCTTAGGCACTGAATTAGTTTGTCATCATTCAGGGCATGTTAGTTACTTTTGTAATTAACTGGCACCTAAAGTTTACTCTGAAGCAAAAAAGCACTTTGAATGATAGATCTTGAATTTTGCAGCCGAGAAGATCTGTGACCTTGAAATGTAGTTATAGTTATATATGCCATATATATAGCTTCAGCTTGTTTACAGATACCCTCTGGTTATTATTCTTCTCTGCCTAAGGGACCAGTGGAGCAATACTTACATTGCATTTGAGTTGATCAAATGCATAATTTTATAATAATAATTGTATCACATGTTATATGTATAAAAAGTCAACAATCCTAAAACTTGCTTTTCACAATTTTCTATTATATTAAAGTTAAAAATCCATGCTAGTTTTTGTTTCTCTTTTGACTGCACCACTTGGTTCAATATATATATATATATATATATAACACTCATATATTTGTGTTACATAATTTTCGTAGTTAAAAAAAAAAAAAAACTTAAAAAATAAATTTTAAAACTTAATTCAAGTTTTGCATCAGATCTTTAAACTAGATTTGTTTTTTTTTGTCTTTAAAAAATAATCAGGGAGGGGAAAGGGAATCTGGTTTAAATAAAGATTCAGAACCTGCTTTCTTCTTTTTATAATAAATATTGTAAAAGGAAAAATGTAAAAATATAAATGAATGGAAATGAAAATAATTTTTTTATTAAATAATAAATTAATTAATTAATGTAGTTTTTGTAATCTATCTCATCAGCAGGAATGCCATTAAATTTTGGAAAGATTTATATCCAATAAGATAGTAAATTAATCTAAGAAAAGATTAGATAAATGAATTTTAATTAAAAACTAAAAACTAAAATTTTGATAGAAGTAGACAATAGAAGAGGTAGGTATAAAAGTGGCAACTTGACTATTCTTATTGGTTATTACTCAAATTTGTGTGTTGCACATTCAACAAAATCATCAGAGAATCAGTTATTTATAACTCCCCGAAAATGTAAAAGTAAATGCCATAAAAGCAACAATATGCATTGCTAAAGAACTCAGGAGTATTCATCTGGGTTTCATTCCCCAGTCTTTGGCACCTGACTCTTCCTCCTGTAATCAATGCCTCAACCATAGTAAATACTCTGACACATACTCTCTCCTATTGTCACTTAGAAGCATGGAAGAAACCAAAGAAAATCATTGCTGATGACCGAATGACAAGCTATGAGGAGCATCAGAAATGGAAAGAACCATGAATGGTGGAAAGAAACTATACTAACTGCCAAAATGATGATGTCATCTCTCCATTAAGAAAACATAGGTAAATATAAACATTCTAAAGTTGTTAATTAAATGTCTAGACATTATTATGAGAAAATGAACTGTTATAAAGGACAATTGATATTATAAAATGACACTTAGTATTTAATAATTATTGTATATTTATTTTTTTGAATTATATATATAAGTATTATTGAAATATTGAATCTATTGGGGTGTGCATAGGAATAAAAAGTGTTTATTAAATATTGCTTGGTTTATTTTCTCTTCTTTAACTGCATCACCATGATTATATGATTATTAATATGTACTTGTCATTAATCTGCTGTGTTCTCTGTCCAAAATGGTGGAGCTAGAATGGGTAAGTTTTTAAGTGCTGGGTTTGATTATCTTTTGGTCAGACATGCCAGGTATATAAAGTTATATAGCCAGATGATATTTGTCTCAAAACAAATAAATTGCCTTAGATGATTGGTGTTGTCTCAGCAGTTATGGAAGAGTGCTATGACCAGTAAAATGGTCAGAACTATGCATTCATGTAGTCCCAATCTGGTTATAGGTATCTTTGATAATTAATCTATGAATGATATTCTACCCATCTGCTTGAAGGTGCGATCACTGGGGCAAACATGTTATAAATTTAGAAATGAATATAAACATGTCTTAAAGAAATAAAAAAAAATTGGATAATATTAAATAATTTAAATAAATATCAAAATAAATAATAATGTTTTCTAAGTAAATAATGTATAAATGTCAAAACGTTAATGGTACAGCATGATATGTAGTCAGTTACCAAATGTACACAGTTAATATTACAAAAGAATATAATAATACCATAAATAGTAATAATAATCAGTTAAGAATAAATAATATTAGTAATGTTATTTTAACACCTCCCTGTGATTGTTGCAATAATATATATATATATATATAAGCGCATAATTATTGATATATATATATATATATATATATATATATATATATATATATATATATATATATATATATATATATATATATTGTGCCCTTTTCTATAGGTCAGTAATAGTTTATAATAGTCAATTACTAAAAAATTTTAAATTTAGAATATGTTTTTTTTAATACATTAATTATATTAGGTCAATTATATCTTTAAAGTACAATTTGAAGCTAAAGAGAATATGTAGTATATAAAATCATTTAAAAATAGTTATATAAAGCTTTAAATATTGTTGCATATGGTTGTAAAAGCTGGCCATATTAAATAACACAGCTATAAATAATTAAAAGTATATTTAAAAATCCGATTTTAATAGTGTAAAACATATGATTTAATAAATGCTATATTTAGATTTGTAATCATATTTAAATAATCAAAATTAATATAGTATATTTTTAAAATAAATTTTGTGATGGTGAAAATTATATCTAATTCTATATTTTCTAAATTATTCTTCCAAATTTTCTATAATTATTTTATATAATATAATAAGTGTATCAATTTTATTAATCTAGACAGAGAAATAGATAGAAAAACGTCTGTCAAAGTTGTAATCACGTGGTTTTTTAATGTATACTATCACACACTGCTTGTTTGAATTAATAACAAAGTTTAAAATATTTTAAAAGTTATATTATAGAGTTGGATAGAATTATTGCCTATCATAAAAGTAAATAGTATTAAACACTAAGTTAACTATTGCATGTAATGTTTTAAGTAATGTAATAAAGAAGAATACAGATATATAAAATTAAATATTTTATTTAAATAAAAATAGATACATTGAATATTATAAATGGAATAAGTTATTAAATGTTATTTTAAATGTTTAAATAGTCTTAATAAAATAATAATTTTATTTAAAAGTAATATTTTAAGTAATGTTTTAGGTTCATTAAGTCATCATTTTATTTTTCAAATATAATTCTACTATAAATTGAAAATCTGTAAATTTGTTTTCAAGCGGGGTAAGAATTGACCAATAAGAAATAAGTATCCTTACAGACGATAAATATTGTTGTAACTAACTTATAGGGGGAGAATAAAAAATGTATTGAAACCAGAGAGAGGTAAATTATAACTATCAAAAGATAGTGTTTTTAAAAATCTTTTATTTTAGTCAATTTTTTTAGTACTTTCTTATAACTTTATCTGCAAAAAACTAATTGATAATTTTAAAAATATATTTTTTGCCAAAAGAAAGTATAAACTAAAAATATTTTAATAATTTCGTTTAACATGATTTTCTAATTTTTAAAGTACTTACCAGTCGTATTTTATCTAAAAGTTTAACCTAAGCTACGCAAATAAAAATGGATATACTACAAAATAAAATGGATAGAAATTGTAATACTGTAAAAATATTTGAAATATTTATTGATACAGCTTTATTAATATTTAACCGAAGAACTGTTTTGGTACATAAAAAAAAACCACAGCTCGGACATTACATTATACGGAATCTAATGAAAAAATTGGAGAAGCATTATTATGCATAAGTTTATTCAAGATTTATTTTAAATGGTAATAAGATAATTATATATTGCATGAATTATTTTATATAATATGAGATTCAAATGAGTAAAATGTTATATCCTTTCTAAAGGTAATATTTTCGAGTGCAGAACTAGATAAAGAACCCAGGAGAATATGTTATAGAAGCGTTTTGATATTAAAATATCCGTTCTTCGAATTATTTAAAATGTACTTGGAAAAGATTTGTTCAAAAGTATTTGAAGTTTTTATTTTAAAAGAGATTTATAAAATACCAAGCGAAAGTTTTAAATGTACCCAAAAGGAAGCATAGATAAAAGTGAACACATAGATGAATGAAAAATGGATCCATGGAAATATAAATGGTACTTAAAAGTTTATCGAATATTTTAAAATTAAATTAGATGGATTGATGCATCGGATACGCAGAGAATATTGGTAGAGAAGATTAAGAAGCTTCAAGGGATTAATTAATATTATCGTCCTAAAAATGAAAACAAGGATTATTTTCTAGATTTTAATAAATGGATTAATAATTATTTTTGTTTTAAACTTTAACGCGCTTGGAGAACATTTTTAAAAACTCTAGAGAAAATAATAAGCATTTTGGACTTATCAGAACTATCGTCAAGAAAATATGTAACTATAGTTTTGATTTTTTTTTTATTTTGTTAACCTAGTTTAAATCTAAATTTTTATATAAGATTAGGAAAAACATAAAAACATTAATTTATTAATATTAAAATTTTATAATATGACAATCTAATAATTTAGCTAAAAAATATTTTAATATAAAGTGTATGGGTATGAATTTTTTTTTTATATCTGCAATGCTCAAGTGGACAAAGGAAGCCTACTGAACACGATGACTAGATAAAGGTTATTGGTAATAATAATAACTATTAATAATTTTATAATGTATATTTTTTGTTTTCTTTAGATCATCCATAAATTGGAAGAATGAAGTGTAAAAGTTTTTAAAATTATATGTAACGCATTTCATACAACATTTTAAAAGACATTATGAGATAGGATTGATTTGAAATATGCATACGACAATTTTTTGACTTTTTTTTTAGTAATATAATCCAACATAACAAATAATTATGTGATTCTTTTAAAGTTTCATGATATGGGATATTCAAATATTGTTTAAGTAAATCGTATATGATTAAACATACAGAGCAATGAAGTAAGCAGACTTTTCTTATGGGATAGTAAGATTGTTTAACTATTAATGAATTTTGTTTATTGTTTTGTAAATGCAGACAGTTATTTATCGATGTAAGATGTAGAAAAATCTTGAGAAATAATGTTGAGATAGTGGCTTGGAAGTACTATAGTTAGCAGGAAACCAAGATGATGTATTTTTAAAAAAATAGGATGTTATAAGGAATGGAAATAATATTTAGTCTTTATGTGGTTATCAGCATAGTTAACATAGCCCTATGACTGATGCATATTTTATTGGACAGTGTTTATATTACTTTAAATATTGATGTTCTAATAAAGCTGAAGAAATAGCTTTAACATCGTCCCTGTACTAGAGGATATTAGGCAGATAAATGTCCTACCTCTTCGCACTGTACCATGATTTTGAGATATGTTAAGAATAATACTCTAGCTTTCTTCCTTAATCCTATACATCTGTTTTCGCTATCTTTATTTCATGTAACTGCATCGTTTAGTAAGATATTTTAAAAGAAATGATAAATAATTTAGAACTAAGGTTGTGCTATCGGTTTTGGATAAGATTAGTTTATTTGCTTATAAAGAGCAGAATATTATAACTTAAATTTGAAGATCCAAAGTGTCCTAGGGAAAGAAAAGAATCATAAAATATATTTTGAATTTTATTTTGGAAATGAAATATAAAATTTTTAAAATAAGGTATCTAAACAAAGATATTTTTTAAAGTGATAATAATTTTAAATGCTTTATTATTATTTTTTTTAAGAGAAAATAAGTATTGCATTTTTTTTTTAAAATACAATAGTACAAAGTAAATTATGTAAACAATATGCATAGTATATTTTTGTTTATTAATTAACAGACATCTATTAATGATTAAACTTATATCATACTAAAGTAGGGCTTAAAGAAGAATATATTATGATTAGTAAACATTGTGTGATAAATACTAAAATCTAGTATTGAATTTTGGATAATAGTTTGTGTAACATCTTTGACTTTGCAAGATGAATTTTTTTTAATATTTTGAGAAATCCATACTCATTATAAAATTTTATTTTCTATGGAATGTTTCTAAGTATGAATTTTTAAAATAGGATAGTTTAATAATATTAGAGATAAAATGCTGTTGTTAATAAAGTAGATAAATATATTTTGTAATAAGTAACCATAAGGAGAAAACAAATAGTAACATTTTTTTTAAATTTTGTCATAAATCTAAATAAAATATAATTGAAATATAAATTATTTTTTTATAACCAGGTAGATCAAACTGTAAAATAAAAAGGGTTAAGGATATCCACTGTAAATAATGTAAATAAATTGTTTGGTTATTTATTGTTAGTAATAAACTTTGTTAAATTTTGTTATTTAAAAAATTTTGTGTCAGAGTTATTTGTTTCTCCACACTGCTGCATAAAAACACGATATATGCATAATAACTGAAACAAATATATGGTTTTGCACAAAAGATAAATAAAGAATTATTTTAAGAGTTTTAAATGTTTTATTGGTATTCATTATAATTAAATAATCATAATCTTACATTATTTATTGGTCATAAATCAGTTATCACAATATTATATTAAATTATAAGCTATTTGTTGCCACACATATTTTGTTTGTCAGATTATTAAAATGCTACCACGTATTTATTATATCATTACATGAAGAATATTATTAATGTTATTTATTATTATTAATTTAAGTGTAGTAGATTATGACATAAAATCCCTTCTCATATTTTAATACCGTATTTTTAAATTAACTTAGAATAAATTTTATGAACCTGAGATTATTTTATTTGAGCTAGATTATTATTAAATAGAAGATTAAAATTTAATTATTAGTTTAATCTTAGTGAATTGAAGTTATTAAAGTCGTAAGAATACTATGAGTTTGTTGTTTAAAATAGTAATAAAGGGGGGATAGTGTTCTTATGCCATTGAGGTAGTATCCTGTAGGATATTGGCTCAATGTAATCTATCTTGTCACCTGTATTTTCACTTCAAGTCTCATGAAAATATTAAATATTTATTTAATTCATTTTATAAACTGAACCTTATACGTATTTTAAATTTAAGCTAGTGGAATATTTTAATTTTAATACTGAATATTTTAGTTATTAACTAATAACTGAGCTAGAACCTGTTTTATTTTATACCATATATTATCTGGAAGTGAAGATGCATTAAATACAAGGTTAGAATGAATATATATATATATATATATATATATATATTCATATGGTGAATTACTATATATATATATATATATATATATATAGTAAATAATATTGAAATTAATTCACCAGCTATGATAACATGATAAATTGACAAACTGAAGATACAAAAATAAAACTATAAACTTGACAACTATATGTAAAAAAATCATAAAAACATATAAGAATTTTTTCTCTTCTCTAAAAATTCCATGTTTGATTATTAGTAAAGGCCAAAGTAACCTTTAAAAAGTTCATTTTAAACAAAGACCTGTTTGACTGTTTCTACACTTTCCAATTTCTGGATGATTAGAAACTGAAGCTTTTTTTTATCTTCGTTTTAGTCTTTGACTAAGAATATCCAGATATACATTTACTCATCAGTACTGGATTATTATCTGTATTTGGTTATGACCAATAGTTAAAAAATAATCTTAAACTTGCTTGCAACCTAAATTATTTAAATTTCAAGCTATCGAGATTTAAATCCAATTTGTGAGGTATGACAGACAGATAAATTATCCTTACACCATAAAACTTTTACTTAATATTTGTGATTGTTTTTGGTAGGATTATCTTTTTATTATTTATATTTTATATTTAATTTGTTCATTCTTTCATCTTGCATTATATATTTTATTAGTTATCTAAATTTTGTATCAAATATACAATTTGTCAGAAAAAACATCCCAATTACCTGGTTGTACAAGGACATCTTCCTATGTCTGTGACTGTATAACTACACCTAGGCTGACGGTTATATCTGGGTGAATAAAACACTTATCTTGACATACTTTTTATTTATTTTTAACAACTTCATGTATATCCTCAATATGATAATGAAATAATTGTTATAAGTAATTAGTGAAGAATTACATCAGTCATTTTTTGACTATGAAGTATGTAATTTTATCCTTAATATTGATTATTTCTAAACATCAATATCTAAATTATAAAATATCTAGAAAATATATATATTTCTGAATCTGTTGAGGAAAATAAAATTAGAAGCATTATTGAAAAAAACTATCATTCTGGTATAATGCTACACAGAAGATTGAAAATATTTAAAAGAATGAACATCTTAACTATTACTCCTTGATCTTATATGATTTACAGAAAAATCTGAAAACTCAGTGTTTTTGTCAAGCGTTTGATGGCCGAGTGGTTAGCACAGCTGCCTTACAAGCAGTTGCCCCAGGGTTCACTTTCCGATAGACACTTTGACACATAAAAAGAACTCGGTGTTTTTTTAATTTGAGAATAAAAAGATGACTAACAGGAAAAAAATTCTGAAAGAAGCTAACATGCAATAGTGATATTGATTCTCAAACTTGAAAGTGCATCTCCTAATTCTGTCCCAAATAGTTTATAAAAAGAGGGAGTGACCTGGCAATATTTTTATAATATTTACTTCAAGTATATAAGCATCAAGATCACTTGAAGGGAGTGCATGCTTATTTAAATTGGGTGTATAATGAGAGGTGTTGGTCTAAAATTTTTGCACTGGAAGACAGTTTATAACATCATAGATTTTAAATGAAGAGTTCTCTTTAAATACCAAAATTATTAGTGATTACATGTGCATATTTTTTACAAACTCCAGTAAAGTAGTTCTTGTATGATATCATTTTAAGTCACATGTGTATGACAAATTGCAATATATTCACGATATATAAAATAAATTATTTTTAAGTGTGGAATTCAGATAATCCAAACCTCTAATCCACCTTACATACTAAGTTCATACTTGAGATGACAGTTTGTAATAGGATACTAATATTTTAATTTAACATCTGTTTCTAGAAATTATTACATAGTAAAGAAATGCACTTATTAATATTCTTGTATATATCTTCTACGAATTAGAAATTCATGTGTATTAAAATTAATACTTCAATATTTGATATTATGAAAATTGCTTAAGGTTATATAAAATCAAGCCTATTAAATATTATTGGAGCTTGCAAACTCATGATATCTATACTTGCCATGTTTATTAATGCATTGCAATATAGTTAATTAATTTAATTTAAAAATGCTAAAAATTAATGCATTGCAATATAGTTAACTCAATAGTTATTACTCTATTGAGTGATCTTTATTTACAATTCAAATAATATTCATGTACCAGACTTAGAGGCAATAATTTAATAGTTTGTTTCAATTATTCACTTAGATGTTTTTTTTATTTTTGTTTTTACGATTCTCAATTCAAAATTATTTTAGAATTCTTGGGATATGAAACCGGGCACTCTTATTACTATGCTAAATTGCTATGACTAAACTCAATCATGCATATTATATAATAAATTTTAAAAAATATAGTCGACTTTTATTATTGGATTCGTTTATCAAAAATAATACAAACTATATTATTTAATCCACTGAACAACTGATTATGATCTCGATCGCTAATCAGTTCTCAGTAGATATTACTTCTTTTTTTACAATTTATTAATTATAATGTCACCAATTATTAAGATGATTTGGCAATGGTATATAATGAAAAATTTAGCTTCAAGTTTAATGAAGTGAGAAAAGAACATACTTTAAGTGAAAATAATTGTTGCTTTGTGCTCTAGAGAGTTTGCACAGTTTGTTGAAATGATAGAAAAGCAGACATTCAATCTCAGGTTTCATGGAACATGGTCCAGTTCTGTCACTTGTAGTGTTCAAAGTTTTTATGAACACTTGAGCAATGAATCATTTATAGACATTTCGTTTTAGATGGACTAATCACAATCCAACTAGGTAATTTCCAGGGTTCAAATTTTCCTATGAATTCTTGAACAATAAACCATTTAATTGTATGCGGATTGTAGTTTTGTTAGATTATTTGAAAATTCCATTCCTTATTGGAACTGGCCTATTCTTTTAATAGCATGTTGCTTACTGGAAATAAAATTGAACTGAAATGCCATAATAAATAAAATGTAATAGAACAAAAGATACAATTTATTTTCAATTTTTCACTAATTCTGATCATTTTTAAAATTTTAAGAAAAAATAAATGTAATTTATAGACAATATTCATACCAAAATTTTAAAGTTTTTGATTAAAATTTTATTGTAATAATTTTTCAAAATTTTTTTTTTTATTAGTGGGTTGAATTTAGTACACTTGTAAGATTTCTGACCCTCTATTTGAAAATGAAGTAAGAATATAAATTTTTTCCATCAGTTGCTGTGAAACGTTTTTTACTTAAAAAGTTTTTCCTCTGCAAACCAAATGCAAAACAAATGTAGTTGATTCTTTATATATTCTCCTTCATTGTATCTATATTTAACCTGTTTTAGCTTTGTGAATTTTGATTTATATATAGTATAAATAAAATGTCTGTTAATTAAAAATTATTACAACAACAATAAAATTAATAAACATAATGGTAATTAACTATTATATACTGTTTCTCAATCTGCAAAAATATTTTTGGTTAATTCCTTAACCTTCCTCAACTGCCGTTAAATTCAAAAAATATAACGGAAGCAAATGTCATCAACTCAAATTCTATGAATCCTGAATTTTAACTTTAGCAGCTTGTCTATTAATTATGTTTATTTTATTTCTTTTTATTAAAATTGCCTATTAATATACTTGTAGAGATTATTTATCAACATTGTTTTTATGGAATAATTAATTTTTAATCTACCTTCAAACATAATTGTTGCTAATAATTGTTAAAAACTTCTTAACAATTTATATATATTATTCATTACTTGGCTAGCTTGCAATATCAACCTTCATAAGACTTAAGTGAGAATAGAGAGATGCCATACATTGACTCTTCCTTTTTATCTTACATTATAGTTATGATTGTAGCTAAGAAATTATTTATTGATGACCTGTACGCCAGTGTGTCTGTAGTAGATTTTAATTATATATCTGAGCAGTTAGATTTGTGTATTTACATATTGTGTGTATATATATATATATATATATTATTATTATTATTATTATTAAAAGCTAGTCAATACTTAGACAATTCCAATAACAATCAACAATTTCAAATTGTTGTCAAGGCAACCTCCTTTTAACATGTAAGTAAAAAAGTATCATAAACTAGTGATATTACATCTATCTTTCATGCTTACTGTCTAGATTCAAATTTTTATTGGATAAAATTTGCAAATTTGTCTGAGAGGATCAAATCTCACAATTTTTTTTCAGGTTGCCAACCCATAGACAATTCTGCTAACATCCAATATTGGTTGGAAAATAAATTTTAAGCTACTTTTAGATGGATGATAAAAAATATGTAAAATTATTCTAACATTTACTATTCAACAATTAAAAGATTCGGTAAATAATTCCTTATATTTACCTTTCACATATATATAGACATAATTACAATCTCAAGTGTTCAATAATTACTTTAAATGAGATCATAGGTTTTTTTCATTGCAATTTTTGCTTATTATCTTTTCACTTTTATTTAAATAGTTAATAAAATATTGCACAAATAATCAAAACGAGAATAATATTTTTAGGAGACATTTTTTTTTAAATGTTTTTAATTTTAAATTTTTTGCATTACAAATTGCTCGGTATGATTTAGGAAATGGTAAAAAGTTAAATTAAAAATTAAAAGTCTGGATTGATTTCTGGATACGAAAATTAAATCTCATTTTGATCAAATAAATATGTTCTGAGATTAACATAAAATGTGATTACTTATTATTTTATGAACTATTCAGGCAATTGATAAAATGATTATTAATACTAATTGATTGCATTATTTGAAACAGGAACATAGACTTCGCAACTCTAAAAATCTTGCTTGTAATTGCATTGTAAACTATGATATTTATGTCTTAACAGACTAAAATTTAAATATTTTATTATAATTATATAACTATTACAACTAAATTAGTTGTATATGTGGCTGTTGTATTAATCAATTTATTATACAGAAGTGAGATATGACTCCTTATCATCTTACATAAAGACTGTGGGAAAATTTTATTTCAGAACAGTCCATAATATTCTAAAACAATGATATAAGCTCATAAGACTAAACTATTATATGTCTGAAGGTTTGTGAAGATGGAATTTTATTATTTATGCTTTGCAAATAAAATTATAAAACGTATTTTTTAGAAAATGTTCTCCACTTTATTTATATTTTTCCAAATACTCCTATATCCTGCTTAATGACAGACTTTTATGTGAGAATTTTCCATAGCAGTTATTATCAATTTATACCTACTGTTTTGAGTTAAAATCAATTATTTGCTATAATGATAGTAAAAAAAAAAATTGAAATTTTTAAAAACAGACACTTTCAAAATGGTGGCCATTTTATAAAAATGTCACAGTATAGTGCCTTTATATAATTTGAAAGAAAAATGGTGGCATTCATGCTAAATATATACAGAATAGAATCTATTCATTATACTCAGTTTAGTATACAATATTACAGTAAAGAGTATTTTGATTATAAAATTAGCATACAATTAATGTATAGTACTTTATTTAATTGTCCTTGCAAGTTAATCAATAGATTTATTAATATATTTAAAATAAAAATTTTCATTGCAATTGACTACAAAAATAAAAAAAAAGTGCATTTAATTTAATACAATAAGTAATCAAAAGCATGTTTTGATGATGTACAATTACCAGATGTATTAGTATTAAATTTTAAAATGTGTGCATTAAATCAAAAACTATATATTCACTCACTTTTACTAATTAAAATTCTTAGAAACAATAACTTTGTTTGTGGCAAAAATTATGATAATTATAGGTATAAAAATTTAGTTATCATAATGAAAGTTATTTTGAAAGAAAATTTATTTCATACATTATGTAATTAATAATCAACTTTGCATGATAAAACTTACTAAATATAAGTATAAAAGATCATTTATGGTGCAGTATTTGCTTAATTTTAAATCATAATATTGTCATTATAACAATCAATGGTGACATTATCACAAATGAAGAAAAAAACACAGTACTAGAAAAAATACAAATTTTATTCAATATTAAAACTATAAATAAATTTTGGTCATACCATATACTATTAATAATTAAAAATTATATATGTATTAACTAAAATATTTAATCAACTTTGAATTAAAACTTTTCAGTAAAATTATTATTGTTATCATTGTAAATCTAAAATAATTTCAGTAAAAAAATAAGGGGAAATGATTTTATGAATTACACGATTAATAATCATCTTTATATGATCAAAAGTTATTAAATTAGAGTTTAAAAATAACAATTTAATTTCTTGATTTTAAATAATAATCTTGCAGTTTTTATAGATCTATCCAAGTCAATGGATACATTATCATAAATGTAAAAAAAATGCAGTCCTGAAAAAGAAAACCATAAATTTCATTCAGCATAAAACTAAAAATAAATTTTGATTTTATACTATTAATAATTAATTTAAAACTATGTACTGCATATGTTTTAGATAAAATATTCAATGAAATAATTTTAAATTAAAACCTTTATTAATGCTAATATTAGTAAAATCAAAACTGCTGTTTTGTAAAAATATTTTGTTTTTTAAAAAAAGGTAGGAAAAAAATAATTTCATGCAATATGCAATTAATAATAAATTTTGTATGATGATGATGCAATGCCAATAAAGTAAAAAGATTTATGTTTTTAATTTTTATATAAATACCCCATATCTTTGCCATTAAAATGTAATGTATTATTTGAAAAATTGCTACATAATTTCGAAGAAAATGGTTACTGTAGTTATGAAAATTTGACATCCCATGTCATAAAAAAGACCATAACTAATGTATTTTTATATGAAGTGCATTTTATTTAGAGCTTAATAACACATACTATAAAAAATGTCTTAAAATATTGAATACAATTTTTTTTAATGTCAGAATTTATTTTTTTCTAAGTTAGCTATGATTAAATGATAAATAATGTCTTTAGAGTCATAACTGAGATGTTATTAAATATTTCCTTTTAATGGTAAATAATTTTACATAGTTAATATAAGATTATGAATTTTAAAAGAGTGAAAGCATAACAAGAAACAATTTTGTGGAAGAACACAAAAAATTATCAAATATGAACTTATTCTCCTGTACAGATAAACAGTGAAAGCACACATTATTTTTTAGTGATTTTGAAATTTTTTGCAGATTTAAAGTTTGTAGCTACATGCATTTATAACTGGAATCATGATAGCAGATAATATCACTGAATATGATATCATTTCTTTAAGCTATAGATCAAGGAATCATCACAACCTTCAACAACTCTTATAGTATCTCATCAACACATTGGATAAGAATGTCAATAATACAATTCACATTGCTGGAAAGATTTCAATATAAAACAGCTGATGATTTTGTAGTAATGCATGAACCAAATCAATATCACAATTCTTAACCTTATGTGAAAGAAAGTCTTCCTGTAACTGATTACAAATACCAAAGTAGAAAAGGAATCTAATCAATCATATGAAAAACCATACCTGACCAAACCAAAAAAAACACCATTTACATAATTTGATGATGAAAACATTAAAGGGCTTTTGGAATCATATATGGAAGATTAAGTAATAAGAAATTAATACAACTAGATGAACAAACAAAAATCAGCAAGCAGGTGGAGAAGAACCAGAATTTAGAATACCCAATTTATATTTAAAATGCTTTAAATCAACTAATGAGACCTTATAAGATATTATACAAAAAGAGAAAAGCAAGTTACCCATTAATTCTAAACATTTTTTCTACAGATCTTCAACATTTGGTGTACCATCTCCCAAAAAAAAATTCAAAGATCATCAAATAATTTAGAACAATGATAGAATTTAGAATAAAATAGATCTTTAGAATGAACTAATGGTTATTCATAAAACTGGATGGCAATGAGTGGTAAATGGGCGGCTCATAGGAAAAAATAATTGTTTTTTTCTTTTTACATAAAATTGCATTATTTGTGCATACATACATATTTTAAAGGCATGTTTGTATAATACACACAAAGCAGAATTTACACATACATATATTGTACTTTATGTTTTTTTGTAATTACTATATATACTAAGTTAAATGCAGTATTCACAATTTATGGTATAATTTTTATCCACATTAATGAGCTAAATTTTTCCCATTAGGAAACAATTATAAACCTTGCTTTTTATCAATATTCTCGTTTTATGATGAGTTTTGGGGAACCAATTATTTTCGCTAGGAGGGTAAAGATATACAATCAACTATTAGTAATAACATGCAGGTTAGTACAGTACATAACACTTAGAGTAGTATTTTTCTTCTCTCTTCTTGGATGATGCTGAATTATCCAGTCACAGTACAAGTTGATTACTTTTAAGTTCATTAACACTATGATGCTGCAAAAAGACCCTGAAAGCTAATCGTTCAGTAAATAAATGATAATTCTTTAGTGAATTTTAAAAATTCTTATAAAAAGAGTAATTAGATAAAAAGGATGAATGTGTACATATGCATGTACGATATATATATATATATGATTGTTTTACTTGGATTAATATATATGATTGTTTTACTTGGATTAAATAAAAAATAAAGGTAAAACTTATAAAACTTTTTAAATAAATGTAATAAAATACATTTAATTTATGTATTTTTTTTTATTTAAAAAAGCTTAAGATAAAGTTAAATTTAGTATTAATTGGATATCAGAAAGTTCAATATTCTTTGAGGATAAAGATTAAGTCATAGAATGATAATGGCATTCTTTATCATTGGACTATCGTGGGATTAATTATATATATATATATATATAATGGGAAGCTGTCAAACTATTAAAAGAACTGTCCATGGAAATTTAGTTTTGCATACATAGCTACTGAATTTTTTTTTAAATAACTGTAACTCTTGTTTAATTATATATATAATTGCCATACTGGAAAGAAATGTGACTTCAAAAGTAAATCATGATTATTAAAAGAAAATGTATTTATTGTTTGTCCAGTCACTTTGTCAAGGAGTTATAGAATAGGCAATAATTTGATGTAAGCATGCATTGGCCCAAATTGTGAATATATAGGGCATCTTCTAGAACAGCCTGGAATTCGATCTGCAAATACCACAACATCTGGACAATTTATAATTTATTTTTTAATTTGCTTATAAGGCAATATGTACATTGCTTATATTGAATGTTTATATATATGTTTATATATATATATATATAATGTTTATATATATATATATAAATATATTTATATATATATATATATATATATATATAAAGGGATTTGAACCTTTAGGATTTTTCAGTCTATATTCTTCCCGCACTCCATCTCACGTAACGTATAAACATGATCACATACATGTGAAAAAGATAAATGATCCTCAAGATATATATATTTCATACAGAACTAGTATTCATTTTTGGGACAGATCATAATCTTCCACACATAATTACAATCAGTGCTCGATTTATATTATGATAGCAATTCCTTAAACTTTACTGGACAGGCTTCAAATCCAATAAGAGCTTTGAGCTTTCTTTCAATGAAATGGCTGGCTGAATAGTTAGAAGAGTGAGAATATTGAAGCCTGTCCAGTAAAATTTAAAAAATTGTTATCTTAATATAAACTGAGCACTGATTGTATATATGTGTAAGAGATTATGATCTGGGCCAAATGATAAGTGCTGGTTCTTCATTAAATATGGGTGTCATCTATCTTTTTTTGCATTTATGTGATCATATATATCAGTCGCTTGAGATGGAGTGGAGAACAAATGTAGATTGAAAAATTCTAAGTTCAAATCCCTCTATTTACATCATTTATCTTTGTAAATGACTGAAATGTACCCATCATTTCTATAATTGAATATTTTAAAAAATGCAGAAAAGAATAACAAATTTTCAGCTAAATAACAAAATCAATGGAAGGTTAATAGATATTACAGGATGTGTTTATACAGATTAGTCATGGAATTCTATAAGTATACAAATAATATAATGCAAGTATTTTCTTTTAAAACTTTAAGAAAGAAAAGGTCATAATAAGTTTATATTTATTATATTTTCTTTATCATATTTTTTATATGATTGATTGCTATTTTATCTAAAAAAAATTTGTATGCATGATAATTTTAGCATTTCATTTTGAAGTGATTTTATTTTTCATTAATACAATGTAGATAAATTCTTAGTAATTTTATAAATTCATGTTATCAGTGCGATTTTCATATCTCAGATTTCATTTCAAATGTTCACTCTAATATTTATAAGTTCTGTGATTATATAAAAGTAAAAAGAGTGTTTAACGACTGGGAAAATTTCAAATGATAGTGGATATTACAGGAGTAAGGGAGAAGGGTTCTTTTCATATGATAAAATGATGCCCTAATAAAAGATATGAAAGTATGCTTTAGCATTAATCATATAAAAATAAATTATTTCTTGATGGGAAGGCCTACTTTAAATTCCTAGAGTTGTTTTTAAAGTGATTCAAAAATGTGGTTCAAATATCATGAATGTCAAATTTCTGCATGACTGTAGAAACATTAGACTAGTTAAAATTATATTAAAAATGACTCCCTCCAGATTATCTTTACATCACTAAATTTAATATGGTAGCTCAAACAAACTAGTAGTCTGTAAACATTTTATACATTTATCTATTTTTTTCATTGTTTTTAAGGGCAAGTTTACAATTCCAAACATTGTGGGTTATGATATAGGATTGGCTTATAGGATTGTCACTGCCATATTATTAAACAATACTCATCTTTTTATTAACATAGCATATTATTCAATAATTAATACATTACCTTTTATACTTAATCTTCAAATTTTATTAGTTACTCTGTTAATTAATAAAATTTGAACATTGTTAAATACAAGTATAAAAGGCGATTTACAAAATATTGTCATGTAAGCAGTTTTTTTACTTTATTTTTTACATTTTCTTCTCTGACTAATGTGTTTCCCCAAGTGTATGTATACATCTACTACTCCATAGAAGTATAATAATAAAAAAATTTAATAAACATTTAATAATTTCAACTATATGATAGAAGTAAACAATATAAATACAATATGGTATATATTTTAGCTTATTGGTTGGATATATTGCTATTGAATTTGCTACTATAAAGACATTTCTTTATTGGATTGGACATTTGAATCAATAAATTGTAGATTTTTTAATAAGTGTAAACTACAGTAAATGTAGGCACAGCTTTCATGGAAAAGAGATGAACTATTTAAGTTATATAGATTATTTCAAGGGCATGCTGTATGATTTGATGCAGTGGTGGAATCACAGATTCTTGATCTTAGTCCATGCACTTCTGTCCAAACCCATGATCTCCAATGTTCAAATTTCTCATAAACTTTAGAAACTAACTCTATCATTTTATATACTTGAATTTTTTATAAACTTGCAAGCAACAAAACCATTCAATTATTTTTTGTCCTGTGAGTGGTAGACTTTAAAGCTTAGGGTCAATTGATTGTGGCTCTCTTTCTTCACTTCTGATGATCAACCTACTCCTGAGCAATAAATCAATTTAATAATTAAAACAGTACAATATTGATTGTTTTCATTAGAAAATATGGATGAGGATTGTATACAATGGATTAAGCAAAGAGTTAAAATATTTCAAAAAGTAAAGTTTGCTACAGGGAAAATTGAAAAATAACTAAGTAAGTGTTAAATCAATTTAAAAAGCAGTGTGTGAGATGTTGACATGATTATGTTCCACAATTAAATTTTGTCAGTTCAAATTCTTATTTTTAACTTTTCATTCTTCATCCTTTTATCTTTTGAAATTAGAATAGCCATCTTCATTATGATCAAGGTAATTCTGCATATGCATAAAAGTACCACAATAAAACTTATGTTAGCCAGAAGAGGGTTAATGTGTTTATTGTAGTAAATTGAATGGAAAATCTAAATATAATATTAAAAGTTATAAAGCATTAAAATTTAAAAAGTTATGAAATGAATTTCAAAATTCAGTTATGATTATTCTTTTTTCTTATCATTACTATAAATTTAAGAACTATTTTTTAAATCATATAATCATTTACAAAATAATTTAAGAATGAAGAAAATATTTATAAAAAATACCATGTTTAATCTTATAATTTGTTTGATAAACATTCTGATTGATTACAAATTGGGTGCTTTAAAAAATGTGAGTTATAAATTATGACAGTAGTCTAGTTTAAGTTTTGGCTCAAGAAAAAACAGTCCAGAGTGATTCTGTGAAAATAGGAGAAACTATTGGTTAAAACAGTCTCTCTTGGAATAGCTTTACATATCTGTATCTTGCTGACAATTTTAAAGTGTTTTAGCATTCTATTTAACTCATAATTATAACAACAGTAATGAGCAAAAGTTATATAGTATGATTGGCTAGTTAAAAGATCTGAACTATGCAGTACTATGCAGAAATAAACATTAAAGTCACAGAATTTGATATCTGCTTTAGAGAAGAAAACCATGCTGTAAGGAAAAAAGTTGATTTTGCTGTAAAATCTATCATATAATCATCATCAATACCCAAAGAGAATAATCACAATCAGGAGTGGATAGCTAAGGACTTGTGTGCATATATAATAAATGAATATCTATAGAAACTCATGGTTTGAACCTGTAAAACATTTGTATTTGGAAAGATCTTATCTTTATATTTATTCATAAGGCCTTAAATTATAATGCTTACAAATATTTTTTTTAATATTTTGTATTCATTGTATTTTCATGGTAGTTCTTTCCAAAAAGTATATGCAATGATTTCATTTTTTATGTATTGCCAATAAATTGTTAGCTTATTTTTTATTAACCAATTTATTTTTGCTTCAATCTCATTTCATATGTATGACATTAATATCAACTAAACATGAAAAATCATAAAATCTGCTAGAAAACCTGCAGAGACAATAATAATAATTTATAATGTTGATAATCATTAGTATTAAGATTTTCAGAAGTAGGCTTTTTTGTGCGTATATGAGGATTAATTTAAATTAAATTAAAAAAAAAAAAAAATTAAAAATACTTTTGAAAACATTACATTTAACTTAACCTTTAGTGTTAAGTTATTTGATCATTGTCAACAGAGTAGTAGTTACATTAAATATAAATGTGGTTTTGTTAACCAATTAATTATTTATATATCCTTCCAAATCTATCCATTATCATTGGCATCCAATGTAAAATGTGAATATTCCCTCACTTCTGCTCAATTTCACTTCTGTACAGTTACATATTATACCAAATATTAAAGTATGTCTACATTGAGCATATAATACAACATAATTAGAGGAATGCAAAATGTATATCTAAATTAATCTTAAAATGTTTAGAATGAGAAATAAGATCAATATATATATATATATATATATATATATATATATATATATGAGTGTGCCAATATATATATATATATATATATATATATGAGTGTGCCAATAGCTCTTAACAAGCTTTTCAGAATATTCCTATCCTCAGACTGTCTTTGTAGCTCTGGTTGGGATGTTCTGAAAAGCTTGTTAAGAGCTATTGGCTTGCTCATTATATGACATTTGTAATACAAGCTTATAAAATTAGGTCATATGATATATGACTTGATTTCCTTGATATATATATATATATATATATATATATATATATATTATTTGTGAAAATGGATTTAAAGTATGTATATATATATATTTATATATATATATATATATATATATAAACATTTTAAAAAAGCAGTAGTTTGAATTTAGGTAGACAAGGTAATGTTTAGTAAATGGCAGTATATTTAGATATTAGTAATACTTAATGTTGGTATATCACTTTATTTTGGAGAAAGATTCCATATGAAAGGTTGAGACAGATGTAAATATTTAATGATAAAGTAGAAATAAAAATATTCAAGTTTGTATCAAAGCTGAAAAATAGAGAATAAGGAAAATTGTAATAGGAAAATCAACAACAGTATAATAGAACATATATGACATGTTCAAAATAAGAAGGATGAAAGCACAATTAAAAATGAATCAATCAGCTCTGCAACAGCTACTACAACCAATGGAATCAGAACTTGTGAAGCAAGAGACCATTCAGATAATGCAAAAACTTTCAGAAAAGAAACCAGGCACATTTACTTTTGAAATGTTGTGTGCATATATGAAAGAAATGCAACAAAAAAGTGGAAAAAATGCAATAAAAAAGAAATAAAGAATTTAAAGAAATGAAACAGAAAAATCAAGAAATGGTGCAAAATAAATTTAAAGAAATGCAACAAAAAAAAGTAATGAATTTAAAAATATATAACAAAAAAAAAAGATAAAGAATTTTTAAAAATTCATTAAAAAATAAATAAAAAATTTCAGGAAATTAAGGGACTATAAGCAGCATAAGGTTGAAAATAGCATAGTAAAAAGAAAATTATATACTGACTTTGAAAAAAAGGTCCCAAAATGTATTGATTATGGTGAAAATAAATTTCAGAAAAATGTACAAGATACAGTAGAAAGAGTAGAGAAATTGGAAGCAACAGAAGAAGTGAAGAAAAATGATGAACAAATTCAAAATTCATTATTCAACCCCCCCCCCCCCAAGAAATTCAAGAGAAGATACAAAATACTCAGAAAAAAGTTGTTGCCATTATAAATAAAATAAAAATGGATAATTAAAAAGAAGTAAATTTTTGTAATAATGCTACAGTAGAGAAAATCCAAATTGCATCATTTATGACACCACACATGGAAGTAGAAGAAATTTTACAAAATGAAGTGATAAAAAGTTTAAACCTGAAAGTGTTCTGAGATCTATAGCCAATAGTAAATGTAAAACAAATAGGGAGGATAAAATTCAAGAACTTAATGAAATAAAGATAAAAAAACTGGTATAAAAAGAATTGAAAAAAGGCATTGCATTACAACATGAAATAGAAAATAAATGTAATGGTAATGAAATTATGTATTTTGCAGATATGTACTAGAGTTCATTGTTTAATGAAACTTATGAAATGTTATCTTTTAAGATAGAAAATAAATTCTGCATGAATATTAAAAAGAGAAATAATAAAAAAGAACATATGCAAAAAATTATAAATAGAAATGCTCTGCATTGTAAAACCTACAAAACAAAAATGATAGATATTATAAGATCAAAAAAGACATAATGATATAATAGACTAAGTTTAAACCAACTTATTACTCTTGATGGTCAACTAAAATTTAAAAGAAAGTAAGATTTAAAAAAGAGAAAATGAAAGATTTCCAGAATGAAAAGAATGTTAGATTTTTCAGGTCACTCCAAATGATATCTTCACAACTAAAGAAATATCTGGAAAGTTTGATTTTATGGAATAAAAGATGACTTATTCTCTGATGACATAAATATGTTTAAAAAATAAATGATATGAGATTAAAAAAATTATCAAATTTTAGAATTCTAAAATTTAAAATGAATGACAATAACAAAAATGACTATTATAATAAAAAATTTAGACCATTACAAAATGAAAGATTGGCAGCTTGTTACTAATCAGGAGTAACTTAGAATATTGATTATTTGAGAGAGTTGTAACTCAACAGTATTAAAACTTGAGATAATCCTTCTAGTGTTCTTGCTTTATCATACATTTTAATGTCCTATGATTGAAATTTTTATGAATCCTAGAGTTGATATTTTATTCATTTTTTTCTTTGGTAACTGAAGGTCAGTCAAATCTCTGAACAATGAAATCATGAACATAAGTATTCAATTTATTTATAAGATATGTTGGTGAAACAATATTTTATTGAAATGACTCAAATGTAATAATAGAAAAATAAATTAACACTAAATGTTGCAATAGTCATAAAAATGACAAATGAAAACTTACATTTTCCATTGTTTCATTTTTAAACAAAAGGGATTTGGAACAGAAGAAATTTGACTGCATCTCAAATTAGTTGCAGTACAAAGCTGCATAACCATATTTATTATATATGCATAACTAAATTATATCATTTTAAGAAATTAAAGGGAAATAGATCTATGGAATTAATCATACTATTAAATGCTTAATGAAAGGAAATTAGTTTCTAAATTTTATAACACTAAATATTTTGTAAATGAAATGTATTTTGTAAAATTATGTTTGTAATGGTGATAACTTGAATTATGTAATGAAAGAAAAGATAATTTATTGAAAGAGAAATTAGATAATTTATTTAAGTTTTAATAATTTATGATAATGTATTGCATTTTGTAACACTTTCAGATTTACCTAATGTTTGGGAGTTTAAAAAAATAATTTGGATTTTTTTGTAGTAAATTGAATGGTAAATCTAAATATGCTATCAAAAATTATAAAGCATTGAAATTGGAAAAATTATGGAACAAATTTTGAAGTTCAAAGTTCAATCATGATTTTTCTTTTTTCTTATCATTACTGTAAATAAAAAAAACTATTTTTATATCATATAATCATTTACAAAATAATTTAAAAACGTGCGTATAAAAATGCGATAGTAGGGCCCTCTACAGGTCTTAAACCACAAGCCAAAGATTAAGCTTGTGGTTTAAGACCTGCAGAGATCCCTACTATCACATTTTTATATGCATGTTCTTGAGGCTATAGCCATAATAAATATTACATATGTAATCAATGTGCATTTAAATTTATAATTACAAAATAATTTAAAGAAAAAGCATATTAAATCTTGTAAATAGGTCTTGATAAAAATATTTGATAAATATTTTGGTATAAATAAATACAGACATGATTACATGTTAGGTGTTTAAAAACATGCTGTAAGGTATAAATAGGTATGAAAAAAATGACTGTAATCCAATCTAAGTTCTGTCTCAAGAAGAAAGCAGTGTAAAGTGATTTCATGAAGATAGAAGAAACTACTGGTTAAAAGTCTTCCTCAGAATAGCTTCAGATAGATGTGCCTTACTATTTTAAAGTATCTTTCAATACTCTATTGACCTCAGCAATTATGATAGCATTAGCTAGCAAAGAACTATTTAATATGATTAGAAACTTTAACCACATTGGTCAAAAGACCTGAACAATGCTGTCATATCCAGAGGTAATCATAGAAGATGCATAGAATATGGTATTACCTGCTTTAAAAAAACCATGCCCTAAAAAAGAAATAGACTCTGCCATAAGATGTATTATATGCACTATCTATCATCACCAATATCCAAAGAATATAATCACAATTCAGGATTGGAATGCTAAAGACTTGTGTGCATATATAGCAAACATATATCTGAAAAAAATCATGGTCTAAAACTTTAAGACATTTATATGTAAGATCTTTATTTTTATCCATAAGGCCTTAATTTATAATGTTTGTAAGTATTTTTTTTCAATATTTTCCACTTTTTATATTTATCAGGTATCAGTTGCAAAAGCAGAAGCAATAATTTTATTTTTTATTTATTTATTGTAAACAAATTAACTTTTATGTTTATTATCCAATTTAATTTGTTTTTGCTCTTTGAACTCATTCCAAATATATGTCAATAATATCCACTAACCCTGAGAAATCTTGCAATCTATTGGGAGATTTGCAGGGATAATGGTAGAAATTTAAAATGATGATAACCAATCATATTAAGATTTCTAGAAGGTGGCTTTCTATTCAGAAAACTTGGTGTCTGAATATTAATTTTAAATTAAGTCTGCAATTAAAAATACTTTTAAAAACATTACATTTAACATAACCTTTAATAAGTTTATTTGATCATCATCATCATTGGTGTAGTAGTTACATTAAAAAAATATATGTGGTTTTATTAACCAATTAATTATATTTATATATCAAAATCTATTCATAACTATATATATATAAGTTCGTGAATAAAAATTAAATAATGATAAAATTATGTTATTGTTATTAGTAAATAATTTATGATAGTTTTGTAATAGTTATATGTATGAATACATGGTAACTTCTCTGCTTGAATGCAAGTAAAATTTATTTTATTATAGTCGTTTGCTATTACTACTGAAGTCTTTAAAAATAATTTATTTTAATATATTAATTTTTAATCTACTTAACTTTTAGTGAACTCTGTAAATGTAAAAAAAAGCATCAGCTCTAGTTCCAGGTTAATATGAAAATTTATTTCAAGTAGTTTAGAATTTCTAAGTAAGTTTACGATTATTTTCGGGTAATCTGTAGATAATCAATCTACCTAGTCATCTTTTTTTAAATATGGATAAAACGGACGCGAAGGAGAAGAAACACTTATACTTACTAATTAGCTAACATGGTGGGCTGATAAAATATGATCAAGAACAGAATACAATGAAGAACTACAATTAGACACAGCATTAGTCTTTTAAGAAAAAAATGATGAAGAAGTTAAACGAGAATATTGTAAAATATCAAATAGAATAATGGATTGGTATGTTCTACATGTAGATATATTTGTTCACAAATTGGTTTGTCCCATTGTCACAAAATGTAGTAATAGTAGAATGACTACAATCTGTAATAGTAGTGGTAGTAATAGTAGTAGCAGTAACAGTAGTAGTAGAAATAGAAGTTTGTCTTTTTTCCCTAGGATTTGGTTTGTCCCATTGTCACAAAGTGTAGTAATAGTAGAATGACTACAATCTGTAATAGTAGTGGTAGTAATAGTAGTAGCAGTAACAGTAGTAGTAGAAATAGAAGTTTGTCTTTTTTTTCCTAGGATTAGGTTCCTGGTGATAAGTAATGCTTACTCTTTCACTATATCTAGGAAAAGATCTAGACAAGCTTTCTTTGGGCTGCTGTTCTTGTTAGATGAAAACTTATAAGATCTGACTATTCTCTCAATAGTATTTCAGATGAAACCTGTGTTTTAAATGATTGAGATCTGAATTAGTCTCATGTGAAAATCAGATGTAATCTGACTTTTATACTTATGTATTAAAAATGTGGCTTGTTCGTTTTCTTTAGGCTTATATAATATTTTATGATCACATAAGCTTCAAACTAATGAGGAGTATGATCAGTTAAATGTGTTTTGTTTGTATATATTTATGTGTTAATGTGTATGTATATGGATAAAAAAGTAACTACATATATAGGTAAAATTTATAGCACTTTTGTGCAAAATATTTGCATTATTGAAATTGGTTTTACTATCTTTTTAATTACTGGGATGTACTTTCATTTCTATGCTACATGTTGCCAAAAAGACTCTGCTAATACATAGTTGGACAATTATTTTGTTCGACCCCTATATGTATATGTAATTTTTAGAAGATGATGATGAAAATCTCTTAGATGATGAAATTCTTTTTATTAAATTGAACTAACTCACATTATGCCATATATCTAACTGTCTGTAGCAGAGAAAAAGTATATTACTTCCAACTCCATATGTATAATTATGCTTGTGAACTTCTGTTAACAGAAATTTTATGAAGATGTGAATATATTTTGCACTTAAATGACCTTCACAAAGTAGAATCTTGAAGTATTTATCTTAATATCTATAAAATGTCCAATTCATTATAATTATGTCATAGTACAATTAAAGAGCAACATTTTTAATATGTAATAAATTTGGGAGATGGTGAAATCTCCTAGTGCTATATACCTCAGGGTGGCCTTTGAGCATTCCATCATCAGATTTTCCAATTTGATGGACAGTTGAAAAGTTGTAGTGTGGAGTAGATTGAAGCCTGTCCATTAAAGTATGAGGTTTGGCTATCTTAATATATATCTGAGCACTTATAGCATATATGTGTGGAGATGGTAGTCTGGACCAACTGATGATTGCTGTTTTAGCATAAAATATGTATATTGGTGATTATTTATCTTTTCAACATATATGTGTTCAGGTGTATCAGTATTATGAGATAGTGTGGAGAGTGGTGGGTCCTGTGAAAGTCTGTGCTCATATACCTTATATAGTAAATTTAATTAACTAAAGGACATAACAATATATAATTACCTAACATTTTTACCAGATAAAAATATCATTTCAAGCTGTTTTTATTTTATTTTTTATTAACATAGCAAGTATTGAATAACATTAAGTCATAGAGATGTTATTAAGCTGAATCTATTCTAGCCTTAACTAATTTTTACAAGATGGATAATGCGAGTTAGTTAATTAATTTTAATAAATTAAGGTGATAAGATAGTTTGATCAATTACTGAAATTACTATATGTAAAAAATATTAACATTTAATTATATTGTATAGGTAGTATATAATCTTGTTTGGAGTGCTTTTGGTAGAAATAACTTGATACTAAAAGGAAATATGTCTATGTGTTTGAAAAAGAAGTTTTTTAATAAATGTGTTTTACCAGTTCTTATTTATGGATCTGAGACTTGCACACTTAATAGAAAAACAATATAGAGACTTCAGACCACTCAAAGAAGTATGGAGAGATTATGTTGGGCGTAAGAAGAAGTGTTCAAAAACGCAATATATGGGAAGGATAACAAACAGGTGTTACTGATCTCATTGAAAAAATTAAAAGACTGAAGTGGAGTTGGGCTGGACATATTTCTAGAAAAGATGATAATAGATGGATAATTGAAATTTTAAACTGTATTTCAAGAGATTGTAAAATACCCAGAAAGAGACCACGTGTGAGATGGATGGATGAAATAAGAAATTGGGCAGGGATGATGAGGAGAAGAGAAGCTAAAGATCGAAGAAGATGGATTGAACTTGGAGAGACCTTCATCTTGCAGTGGATTGATAATGTTTGATGATGATAATCTAATCTTTTCGATTTTTTTTACATATTTTTAATGTGAATTTATCTTTATATATACAACTATTTAAAAAAAGGTTTTTTGTAAAAAATACAGCTTATACAAATAATTCTCAAATTTATTTTAAACTACTTTTCTTCTATTACAACATTTTTCAGTATTAAGATGCAGAATTTTTTTTCTATTAATTCTCATCTATAAATTATCAAACGTAAAATTATTTTTTTAAAAAAAGAACATACATGTCAGATATTAATTATAAAAGTACAAATGCACATTATCCAAATATTAAAAATATTTTAACATTTAAAATAATTTTGTCTATATATAGTCAATCCAAATGCATAAATTTGTGTAAAGCATATATATAATACAATAAATCGCTTAATTTTTTACTTTTTACAATATACGATTCAAAAGAACAGCCCTCTACCCTAATGCCATCTACAACAAGGATGAATAATCAGGACTTATCAAATGGTAGTATCTTTAAATTCCCAGTCTGGATTTTGGCTTCTACCTTTATTAGGCATGGGATTCAAAGCTGGAAGTAATGCAGTTATGCATACAGACACTCACCTTTAATTTTATTTTATTATCGAACTAAAAGCTTAAAACTCAAAATATTTTAAAGTTTTGAACTTAAGCTAATCTGCTTGAACAGTTATATGGATTTTATTCAGGATCAGTAACTATTTTTAATATCCGCAGTTCTTTATTAATTGTAGATATCTTTTCTTTGTGTATATTAACTATAATAAATCATCTTAATTCTTTACCCTATGTAATATACTAATCAAACAAGAGTAACTCTTTGCTCTAGACATTAGAGTATAAAGTCGTTATTGGTTTTACTACATATTGTGAATGGTAAACAACTGAATCTATTGTTATTACTATTAACATTACTAACCAGGGTGAAAAAGCACATAGTTAATAAAAAAAAACTGAAGAAACTAAAATATATAGTTACTGACTTCATGTTACATCTATATAACTGTTTAATTAGGTTGGTGTGGGTACAAAATATTTGTGTATTGAGTTTTAAGCTTTTATCTTGAGTAGTAAAATGAAGTTAAAGTAGTTGCTATATGGGTAATTCAATCTCAAACTTTAATAAAAGCAAATGCCAGAAACTAATTGGAAGATGAAAATTTATATGCATTATCATCTAATAAATAATATATATATATATATATATATATATATATATATATATATATATATATATATATATGGGATCAGATAAAGAGGTTTAGCAAAAGTCTATTTTTTATATATGTGTTAATATTTTTTGTGTTACATTAAGCTTTCACTCTTACTGAATTTATATAAATATGGATTTGTCTGGGATATAAAACAAATTAACAAAGAAAAAAGTGAAAAAGAGATATGATAAATACCCATTAAACAAAAGCATCTTTAGTATTTCTCAATAAAATAATGAGGAAGTCATTACTCTCTAAACTTGTCAATCACTTGTCGCTGACAGTCTTATGACTTCTTGTCTTATATGAAGAGTAACTGATTTCTCTTTCCTATGAGTTGATTATGCTGAAATAAATATTATAAGATTGCTTAAACATGTTCAGCTATTTTTTCTGAACACAATTCCAAGTTTGCCTAGATGCAAACTTCAGATCATTTCCACAGTAGATTGTGAGTCTTAATATATACATATACACACACCCAAATTATATATATATACAAGTAATTTTTTTCTATATTTTATTATTTTTTGGTATATATTTCCTTCAGCTAGTTTATATATATATATAATCTAATAATTAAATATTTATAAATACAGTAATTAGATATATGTAAAGTATAACTTTAAAAATTTTATTCACTTAGGAACGCTTTCTGCTATCCTGTCTTTGTCAACTAACATTTTGAAAGGCTAACCTTTCCACAATTCCATAATCTTAACGTTTTCTGCCTGTCTTTTAATTAAGTCTTGTTTGTTAGTTAAACCAGCAAGCATCACATGATCACATCTCCAATACTAGCACATAATTGTTTATAAATAAAGCAAAGCAAAACTCCATATAGTAGTGCCACTTGTGCTAAACAGAGTAATCAATGGATGCCAGAAGGCTTGTGCATAAAATCCCTATCTAATGCCTACTCATTCAATATCCCCAGACAAGTTTCTGGCTTGTGGCCTTCGTCAGTGAGGAGCTTTGGATCTGAGAGCACTGCATCTAGATCTTAGGATCTAATGCAACCCTCTAGCAACCATCTTTTATCTCTACTTAACTACAAAACTATGAGCATGAAATTGAAAACACAAAAAATATTTTCAATCTAAGCTCAATAGCTTATATAGTCATATGGGTCTGAACTCAGTTCAGCACCCATACATTTTGGTGTCTTTGGCTCTTTAACAACCACAGCCACCACTACCCTACTATATGGAGTTTTGCTTTGCTTTGTTTATAAACAATTATGTGCTAGTATTGGAGATGTGATCATGTGATGCTTGCTGGTTTAACACCAATCCTGCTTAATAGGGTAGTGGTGGCTGTGGTTGTTAAAGAGCCAAAGACATCAAAATGTATGGGTGCTGAACTGAGTTCAGACCCATATGACTATATAAGCTATTGAGCTTAGATTGAAAATATTTTTTGTGTTTTCAATTTCATGCTTATAGTTTTATAGTTAAGTAGAGATAAAAGGTGGTTGCTAGAGGGTTGCATTAGATCCTAAGATCTAGATGCAGTGCTCTCAGATCCAAAGCTCCGCACTGATGAAGGCCACAAGCCAGAAACTAGTCTGGGGATATTGGATGAATAGGCATTAGATAGGGATTTTATGCACAAGCCTTCTGGCATCCACTGATTACTCTGTTTAGCACAAGTAGCACTACTATAAGGAGCTTTGCTTTGCTTTGTTTATAAACAATTATGTGCTAGTATTGGAGATGTGATCATGTGATACTTTCTGGTTTAACACCAATCCTGCCTAATAGGGTAGTGGTGGCTGTGGTTGTTAAAGAGTCAAAGACACCAAAATGTATGGCTGCTGAACTGAGTTCAGACCCATATGACTATATAAACTATTGAGCTTAGATTGAAAATATTTTTTGTGTTTTCAATTTCATGCTCATAGTTTTGTAGTTAAGTAGAGATAAAAGGTGGTTGCTAGAGGGTTGCATTAGATCCTAAGATCTAGATGCAGTGCTCTCAGATCCAAAGCTCCTCACTGATGAAGGCCACAAGCCAGAAACTAGTCTGGGGATATTGGATGAGTAGGCATTAGATAGGGATTTTATGCACAAGCCTTCTGGCATCCATTGATTACTCTGTTTAGCACAGGTGGCACTACTATATGGAGTTTTGGTTTGTCTTGTTTGTTAGCTTTTCAAAGTGTTAGTTGACAAAGATTACAAAAGCGCTAAGTGGATAAAAAATTTAAAGTTATATTTTACATATATCTAATTACTGTATTTATAAATATTCAATTATAAGATTATGTATATTGATTTGAAGAAATACTGACATCGAATTATATATATATATATATATATATATATATATCAAACTGTAAGTCCCAATAGCGAATTGGTTATGCTATGTGAATTATCTTATCACAACTCTCATGCTTAAAAAAATCAATAGAAAAATAACACTCTGTTGTCAATGCACCATTACAATTTAACAGTAAATAAAGTCATTTTTTTAAAAATTAAAATAATAATGTTAAGCAGTAAAAATGCATAATTAAAACTTTAATTATTTATTTTATGCAATATCAAGAAAATATTATTACACTTAAATAAATTAGAAAAATAAGTTCATCTATATAACTTACAATATTTTTTATTTAATTAAGTATAAGATGAACGTGTTCATTATTCTGTCATGAATGATGAAATGAGCTAAACGAAAATGCACTTAGTGTGTATGTGTGTTGTAGTGCATCCGGATATATAGTGTCTCAAAATATATTAATATATATAAATTATTACACTTTTGTTGCTTTTTTTTAAAAAAATGCAAAATTAAATGTGCATGTTTTGTTGCTATTTTACATTGTATATTTACTAAGTTGTTTTTTTTTCTATATATTTAATACCTTAACGCAATGTTTCATGATTAATTTTAATATATACTTAATGTTTTTAATAAACCCTGGATAGTCATATAATAAATGGCATATGACTTGAGTATTTAAATAATAAGATCAACAAAATCAGTAACGATGTGTACAAAAATGATTTTTCAATATGAGAAAAAAAAATTTGTAGTCCAATGGAAATAATTTATGAAATCACTGTACTGATGTCGTTCTCGGATCCTCAGAAGTGTTAAAAGGTAAATGCTTCGATTGCTCCCAAAATTCAAGTAGCTTTTTTTACTTCTTTTTTGGTTTCCTATAAAAAATATATAAAATTAAAATAAATTATATATATACAAAAATATGATGATACAAGGTCATCAACCCTTAGTGAAAATAATCAATATTAATGCTATCAGCCAACCAAAAATACTAATAATTAAATTAATAACTATTCACAGGAACATGTGACATTTGAGCTTTAATCCAAAATTGTTTTGCTCTTGATTCCATCATTCTACCACTATATAAAATTACAAAGAGTTATAAATTAAATGATCATACATAATTAAACAAAAAATAACAGACTTTTTGTGTAGGCTCAACTGTATTCATGGACACAGACTATCTAATACCATGAATCTTTTATAAATATATAATCTTTATATATTATTTCAAAGTTAATGTTGCTAGAATTAGGCTTAAATTCAAGTTCTAATTTTCATATGGCATCACAACATACAGCAACATATATATTAAGGATGAAAGCTGACTTTGTTGATTAATTGAAGAAACTTTTTAAGTATATATCTAATCTTATATAAAAGTAGTTTGTTGCCTTTCAGTTCTATGAGTAATCAGTAGTTGCTTTATAGCATTAAGTTTAGCTAATCTCATTAATGAGCTAATGGTGCTATATCATTTTATTTCATTTTATATGGATGGATGGATGGATGGATGGATGGATGGATGGATGGATAGATAGATAGATAGATAGATAGATAGATAGATAGACAGATAGACAGACAGACAGACAGACAGATAGATAGATAGATAGATAGATAGATAGATAGATAGATAGATAGATAGATAGATAGATAGATAGATAGATAGATAGATAGATAGATAGATAGATAGATAGATAGATAATTCATATTGTATACATGTATAGATGTAAATAAAGAAAATAAATCACTAGCTCTGAAGCTGAGAATTAACGGTATTCTAAAAGTTGATTCTTGGAGCTCTGGTTTTATAAGCATAACTTTATCAACATTTTTATAATGAACAAATATCTAATACAAATTATTTGTCTATAATGTTGTTACAAATACATAAACAAACAATCAATCAAAATTAAATTAAAATAAACAACTATTAATAACTATATTATAATATTTATTGAATCGGTTTTCACCCGCTTTGAGATCTTCACAAGATATTATACTATACAATTCACATAACCATATATATATATATTGAAACAGTTATGCTGTTCCTCATATAAATATTCAAAAGACCCCCCCCCCATTTAAAAACGTCTAGCGTGATTCAGTCTAATTGGGAACGCAATAAATTTTGATTTGTTTAAAAAAAATCATATTTTTAATTTTGAGATTGATGAATTTGAATAAAATGTTATATCGTCTTATTTTACTTTTTTTTTTTATCTGTCTCAATAAAAAGAAATTAATTATCCAATCATTAAAAAAGAAAGAAAAAAGATACTTGAGTTAAACTGAGGCATTATTCAAATTAGGCACGTCGTTAAAAGAAGAAAAGAACTTTCGTCTTACACAGAGAAGCAGAACATATTGAATTTTTTTTGTTTTAAAAAAAAAGTGTATTACTTAATTCTTTTGACACGTTAAAATATAATTTTAACGGAACGTTAAAATGGAAAAAGAAACCTTTGCTAGAGGAATTATGATAATAATGGGGTAATTAGCGGCTTCAATCTCTCCATGCTGTGCCATGACTCTCCATAAATGAAATAACCCGCCTTCTTTATGAATAAACTGGATTGTAAAACTGGAAGGTAATTATGTTATAAGAATATTAAAACATCTTTATCTTACGTTATAAAGTGAAGTTATGAAATAATTACATAGAATTTGTTTTATAAAATATTAAAACGTCTTTATCATACGTTACAAAGTGATATTATGAAATAATTACATAGAATTTGTTTTATAAAATGTTAAAACGTCTTTATCATACGTTATAAAGTGAAGTTATGAAATAACTACACGCAAATTTATTTATAAAAATATTTGAACGTATTTACTATATGAATTAGAAATGCTTTAATTGCATATTACTTCTATCTGGGTAATGTAACAGAGTTTATGTATAAGAATATACTTTTATATTTGACTAAATTATAAATGCTCCACAAGCCAAACAGAGTTTATGTATATGAATATAGTTTTATATTTGGCTAAATTATAAATGCCTCAATTATCAAATGATAAATGCTCTACAAACCAAGAATTGCTGAGTTCAAATGTCTACCAATCGGTAATAATTAATAAAATGATGAAATGCTGTATAAATCTTAAATACTTGATTGCTTCTAAGCTTCTTATAATGTAAAACAGAATTTATGTATAAGAATATACTTTTATATTTGACTAAATTATAAATGCTTTAATTACCAAATGATGAATACTCCACAAACCAAGAATTGCTGAATTTAAATGTTTACCAATCAGTAATAATTCATAAGATAACGAAATGTTATATAAACCATAAGTGCTTGACTGCTTCAAAATGAATTATTGTATAAACCATAAGTGCTTGACTGCTTCAAAATGAATTATTGTATAAACCATAAATGCTTGACTGCTTCTAAGGTTCTTCTCTTAAATGAACAAATGAATTATTGTATAAATCATAAATGCTTGACTGCTTCAAAATGAATTATTGTATAAACCATAAATGCTTGACTGCTTCTAAGCTTCTTCTCATAAAGGAATACAAAAATGAACTATTGTTGAATTAGGATGTTTCCAAGTTTCTTCTCATAAATGAATTCAAAATAAACTATTGTTGGATTGGAATATTTCCAAGCTTTTTCGCATAAATGAATTCAAAATGAACTATTGTTGAATTGGAATATTTCCAAGCTTCTTCTCATAAAGGAATACAAAAATGAATTATTGTTGAATTGGAATATTTCCAAGCTTCTTCTCATAAAGGAATACAAAAATGAACTATTGTTGAATTAGGATGTTTCCAAGTGTCTTCTCATAATGAACGTGTAAATGAACTATTGATAAAGAAAAAAGAACTGCTTCTAGCTCTTTCATAAGTAAAATGAAAAAGAGTAATCATGTGGATAGAAATGAACTTCATTAGAAATTACTAATTAATTGTTATTTAATAAATTTTTTTTGTTACTAAAAATTAAATTGGTTATCCAGTTATCCAATTTTGTTTTATTTTATTGCATCACTCACCAATTATAGCACTGGTTCATGAGAATCTCATGCTTACTGAGCTACGTCTGACATAACTAGACCTAGGCCAGTCAGGTTGTAGTAAGACGGAACTCTAATGGCGCTGTTTGGAAAACCAAACATATAAATGTTTAGATGTTCACAGTCTCTATGATACTACATCCTCTGATGAGCAGGAAATATTGTTGTAGGAAGCATTAACATCTGCATTAGGAATGTCAATTGATAGTTCATTCCTACAGCATGCTCATCAGAAAATTGTTACAACTGACGTAATAAAACGGTTGTATGGCGGTCCGGTTACATTTGTCGTCCAACTGTGAGGCTTTACCTGGCTAACCTACCTATAGGCTCCGGTTACATTTGTCTTCCAACTGTGAGGCTTTATCCAACTAGCCTAACCATAGGCACCTATTACATTGTCACCTTACTGTGAGGCCTTATCTGGCATGGGCCGGTTAATTTGCCACCCTATTGTGAGGTCCGATCTAGTTAGCCTACTCATAGGTATAAGCAGATCACGATTCTGTGATATGAACAGTGCATATGATGTAGTGATGTAATTTATTCAGGAAGGTTAAAAAAATAAAAGTTTAAAAGAAAAACCCAAAAAGAATGGCATAAAGAATGAAACAGGCATTTCAAAGAAGATGGAGTAAGGTCATGGTGTGGATGGAGAGAGAAGCTTACTGATTCAGAAAACAAAGGAGAAATGGTAAACATGGAGGCTCAAAAAACAGAAAAGATAGCTATGATAGCTCAGATAATGGAAATTATAAAAGCAAACCAGAAAAGAGACGAACAAAGAGAAGAAGATATTAAACAGAGAGAAGAAAAAAGAGATAAGCAAAGAGAAGAAGATATCAAACAAAGAGAAGAATATAACCAAAAATGGGATAAACAAAGAGAAGAAGATAACCAAAAATGGGATAAACAAAGAGAAGAAGATATCAAACAAAGAGAAGAATATAACCAAAAATGGGATAAACAAAGAGAAGAAGATAACCGAAAATGGGATAAACAAAGAGAAGAAGATAACCGAAAATGGGATAAACAAAGAGAAGAAGATATCAAACAAAGAGAAGAATATAACAAGCAAGCAATAGAAGCAAACCAAAGAATAGAAAAACGAATTAAAGAAGCATTCAAAAATCAGAATGAAAAGTTAAACCAGTTGATAAAGGAAATAATTCAACCTAAAAAATTGGATGAGGAGGAGACTTTGGAATTTCCAACCAAAGATATTTTAAAGGAATCACAAATTGAATATCCTATTACTGATGAAGCAAAATTTGAGATTGTTAAAAAGGAAGAAATTGAAATTACAAAGAGTGATATTGAAATTGTCAGTCTACCTTCAGGAAAACTTCTGATTGTGGAATGTACCTCTAAAATTGAAAATAAAGAAACAGTATATACAGAAGCTGAGAATGAAATTGTATCAAATACAGTAAAAGAGTTTCAAATGGATGAAAATGAATCTAATAAAGCAAAATTAAAATCTTCTGATCTTCAAGAAGATGAAAAACGTGAAAATGAACATAATCAAAATATAACAAAGGGACTATCCAATATAGAAGAAAATGTTTCAGAAAAATTGTCTGATATATGCTATGAAATAGTAACAAAGATAGAGAAAGGAATCATAAAATGGAAAGAAAAGTATGTTAGTCCTCAGCCATATATAAAAATTATAAACAAAAGCTTAATAAACTCAAATCAAAAATTGAGTATAGAAAAAAAATATATAAAGACAGTTATTAAAAATATACTTGCTTACGCAGGAAAAGACACCAAAAGGGAATCTGAAAACTCGGGATTTATCAGTGTGAAAGAAATTAAACAACAAGAAACCTTTGCAAATACCAAAAAAATAATTACTATGGCAGAAGAACCATTTAAAAGGAAACTTTTATGTAAATATGAAGTACCACCATGGAAGAGGGACAGGAGAAAATTGACAGATGGTGTTCATGGTCCATATCGGATGCGTATAATTAGAAGATCAAACTGTAACAATGATCTCCAAAGAAAATACAGAAGTGAAGAAGCAAGACATCACAGTAATGTTAAACATGATAAATTTTCAACAAAGAGACGATCCAGAAGTATGTCACCTCATAATACAAAAGAGGACTATAGGAAAACTGATCATGACCCTCAGTCTCCCAAAACAGGTTGCAGTTATGATTCAGAATAAAATAGAGATAGCTGATGGAAAAAGTTCGTGAGTGTGGTGTAGTGGTGCATGAACTTGTGTTTTTCATGTTGAGATGGTGGATGATTGAGCAGGGCTGCTTGGATGCATTGTGTTATGATGCTCTGAAGTATATGCTCGGCACTATCTCGACCTGGATGTTGTGCTCCAAGAGTAGTCCAGCAGTGCGTATATATAGGTCTCATGGATAGGCCTTGGTCTCATGGATAGGCCAAATGATAGCCCCTAAGACTCACCGAAGCTGAGCAGGGTTGGCTGAGTGCCAAATTGATTTTTTTTCTCTGGCTCCTATTCTTGATTGGATGATACTTCTAGGTACAAGAGAGGTAGTGCTTAAAAATGAGATATTTTCTCGTGACGTCATGAGGCGGTGTGTACTGGTAGTTTGTGCTTGGCCATCTATTTGTCCCAGCATTGGAGGCTATGGTTCATGTATTCACTTTTCCAGCTCATCTTACCTATTCATCAGCATATCTAAAACCAGGCAGTACTGAGAAATAATGTGTATAGTATGTGGAATGAAATCGTATTTCCAGGCGATTTCATCCCAAAATTTGGTGAGGGGTAATGAAACAGTTATGCTGTTCCTCATATAAATATTCAAAAGACCCCCCCCCCATTTAAAAACGTCTAGCGTGATTCAGTCTAATTGGGAACGCAATAAATTTTGATTTGTTTAAAAAAAATCATATTTTTAATTTTGAGATTGATGAATTTGAATAAAATGTTATATCGTCTTATTTTACTTTTTTTTTTTATCTGTCTCAATAAAAAGAAAAGAAATTAATTATCCAATCATTAAAAAAGAAAGAAAAAAGATACTTGAGTTAAACTGAGGCATTATTCAAATTAGGCACGTCGTTAAAAGAAGAAAAGAACTTTCGTCTTACACAGAGAAGCAGAACATATTGAATTTTTTTTGTTTTAAAAAAAAAGTGTATTACTTAATTCTTTTGACACGTTAAAATATAATTTTAACGGAACGTTAAAATGGAAAAAGAAACCTTTGCTAGAGGAATTATGATAATAATGGGGTAATTAGCGGCTTCAATCTCTCCATGCTGTGCCATGACTCTCCATAAATGAAATAACCCGCCTTCTTTATGAATAAACTGGATTGTAAAACTGGAAGGTAATTATGTTATAAGAATATTAAAACATCTTTATCTTCCGTTATAAAGTGAAGTTATGAAATAATTACATAGAATTTGTTTTATAAAATATTAAAACGTCTTTATCATACGTTATAAAGTGATATTATGAAATAATTACATAGAATTTGTTTTATAAAATGTTAAAACGTCTTTATCATACGTTATAAAGTGAAGTTATGAAATAGCTACATGCAAATTTATTTATAAAAATATTTGAATGTATTTACTATATGAATTAGAAATGCTTTAATTGCATATTACTTCTATCTGGGTAATGTAACAGAGTTTATGTATAAGAATATACTTTTATATTTGACTAAATTATAAATGCTCCACAAGCCAAACAGAGTTTATGTATATGAATATAGTTTTATATTTGGCTAAATTATAAATGCCTCAATTATCAAATGATAAATGCTCTACAAACCAAGAATTGCTGAGTTCAAATGTCTACCAATCGGTAATAATTAATAAAATGATGAAATGCTGTATAAATCTTAAATACTTGATTGCTTCTAAGCTTCTTATAATGTAACAGAATTTATGTATAAGAATATACTTTTATATTTGACTAAATTATAAATGCTTTAATTACCAAATGATGAATACTCCACAAACCAAGAATTGCTGAATTTAAATGTTTACCAATCAGTAATAATTCATAAGATAACGAAATGTTATATAAACCATAAGTGCTTGACTGCTTCAAAATGAATTATTGTATAAACCATAAATGCTTGACTGCTTCTAAGGTTCTTCTCTTAAATGAACAAATGAATTATTGTATAAATCATAAATGCTTGACTGCTTCAAAATGAATTATTGTATAAACCATAAATGCTTGACTGCATCTAAGCTTCTTCTCATAAAGGAATACAAAAATGAACTATTGTTGAATTAGGATGTTTCCAAGTTTCTTCTCATAAATGAATTCAAAATAAACTATTGTTGGATTGGAATATTTCCAAGCTTTTTCGCATAAATGAATTCAAAATGAACTATTGTTGAATTGGAATATTTCCAAGCTTCTTCTCATAAAGGAATACAAAAATGAATTATTGTTGAATTGGAATATTTCCAAGCTTCTTCTCTAAAGGAATACAAAAATGAACTATTGTTGAATTAGGATGTTTCCAAATGTCTTCTCATAATGAACGTGTAAATGAACTATTGATAAAGAAAAAAAAACTGCTTCTAGCTCTTTCATAAGTAAAATGAAAAAGAGTAATCATGTGGATAGAAATGAACTTCATTAGAAATTACTAATTACTAAAAATTAAATTGGTTATCCAGTTATCCAATTTTGTTTTATTTTATTGCATCACTCACCAATTATAGCACTGGTTCATGAGAATCTCATGCTTACTGAGCTACGTCTGACATAACTAGACCTAGGCCAGTCAGGTTGTAGTAAGACGGAACTCTAATGGCGCTGTTTGGAAAACCAAACATATAAATGTTTAGATGTTCACAGTCTCTATGATACTACATCCTCTGATGAGCAGGAAATATTGTTGTAGGAAGCATTAACATCTGCATTAGGAATGTCAATTGATAGTTCATTCCTACAGCATGCTCATCAGAAAATTGTTACAACTGACGTAATAAAACGGTTGTATGGCAGTCCGGTTACAATATATATATATATATTGTAACAGGAATTAAAACTGCTTAATTACACCTTTTAAAACTTTTTTCAACTTTACAACTCGAACTTGCAATTTTAAAAAAACTTTCTAATTATTTATTTTAATTTTATAAAATCATATTATTTTGCAAAATATCTTTTAAAAAAACCCATTACTCAAGCAGGAGAGTAAATAGGATTAATATTTACATATCAATCATACCCCCAGTCAGACTGCGATTCAATAAAATATTAGACCGAAAGTCATTTTTCCGGACTGAAGTAGCTCTCCGGCTGCCTGAAACGTGAAACATCCCATGGGAAATTTATAACTGGTTTAAAACCCAGGGCGCCATCCAATACGGAGATTGGAACCCATGAGATGTCAACAACACGTTTCAAGTGCTTGACCCATGGCTAGCTCGTCACATGAGACCGGCTGCACATTTGATTGTGAATGGAGAGAGAGAGAAAGATGAAAAAAACCACATTAAAAATTTTAAACAAAATTTATTTTAAAAAAAACAAACAATGATAATAATTATAAATGCAAGAATAAGATATAATTAAAATGTAAACACATAAGAAATATTACATATTTGATAAATTTTGTATGCTCATTTTAACGAGTGAGATTTAAAAGTTTTATCCTGATATTAATATTTACCTAGGATTTACAGCACTGCTTTCAGACTTTGTCATTTCAACATTGTCTTTGTAGCGATTCTATTAGTCTTTAATTTCCATAGTAGATATCATAGTTCCTAGATTTCTTTTGTAGTTGGGTTGTAGTTTGTAGTTGGGTGATCATCCCTTTTGTCCTCGGATCCGGTTAGTTTCTTGGTCCTTGGCGTTGGTATTTTTAACTGAAAGATAACTTCTTGTAGTCCCTTGTTCAGGTGGTTTGGTTTACCTAATTTTCATTTAATTTAGTAGGGCGGGTTGAAACTTCGGCAGAAAGCGAGTCAGAGTAATATGTTACGGCATTTTGCTAACTGGCACACGGGAGAATAGCGGAGAAAATGACCGAACACAATGTTCGGTTCTAGCCAATCATTCTTTTCTGGCTTGAAAATGAACTTAATTCAAACTTAACGACTCTGGTTAAACTCAAAATTTAACCACTGAATTCAAAACTCTATCTCAACTCTCTCTCTAAAACAATAGAGAATGTCTACGTTTTATATTACTCTGACCCCACCCCCCTGCTCTAGCTTCAACACATTTTATCTCAAAATTTAATTATAATTTATATTTCTTTATTTCTGTTTCGAATTTTAATTACAGAGATTAGAAATTGTTCAACTAATCAGTCTGGAATTTTAATCCCCAGCCTGATTATTTTTGTACAAACTATTTTAATTAATCACAAACCTTTTATTTTTTAAATTAAAAAACACTTTTTTTTTTTTAAAGAATATTTTTATCAGTTAATATTGTATAAAAGAAAGGCAAGTTATAATTATTAGTTTCTAACTTATCTCTAAATTTCCCTGTATTTTCATTTCTATATTTTCAAGTATTGATTCTGATATATATTTTTTTAATTTTATATATTTTTTAATAAATAAAAACATGTGAACTATGTAACTTGTATATACACACACACCTGTGCAACATGTGTATATACATACTGTTACATCACACCCCTCCCAATTGAGAATTTTAAGTGCATTGATCACTTTTCCTATGTATTGACCACTTTAAATTCTTATTTTTATTAACTTTATTTCTAGAGTGCATTTTTAGTTTTTATTTTCATCATTCGGTAATAAATGTAATATTAAGGGAAGCAGGCAGCAAAGTATAAGGCAATTTAACACACAGATTGATTTTGTGCCGATTTAAACCAACTTTTATTTTCTTGCGGAAAGTCGTGACTACAGCATGGGCAACTGTTGTGCACAACGGATCATATAAAGGGACTTTAAGATTGCGAATGGCAGGACTATCTCTACTGCACATTTGACTTACTAAATTATTTATTCTATTTGGTTACTGGGAATTTTTCCTCCAGATTTATTAATTTTTATATGCCAGGACTTTTCTACTGGCACATCATCATCAGTATTATTTATTCTTCACACTACCCATCTGTAGAACAAAGTCACTGCAAGAAAAGGCTTAATCCAACAAAAGTCAGGCCTGAAATTTATATATTTGCCCAAATACTCGCACACACCTCAATCCTAGTTTAATACACTTTTTTTTTTTAATTTTATTTGATAATGTTTTATTTTCATTAATACTTTCATTATACACTTATTTATTTTATTTTTATTTTTAAAGCGTTATTTTTACTCTCTTTTTTTTTTAAAAAAATTTTTGCTTGTCTATTTTGATTTTACACATTTATTTTGTTTGCGTCACGCTCCGCTATGTTCTGGACTTATGAGCTGGGATATCAATATAATCGATAAGACATAATCGAGGGTTTTGACATAAATTGTTTTATAGTTGTTTTGACATTTTAAAAACTCTAAGATTGTTATTTTATTTTACTAAGACTAACTTTAATCATTTTTCATTATTCAAACTAACTTTGATACTCGATTTTACATTTTTTTTTTTTTTTTGTTTAAAAAAAAAAACCTATAGATTTTTTTTTTTCTTTCATTAAACTTTGTTAAACATTTTTCCATTATTCCAAGTCCAACCATGGTCATTAATAACTAGGTCAAGCTGGCGAATCCGTCAGATTACATATTTTTAATTTTTGTCTGGCGGTTCTTTATTATTCAGCCCTACAAATAACTTTAGTGACCTAGCATTACAATATATATATATAAAATAGGGCTGCAGAAAGGAGTTTGCTATTAACTGAAAGGAGACCCTTTGATTCCTCTTGGAGGCCTTAAAGGAACCGAGCAGGGCAAATTCCTAATGTCCACTCCATACGTTCTTGTCGTTGCAGCTGTTATTACTATGTGATTATTCATATAGTATACGAACATGGATGGGCTGCTCACCAACACGCATTAGCCAGCATGGTGAGTTTATTGGCTTTTTACCTCTGAGTTTAAGATCAAGAAACACCATGGTCTTTCTTCTCAGTGCCTGATAAGGCAGAATGAATGTTTGTGTAAATGATAAATATTTTTCCAATACATATATACAATTATGACAGACAAAAATAAAGCATGGCCCTTATTCCCAGGAGGCTGTAAAGTCACCAACCAAGGCAGTGGTTGGTGGCCGAAGGCGGAGGGTGCTAAGAATCCTCTGATTGCGGACCCAGGCTGCCATTTGATGACGACTTTTTATTTAGGTACTTACAACTGCAGATCACTTTCAAGTAAAGGAAGATTGCAAGAATTAGAAGAAGAACTGTCTTATATTAAATGGGACATTATTGGACTTTGTGAAGTTAGAAGAAAAGGAGAAGAAACAATTGATTTAAAAAGTGGACATATACTCTATTATAAAGGCACACATATTGGAAATACAAGTGGAGTAGGATTCATTATAAATAAAAAGTGGAAGAACAATATTGTGGAGATTGATGGTGTATCGGACAGAGTGGCAAGATTAGTTATACAACTTAATAGCAGATACCAAATGCAGATAATTCAGGTTTATGTCCCAACAAGTTCTCATAGTGATGAAGTAGTAGAAGATTTTTATATGGATATACAAAAGGCTTTTGATCAGAGTAATCAACATTTTAAAATTGTTATGGGAGACTTTAATGCTAGAATTGGTAGACAAATGAAAGATGAAATTGCTGTAGGTAATTTTGGTTATGGTAATAGAAATGAGAGAGGACATAGACTTGTGGAGTTTGCAGAAAAAGAAAAACTTTATATTATGAATTCATTTTTTGAGAAAAATGTTAAAAGGAAATGGACATGGAAGCATCCAAATGAAGGTACAGCAGAATTGGATTATATTTTGACTAACAGAAAATACATATTTCAAGATTGTAATGTTCTTAATAAATTTAACACAGGAAGTGATCATCGATTAGTAAGGTGTAAGTTACGTGTTAATGTAAAACTAGAAAGACAAAAATTATTAAGAAAAACAATACTTACAGTTGATATTCATAATCTTCAGAAACATTCTAATGAATTTAAATTAGAACTTACAAATAGGTTTCAAGCGTTAGGAGATTTTGAACATGATACAGATTTGAATGAAATTAATATGAAAATAACTAATACACTTTTAAAAACTGCAACAAACATAGCTGGTAGAAAAAAGCAGCAATTGACTAATAAAATTTCTACTGAGACTAGAGAATTTATGAAGAAAAGAAGGAATATGAAGATATACAAAAAAGATGCATTAGAAAGAATTGAATTTCTTGAATTTTGCTAAAATGGTCGGAAAAGAGTTGAAAATGATATAAGAAAGTATAACTGTGAAATAGCAAGGAAAGCTGTAGAAGAAAATAAAAGTCTCAAAAATGTTAAACAACATTTTGGTATTGGTAGGAAATTTATATCTGCAATAAGAAAAAAAGATGGAATTATTACTAAAAAGAGAGATGACATCATGAAATTGGTAGAAGATTTTTATCAAGAATTATATAGTAATAAAGAACAAGTACCTCCTATATCTATTACATCTTCCAAATTGCCCAGAATTTTAAATGAAGAAGTGAGACATGCAATTAAGTGTATGAAGAAAGGAAAGGCTCCAGGAAATGATGGAATTATAATTGATATATTAAAAGAAGCAGGTGAAGAAATAGAAACAATTTTAGCAAAGTTATATACCAAATGTCTAAATGATAAAGATGTACCGGAAGATTGGAAGAATGCAGTAATAATATTAATATTTAAAAAAGGTGATAAAGAAGATATTAGAAATTACAGACCTATCAGCCTTTTATCAGTTTTATATAAAAATTTTACCAAGATAATTACAACTCGTCTACAGAGAACTTTGGATTTCCACCAACCAAGAAAACAAGCTGGATTTAAAAGTGGTTTTAGTACAATAGATCATATCCAGGTATTGAGAGAAGTCATAGAAAGGACAAATGAATATGAGTTGTCATTATGTTTTGGATTTGTAGATTATGAAAAGGCATTCGATTCTATACACATTTCTTCAGTGATTAAAGCATTGGATCATCAAGGTATAGATCCAGGATATTGTCATATTTTAAAGAATATTTATAAAAATGCAACAGCAACAATTAGATTACATAATGATACTGGAAAAATCAACATTGAGAAAGGTGTAAGACAAGGTGACTCCATATCTCCAAAACTTTTTACAGCAGTGCTGCAAGAAGTATTTTGTGGATTAAAATGGGAAACTAAAGGAGTGAAAGTAAATGGAGAGTATTTAAGTCATTTAGATTTCGCAGATGATGTAGTTGTTTTTGCAAATAATGCTTCAGAGCTGCAGGAAATGTTGCAGGAGTTAGCAGATGAAAGTAGAAAAGTAGGACTAAAGATAAATGTTAAAAAGACTAAAGTAATGTTTAATCGATTTGTTCAAAATATGAAAATAAAGATTGATTATGAAGAATTAGAAGAAGTTAACAGTTACAAATACCTTGGTCAGATTATTAATACAGATGGAAACATAATGGAGGAAATTAATCATAGAATTAAACTTGGTTGGAGTGCTTTTGGTAGAAATAACTTGATACTAAAAGGAAATATGCCTATGTGTTTGAAAAGGGTGGTTTTTAACAAATGTGTTTTACCAGTTCTTACTTATGGATCTGAGACTTGGACACTTAATAGAAGAGCAATACAGAGACTTCAGACCACTCAAAGGAGTATGGAGAGATGTATGTTGGGAGTAACAAGAAGAGATCGAAAACGCAATGTATGGTTAAGACAACAAACAGGTGTTACTGACCTTATTGAAAAAATTAAAAGATTGAAATGGAGTTGGGCTGGACATATTGCTAGAAGAGATGATAATAGATGGACAATTGAAATTTTAAACTGGATTCCAAGAGATTGTAAAAGACCCAGAAAGAGACCACATGTGAGATGGATGGATGAAATAAGAAAATGTGCAGGGGTGTTGTGGAGAAGAGAAGCTAAAGATCGGAGAAGATGGATTAAACTTGGAGAGACCTTCATCCTGCAGTGGATTGATAATGGTTGATGATGATGATATAAAATAGAGAGAGAGAGAGAAGCTAAAGATCAGAGAAGATGGATTGAACTTGGAGAGACCTTCATCTTGCAGTGGATTGATAATTGTTGATGATATATATATATATATTAACAACTATTAACAACTACTGTATATTATATTTATCAAACTGGCTTTCATCTCCATTGTGACTTTCTCAAGATATTATGCTATACAATTCACATAACCATATATATGTATGTGTGTGTGTGTGTAATAATATTATTATTCGATGTCTGTATTTTTAAAGCAATATACATAATTATATAACTGAATATTTGTAAATACAGTAAATAAATAATTAAAAATTTTATCCACTTAGGAGCGCTTTCGATTATATAACTGAATATTTGTAAATACAGTAAATAAATAATTAAAAATTTTATCCACTTAGGAGCGCTTTCGATCGAAAGCGCTCCTAAGTGGATAAAATTTTTAATTATTTATTTACTGTATTTACAAATATTCAGTTATATAATTATATCTATATGTCAGTTTGATAAATATAATATAGCTGTTAATAGATGTTTGTTTCAATCTTATTTTCATTGACTAATTTTTTTTTTTTATCAACATTGTTGGTAATTCAAAATGAATTACCAAAAAATGTTGACAAAGTATCAGCTTTCTCCATACAATGTTGTCACTAGTGCAAGCCATAATAATTAATAGATGCTAGAAGATTAGTGCATCAAAATCCCTATTTAGTGCCAATATCCCCAGACTAGTTTCTATCTTATAACTGTCATCAGTGAGGAGTCTTGTACCTAAGAGCACTGCATTTAGATCTTTGGATCTAATGCATCCTCCAGTTTTCACCTTTTACCTTTATAGTTAGCTATAAAGCTATGAGGCCAAATTGAAAACACAATGTTTTCAATCCAAGCTAAATCATTTGTATAGTTATACAGATCTGTATTCAGTTAAATATCTATACATTTTGGTATCTTTTGTTTTTTTAGTAACCATAGTTATTGACATACTTTGGCTGGAATTAGTATTAAACCACTACATTACATGACCACCATTTATAACTATACCTTGCACTAAATGGAAATACTGTATGAAGAAAGTTGCTATTATGTTAACAGATTGTGTAAATATAAAAATGATGGACATGCTTAATTTATTTATAGGATGAAAAGAGATAGAAAGATCTTGGAGAAAATTGTTGCAGTTATTTTAGCTAAAATGTACAAAATTCTAAAAAGTTAGTCTGGATTAAAGTTTTAAGAAACTGTATTTTTAATAATATTCCTTTCTACCTTTTCTCCCCCCCCCCCAATATTATTATCAGAAGAAGGCTATCTCTCTGATAGGCTTTCCCAGTGATTTCCAAATGATATATTTGGAAAAAAATAATACTTCATCTTATATGATATATTTCCAATTATTCATTATTTAGTTTGGCACCTGAGGCATCACTTGCACATATTGTCATGTGATGTATTAATAATCATATCCAAAACAAAGATGGCACTCCAAGGATTAAAAATAAATATGTAAATGAAATAGACATTATTTACTTTTTATAAAATAATTTATTAATCTTCCCTAATAATTAAAAAAAAAAGCTACATCACAGTGATTTGAATAAAGTCAAACAATATAAAATTCTTTGCCATGTTTGACCTACTAATATTTTTATTTTTATTCTTAATGAAAAAAAAATTTATTGTGAAAAGTTTATAGATAACAACTAGTCTTTCTGATAGGTCAGAGCCTGCATAAGTGCTCACATCATAATCTGTATTAGAATGACTTTGCGTCTGCATCTCAAACATCAGAAGCTATGAAATGGCAGCTCAGTTTTAGTCTTCAGCTTATTAGTCTCATTAGACATTGTTTTGATAGACATTGTAATGTTCAGATGTGTGTTAATGCTTTCAGTGATTATTCTAACAGTGGGCTCTAGGAAGTTTTGTTTTCTCAATTTTAATAAATGTAATCACTACCCTAACACTGTCAATATTGAAATATTATGTAGTTTATCAATTTGGATACTGAAATCACAATCTGCACTTTGACTCTCAAACTCTCCACCATTCCTTTCCATAGGCTTATAAAACTAAGGTCAATTTTTTCATCATTCCCAGTAGATTCTGTGTCTAAAAAATTAAAATAATAAGGTGGTATGCACTATTTCCATTTTTTTTTACTGGCATCACATCTATAAAATATAATGATAATAAAAATGTTTCTTTTACTTCATCTATATTACTAAAAATATGTAAAAAAAATTATAACATTGTACAAACAAAAATCTGAGAAATTATAAACAAAATTATGAAAGAAAGTAATTGTAGTTTTCGCCTGTTGTAAGAAAAGTTAAACTAATTTATATAAATGAACGTTCTTAATATTAATGTACCCTGCAGTGAGATTCAAATATAATGTGCAAATATAGGAAATTATTTAAAGCTTTTATTTAACTTAAAAATTTTATTTGTTATGGTTATATTTTGTAAACAATTTTTATCATATTTCTATCAAAGGAATTTTCTTCAAATTTGGTACATGTGTTACATGTCAATGATAATAATATAGTACTGAAATATTTCAGGATTGTCCAACTAGTTGTCTAGTCTAACAGTGTTTGTAAGTTGAATTTGAAAACATGATATTGGTTTGATAAGTTTTCAGGGATGTGCCCTAAATGGCAGTATATTTTCTTTTAAATGTGCTAAAATTGAATATTCCTAAAAAGCATTTATAATTATTTAAAATATACAGAACAACAAATGAAGAATAAAATTGTAATTTTTCTTGATTGTTTAATAATATTTACTAAGGCTGTAACCTCAAGAATATGTGATGTGATGTGATGTATTATGGCTTCTCCTTAAACGAAGTCAAGAATATCTCAGCAATTATGCCCAGATAAACCTGTTAGCCACTTTCTTTTACATTCCCCACTCTAAATTTATCCATAATCTGTTCTATCCCATTTCCACAACATAATTTTTGTCAACTCTATAACCTTTATATCTAAATCCCCCTTATCTTTTCCCAAACCCAGCATAAAAACCAATAATTCACTTTCTGTATAATCACTCTTTTCATATTTATTTTTCCACAACTTCATTATATGTACCCTTTCTGTTTTCAAACATTTACATTCAATTAACAAATGCCTAATATTTTCAATTCCTTCCTTACATAATTTACAAAATAAATCACCCATATTTTTCCATTTACATGTATATTCTTTTGTAGCTAAAGATCCCGTTCGAGCCTTAAACAATAAACTACTTTCCTTACTATTATCATATATTAACTCACACCTAATATTCTGTTTATTTCTATATATATTTAAACTCTTTTTACTCTCCATACTATTTCTCCATCTCTCTAACTCCCTAGTCTTTATTAATAAATTTATTCTTTTATCCCATTCCTTACTACTATAACACTCAATAATCCTCTTAACACAATCATCCCATCTTTTGTACAAATATACTGATATAAATTCTTTATCCAAATCTTTTGCATACCGCATTACCTTTCTCACCCATCTTGTTACCTGCCCTTTACTCATAACCCAATTAAATACTATTTTAGCTATTCTTTTATTATCCATAAACTGCAATCTACCAAACATTTTCATTTTACTTTTTGCATCTCTCATATGAAAACTTGACCATCCCATTTCTCCTTGAATTGCCTCCCTTGCTGTCCATACTTCTGCATCCAATGCATGTCTTCCTACTTCCCTTTGAGCTTTTTCTAAATAATGTAATATCTTTTTACTAACATATAATGCATCATTACCATATGTTAACCCTGCTACTGCAACTCCTTTCCATATAATTCTAGCTACATCATATTTATTATATGAAAATACTGTTAATTTCTTTATCAATCCCTTTCTTTTCTTTGCTTCATTTATCAATTTTTTCTCCCATTCATCCAAATAATTTTTCTGATTACTTAAAATAATTCCCAAATAACTATATCTATTCACCACACTTAACTTAATATCTCCCAATAAAAATTCTACATCTTCTCTTTCCTCAGTATTAACCATCATTATATTTGATTTTTCTTCACTAAATTTAATCCCCATCTCTTTACCCACCCTTGCACATGTCCTCAACATAACTTCCATATCTTCTCTTTTTTCTGCACACAAAAATATATCATCCGCAAAAAAAAGACCTGACAAAATATATACTCCCTTACTACCGAATAACGGTATCTCTATCCCTCTTCCTAATCTTTCTATTGCTCTTTCCATTTCACTCAAATACAACAAAAACAAAATAGGTGACATAGGGCATCCTTGCCTTAGTCCCACATCATTTTTAACTTTAATTGATTCTATATTCTCCAATTGATATATATAATAATTATTTTCATATAATTTCTTAATAATATCTATTAAAGCTTCATCCATTCCCAAATTTGCTAAACTTATCCATAATCTATTTCTATTTACTCTATCATATGCCTTCTCTATATCTATAAAACTCATATATAACTGTTTATCTGCATTCCTACTCATATCCATAAGTTGTGTAACTACAAATAAACTATCTCCTATATGCCTATCTAATCTAAAACCTCCTTGCATTTCACCCACTACATTATTCCCTTCCATCCATTTTACAACTTTACTAGCCACCATATACGAGAAAACTTTATATAAAACTGATGTTACTGCTATTGGTCTATAATTATTCAGCTTTCTATGATCCTTACCCTTTCCTTTAAATAATAACCTTACTCTTGTATTACTCCAACTACTTGGGAAAACTCTATTCTGTGCCATTTTATTAAAACAGGATAATAACTTTACTTTTGCCCTATATCCTAAATTCATTACCATCTCTGCTGCCCATCCATCTAAACTTCTTGCCTTCCCACTTTTCAATTTCTTCTCTACCTCATTTAGTTCATTTTCTGAAAAGCTAATATTTCCATTACTATATTCTTTCATATTTTCTAACATTCTATCATTCACATCTAACATCTTTTCTATATTCATTACATAATTATTTAAGATTCTCTCTAAATCTTCTCTAGAACTACACTCAGTTCCCTCATCATCTAGTAATACTAACTCTCTCTCCCCTACATTTCTCCTTTTAATATAATTCCAAAATTTTTTACTTCCATCTCTTCCACTTTTATTAATATCCTCCAACAATTTACTATTCAATTTCATTCTCTCTCTATAAATATCTATTTTAGCCAACTTCTTCTTTTCTAAGTAATTTTCCCATTTAGCATTAATATCTTTTTCACTTTCCTTATTCTTAATAGCACACTTATATAAATAAAAATAAATAAATAAAAATATAAATAAAAATAAAATATAAATATAAATAAAAATAAAATATAAATATAAATAAAAATGCGATAGCATTAATATCTTTTTCACTTTCCTTATTCTTAATAGCACACTTATATAAATAAAAATGCGATAAATAAAAATAAATAAATAAATAATATAAAAATATAAATATAAATAAAAATGCGATAGTAGGAACCTCTACAGATCTTAACCACAAGCTTACATTTTGGAAGAAAAGAGGGGAACCCCCAAAAGAGGGAACCCCTTTTTTACTTCAACCTACTTTCTATATAAATAGGTGAAGCTGAAGCGGTTAAATTTGAGAGTGTGATGCTATTCAATACTTCACTGATTAAGTCCACATTTTTTATTACTCATGAAATCTTTCAATTTACAATGATTACCAAATAATATTTACTAAGGCTATAACTCAAGAATATGTGCGTTTAAATAAATTTATAATTACAATTTGATTGTTTAACTAAAACTTGCTTTTTAAGAAAAAAACGTTGCCTTTATAAACAAAAAAAAATCTTGTAAATGATTTTTAATGTGCATAAATTTTATTTCAAAAACTACAAACACAGTGATACTGTTTATATTCTTAGTATTTAAATAGGAATAGGAATAGTTGCATTACAAAAAAAAATCTGTTGAAAAATATCTAAATACTAAAGAATAAAAAAATAATAAGTATAAAAAATATTTTATAAAAACACTTTTATTTAATTTGAGGAATAATGCAGTAAAATTTAAAAAATATTTTTTTTTATTGACCCTCACTTTGGATTAGTGGATTTAACTTGAAATAAAAGTGAGGGACTTCCATAATCCAATCATTAGTTTTAAAATTTGTGATTGGATTAAATTAATTTATAAATGCTGCTCATCATTATTTCAAATAAAATATATCAACCAAAATTATGGTCCAAAAAAAAAATCATTTTTTGGTTTTTAGTGCAATACATCTGAAATTAAATAAGTATTTTTTATAATGTATATATATTGCAAGGAAATTACATCATATGACTAAATTTAATAAGCTTGTTCTACAAATGTTATTTAATGAGCATGCTAATAGCTCTTAACAAGTTTTTCCGAATATTCCTATCCTCAGATCGTCACTAATTCACTGATGACAACCAACAGCTAGAAACCAGTCTGAGAATAGGGATATTCAAAAAATCTTGTTAAGAGCTATTAGCATGCTCATTATAATATATATTATTCACATAGAAAATCTTCATCTTATATAGTTAAACTTCCAATATTAATCAACAAATTGTTGTTGGGTTTTTAACTGGAGAGTAAAATTCAGTCAAAACAATCTAGATTAGTTATATCAGCATTTTTTAATATTTGCTTGAAACATGACTTTCTTATATTTATTTATAAAGGTCATCACTTCCTGCCATTATAGAGATGTGCATTTTAAAATAATGACAGAAATTTATATCTTTATAATAAAAATCAATGAAATTTGTTTTGATAATTTTCTTAGCACCATCTTTTTCTTAAGGAGCTTGAGACATATCCTAGTAAGATTTGGATTATTTTTAAAATTTTAAAATTTAATCCTTCCCATTTTTTTTATATAACTAAAAGATAGTGCAATAGCTAAATTAATACATTTCAATTGAATGTAGGATCACTTCAGTTTTATTTTGATTTTTTTTTTAAAAAAAAAAAATCTCTTATTAATAAAAATACAATAATAAAATCATTTTTTATCTAACTTTCTTGACAACTCTCTCAAATGTTTTCCCAATCTACTTTAGAGAATTGTGATCTAAAATTGAAACTATTGAGTTAGATGAATGTTTAGCTGCTAATTATTATATAAACACAATATACATGTATGTATTATAATGGGCATCAATGGTGAGGAACAAGTATATTTTGTGGGCATTGGCCCATTTATAATTAATCTTTCTTGGGACAATTGACATTCATTTTATAATAAATCCAAGCTAAATTTTTTACAAAGTTAAATTTATCAATTTAAAAAAGATATTAAAATTAAATTTAAATAAAATCTGATTTACTGAATTCCAGAATATTTTTATAAAGGGAAGCAAAATATTATTGTTAGATCGTAGAAAAATAAATAACAAAAAATAAAATTAGATTTTGTTGCTGGCCTGTGCTATTTTGGCACAATTACAAAATGTGAGTTGAAGCTAAAGTTCTTGGATAATTTCTGAAATGAGTAACCATTGAGTCCAATCTATCAATTGGACATAGATCATTTTTCCATGCAGAATTCAGTTAGAAGTTCTTAAATATTTTTTTTAAATTTAAAAATTTTAAAATTAAGATGAAAAATTTGTGATAAGATGCAAAATTTTAAGCTGACTAGAAAAAATATATATGTTCAGATAATTAATATATTAATTAAAATTACCCTCATTCCTTTTCCTTTGGTTTCTACTGGTAACAATAGCGTTGCAATTACAGCTATTAATCCACTTCCAGTATAAATTGCTATAGGCCAATAAAGTGAGTCATTAACCAAAACCTACAAAATGTTATACCATTTAAAATCTTTATAGTTTTTAATTATTATTTAAATAATTACTAATGCAACCACATGTGTGTACACACAAATATATATATATATATATATATATATTATTCAAAACAATACAATAATTAATACAGTAAACAATATTTTAAAAACAAATATATACTATAATTTAATAGAAATACTTTCAACTATCTAAGTAGTCATTATCAACTAGATTCAAATTCTATTACAAATCTAGTTGATAATGACTACTTAAATATTTGAAAGTACTTCTATTAAATTATAATATATATTTAAAATAAGTCATAGATCAATTCATAGATCACATGACCCTATCTCTTAAGCTTGTAAGTTATAAACAGTGAGAATTGCCAATTCCTCTACAAGCTTTATGATAAATGCTTAGCCAGAGCCAGCACTTAAAATATCTCTGTCAGGAACCCCTCCCCAAACCCCTGACCATGGTTTCGTGCTTTGGCACTCCTCAGAGAGATGTCAGGGTAGGTTCGGACACTAGATCTAAAAATACCAACCCAAAGCTAAGCACTTAGCTAAAAGTTATCCATTGAGTGAAAAATCTGAAATTTTCAGACATCTACATGTCTTCAAACCCAGCTATCCAACTCAAATAGCTATATGGGGCTGATAGATCTTCAGGGGTTTTGGGGAGGGGTTCCTGACAGAGATATTTTAAGTGCTGGCTCTGGCTAAGCATTTATCATAAAGCTTGTAGAGGAATTGGCAATTCTCACTGTTTATAATATATATTTGTTTTTAAAATATTGTTTACTGTATTAATTATTGTATTGTTTTGAACAATTATATATATATTATTATAATTGGAATACAGATATTGATTAATAATTTATATATATATATATATATATATATTGTGTACGTGTGAAAGGACAACCTTCTCTCATGCTCACAATTAGCTTTGAATGTACTTAGACAAAATCTGATGTTTTTTTAAGTCTCAATCAAACTTGCAGTGCTTTTTGCAAGCAGACAGCTCATATCAAACACAGTTACTCATATAATAAAAAACAGTTTGTGTAAACTTAAGAAAAGGTGATTGTATAACACCTTTAAATAGAAAATTGCAAAGCAAAATATCTTTTCAAAAGCCCCACACCAAACAGTATTTGCCATACTTGTCAAATTTTGAATGATAATAGTTAGGGCATTTTCCTATTATTGCTTTGCCCTTCAATATCTAGAAACCGATTTGGCGATCAATATTGGATGGTTAACTGGACTTGCTGTGAACCAGTTAACTGAAACAGAAATTATAAATATAATTGGAATTCTAAAAACAGTCAAAATTTTATCTAGGCTTTAATATTTAACTAATAAATAAATAGATATTTAACTATTCTTATTTACAGGGTAGAACATAAATAAAAATTTATTCAAACCTACACCATGTGGTAATTGAAAGAGCCAGTAAGAAATCTGCTTTTATTCATAGTTTCTCAATAGGAATTTATTGAAGAGATCTTTGCCTAGCTGCGAAATATTAATGTGTTTATTAATACGAACACACACACGCGCGCGTGTTAATTGGATGCTGCATGTGTGTTTGTTACAGCAAAAATTTCTTTATTTAAAAATGAAATTAAAGTAAAATAGATCATATTATAATTCATTTTAAAAAATCTCCAAAACATTAGTTATTTTTCATTGAAATAATTTTTAAAAAACAGTTATAGATTTATTTTTTTTAATTGTTTTTATATTTAAAAAATTTGACTGCTCTTATATTTAAAAAGTTGAAAACAAACTTGTAAACTAATTATACTAGGTTTTTTTTTTTTTTTGCTCATTAAAATTACTAAACAATTAATTGAATAAAAGCCTCTGTAATACAAAAGTGTGTTATTTTTTTAAAATGACAGTTCGTAGTAGAATTTTCACAGAAATTCTAGAATATTATATTTTCCTGATTTTGTTAATATTTCAATGCTATCAAATTAAGGGATTTTCTAATATTTAGAATGTCAATGGCAAAAAAAAAAAAAACGCAGAATATCTTAGATTTCTTAATATTGAAAGTATATATCATACAGTTCTTAAAATTTAGAAGAAAAATTCTTTAAGGTATAAAAAAATGATTCTGCTATAAGAAATAAAAGGGCTTTCTTCACGTTATGAGATCTATAAAAATCTGAGTTTACTTTCCCATAGGATCTATATGGATCAAACAAACCATGTTAATCTAAGATTTAGAAAATATATAAATAATTGTAATCAAAAATTATCTACGCTTGTTTTCGCTTCACATTTTTACATACAGACTATACCTTAGCAGATCTTACTCAGACATTTTTTAACCTACAAGCAATAATTTCTCACATTAGAAATTTTATAATTATTTGAATTTTCTTTATATGTGAGTAAATTTCTTATAACAAAAAAGTAATAATAAATGAAACATTTAAAGTGCACAAACTACTAGTCCTGAAAAAAGATAAAAACGACTTCTCTAAAAATGATAAAAATGATTTCATCAAAAGGTTGAGAAAACTCTTTTTCATATTCTGAAGTATCTACAGAATTTTTCTATACCTGTTGCAAAAAGTTTTTTAATAAATTGCAATAACTTGATCAGAGTTGTTATGGCCATAAGAAATAATAATTTCTATACAGTTTTTTCCCAAAAATCTTTTTTAATATATATAATCAAATCTCTATATCCAATATATTTTGTTTCAGATCTCTCTCTAGTAGATGATATTAATTAATGGATAATTATTCACACTTAATTGACATGTTTTATTTACAGTATACTATGCATTGTTTACTATATCATATTTAGGTGTGCAATATTTTTTAACATACAAAACACACAAATACACACATGCATATATAGATAATAAAAATAGAAATAAGGAAATTATATCCATATATACAGAGATAACTTTTGCATTTTGATATTGCCAGGAAACTATCAATTATTACTAAGTGACAATCCTTCTGAAGTTAAGTAAGTTTTCTTTATTAATCTAAGATGCAGTCTTTTATAAACACCCCATCAGAAGATAATTCTGAACTTTCTGATTTTTTTTTTTTGCAATAACTTAACTCACAGAATTTTTTGACTTGTTTGTACTTCTTATAAAACATATAACAGCTACTTAATGAAGTTCCTTTTTAAGTTTTCAATTTTGATATTTATTTCTTCCTCAACAATTTTGTTGTAATCAATGTTTTGATAAATAGTGTTATTTAGTATTAGGTTCTCTATTAATTGAAATACTTTACAGACATATCAGGCATGTTAATTCATTATTTCTTTCTAATAAAATATGTATTAGTTCATTAAATGCAAAATAATAATAATAATAATAATAAAAGAAAGTAAAAATTGAATTATATTTTTGCTAATATACATTTGTCTGCAAAATTCATTATAAAACAAATAAAATACCCTCAGAATCATTGTAGATTAAGTCTGTAATTAGATAAACCACATAATATAGATAATTTCTTGGAATATTGCCTGTCTAATAGAATGGACTAGAACTACTGTAAAAGTTGGAAAGAGAAAAAGATATAATTGAGAAAATAAATATTTTATTTTACTTAATATTTGCACTATGCACATGTATAAATTGAAGTTTTATACAGGGTCATTTTTATGCACTATGTGCATGTATAGATAGAAGTTTTATACAATCATTTTTATATACATTTTTGAAACTGTCCATGGACCTGATTGTAAGCTTCATAAGGCCAGAAATTCCTACTCTTGGTGTAAGTGATAGGCACTTATAAAATTTATTAAATTTATAAATGTTAATATTATATTTTTTGTTTATTTACATTTTTATTTTGGTTTATTTTTTGGATATGACATATATATAAAAGACATATTTTGTGGGTTCATCCGTGTTAAAAAATTTAAATGTTGATATACCGATGTTTCGACTTGATAATACACATTGTAAAAGTACAAATTTAATTGCAGCTCAAATTACTCATATTATAAAGCTGCATTGTCAAGAAAGCTTAACAAAAGACTCAGACTGAATTTTATATACATAACTTACTCGCATAGATTTGAAAAATTAAAAGAAAATAAGTCTATATTTTATAATATTATGAAATATTTTGTAAAGGAATATACTATGTAAAATTTAAAACATTAAAAGGATAACTTGTGCAATGTATGGAAAGAAAGATAAATTAGATAATTTATTTTAAGTTTTAGTACATGCAAATAAATTTGCATTGCATAGTTTAAGAAAATGTACTATATTTTATAACCCTTTCAGATTTGGCGGGATGGGGGTTTAAAGAAATAATTTGTCTTTTTCTTGTAGTAAATCTGATGGCAAATCTAAATATATCCTTAAAAATTATAAAACATTAAAATTAAAAAAGCTGAAAAAGGAATTTGAAAGTTTGATTATAATTTTCTTTAATTTCTCTTTCTTTCTAGTCAGTGATAAAAAACTATTTTGTAATTATTTGTAAAATAATTAGCTGCATGTAAAATTTAAGAAAAAATATGTTTTGTAAAATTATGTTAAATCTTGGAATTAGATATGGATAAAGATGTTTTGTTAAAAAAGAACATCCTGATATAAGCATGTTATGAGAACAAACGATGTAAAAATGTCTGAAAAATGATAATAGACTAATATTGAATTGAGAAGACAACAATGCAGATTTATTCCATGAAGAAAAGTCACTGGTTAAAATAGTTTTCCTCTGAAAAGTTTTGGATAGCTTTACCTTGATGATCAGAATATAAAAAAAGTGTTTCACCAACAAGAAATAGATTGATAGTAGTAAAAATCCTAATGTGCCTTGGATGGACAGTTGAAGAGTTGGAGTGTGGAGTGGATTGAAGCCTGTCCATTAAACTATGAGGATAGTCTATCTTAATATATATCTGAGCACTTATACTATATATGTGTGTAAAGATGATAGTCTGGACCAACTGATGATTGCTGGTTTAGCATGAAATACGTATATTGGTGATTATTTATCTTTTCAGCATATATGTGTTTAGGTGTATCGGTGTTATTAGATAGAGTGGAGAGAGGTGGGTGGTGTGAAAGTCTGTGCTCATATACCCTATATTAATGTGCCTTTATAATGTATTCAGAAGAAGATCACCAAAAAAACTATAAAGTAATAAAAAACAAAAAACCCAGTGCTTTCTCATGAATAGTTATATATTATGATATAATTTGAGGCATGTAATTAAATCTTTGAGGAATATAAAATTTCCAGAAAATGATAAAATAATATAATTGCTCAGGAGGTCATTTGTTATTTAAGAAGTGGAAATAAGTGGAACTTCAATTTAGGAACTTTTAATTGTTGAACTCAACCTTCTACCATTGTGTTAAACCATATAGAGCATAGAAAAAATTATAATGTATTTTTTTTAAAAAGCAGTTTAAAAAGTGCAGAAATTGTTGACATAGATAAACATCAAATATCTAAATTTGGGTTTTTCAATCCACAACTCTTGGGCCACATGCAGTCCAGGATGACTGTGAAAGCAGTTTAACACAAAATCATAAATTTACTTAAAACTATTACCAGAAAAACTTTGAATTCAGTCATTAAAGAAAAGGAAATAATCTACAGTAGACTGCATTCAGATATTTTGAAAAGTTATAGAAAAAGTCCATGAGTACACTTGGCATTTTGCTTTGGATGTGTACATTATAAAATTATTTGACTTAAACATTTCTATTGTGATTAAAATGGCAAATATCTAGGATATTGATAAATTCTACAGAATATTCAGTGATATAATATGTGATGACAATGACAATAATAATAATGATGATGATGATGACAACAAGAACAACAGCAGCAGCAGCAGCAGCAACAGCAACAACAACAACAACAACAACAATAATAATAATAATAATAATAATAATAATAATAATAATAATAATAATAATAATAATAATAATAATAATAATAATAATAATAATAATAATAATAATAATAATAATAATAATAATAATTAATAATAATAATAATAATAATAATAATAATAATAATAATAATAATAATAATAATAATAATAATAATAATAATAATAATAATAATAATAATAATAATAATAATAATAATAATAATAATAATAATAATAATAATAATAATAATAATAATAATAATAATAATAATAATAATAATAATAATAATAATAATAATAATAATAATAATAATAATAATAATAATAATAATAATAATAATAATAATAATAATAATAATAATAATAATAATAATAATAATAATAATAATAATAATAATAATAATATTGTAACGGAATAATTAAAAACACTTACTTCGGATATACCATTCAGGATTTTCAAAAATTAATACAGTCATTTGGCAAAGCTATTTATATAAAACAAATCTACTTATCCGACACCCCCATACCGGTTTTCAGCAACAACTTTCAGTTCAAAATAAAGCTGAATGACAATGTAAACCCGGAGGATATTCCAACACAAATAATTGACCAGAATGCAATACTGACTATTCACATAAAAGGATTAAGGCTGAGATGTTTTGCGTGCGGTGAAACCGGACACTTAGCAATCGATTGCAACACCAAAATCAACCAGAAAAACCAACCGAGCTCTGAAGATCAACCAACAGAAGCTCACCAACCGGAATCAAACAGTACAAAACAGATAACGAAAACAACTAATAAACAAGAAAAAATTAATAAAAAAACCACAGATCAACAGCAATTGAATAATAAAAAAACTGCACACACGTTGCCAGCGCCTGAAATTCTGGATTTATCAACAAAATCAACCAATAGAATTCAAACCCCTACTAATAAAAAAACAGAAAGTCAACAACCTCAAGACGCTCCAATAGAAAAAATAGCGCACAATCTAAGTCAGCCTACCAAAAATACTGACGAAAAAGAGATAATAAAAGAACAAATAAACTCACACAGTAATAGTGATCAAGAAAAAATATATATAACACACCAAACACCCAATATTAAAAATAATACAACAATGGAAATTATGGAAGCTATCACCCCAAATATGCCTCAAATCACCAAAGCTGACACAGAACAAAGAAGAAGACCAGGCCGCCCACCAAAGAAAAATAGAGGGCCCAAAAAAATCAAAACAGAATCCAACCTTAGCCTTTCTGATCACAACAATACAACTACAGTGGAAACAGATGAAGATCTGGAAATGGAATATGAGAATGAATGGGAAGAAACACCAGATCAACCCTAATATTTAAATCTCAACCAAAAAACATATAATGAAAATAAAAATTGCGGCAATCAATGTCAGGGGTTTGAACTCAACCTCAAAAATTAATAAGTTAAAACATTGGATCAAGGATATACAACCACACTTGCTTGGTATACTTGAGACAAAAATTTATGCTGGATCACAAACTGACCCAGCCAAACATTTAAATACAGAAGGTTTCTGTGCATGCTCCAGAGACTCTTCCTCTCCCTCAGCTGGAACTGGACTCATAATTGCTAGAAATTGCCCATTCACAACGTTCAAAATAATTCACATTGACATGAACTTATTAATTGCAACCTTCAACCAAAAAAGCATAACAATAAATCTGGTTTTTGTATATATGCCTTTACAGGATAAAAAAATAGATACCATAATTGCAAACATTAATTCAAGGTTAGCTACAACTTCAAACCCAACCATCTTAATTGGAGATTTTAATTTAAAATATCAGGAATTTACCCAACGTTGGCTTCACAGAATAAACATACCACTAATGAGTGGCCAAGGTTTTTTGCCAGATAATGCCATCTCTTTCCACAATAATCGCTTCTCTTCACTTATTGATCTGTGCTTTTATTCTCCAATGCTTCACCACCTTATTGAAATAAAACTAACTCCCTCAACTTTTTCCGATCACTCAGCTCAAATAGTCACAATTGACTGTGCCCAAATTCAAATATCACCCTTTCCACTTACAAGAACAATAAGAGTTTTACTCCCAGAAACAACCCCTGAATTTCTGTTCTCTGAGACCTACATAATGCTAAACAAAATCAAAGATATGACTTTGAACCCGGTCCAGAAATATCTAGCATTTATGGGAATGTTGTCCTTTAACATTAACCATATAACAAAAAAACAACCTCCACCATCAAGACTTTTGTCTCTGGCAGATCAGTTACACCAGAGAATAATCATGATTAACCCATCACACTGCACCCAGCAGTATATATTCAAGCTTACACATGCATACAATAAAGCATGTGAAGAACTCAAAAGCTATCTGAAGATAAAGAAAAGCAAGGTATGCCTAACCAGGCCACACACTTGGACAAGAGATTATATAAGATGGGCGCTGGGGAACCAACCAGATGTAAAAGTGCCAATGGCACTATATACAAATAGTGGAACATATGCAGGACACAATATGATTATGCCAATTTTTGAATATTTTAAAGAAAAATTACAAGAAAGACAACCATATAAAATACCACATAATCTGTTTGGCCCACCAGAGACAAAAACCCCATTCACAAAAGATCTCTTCACAACAAAACTAAATACTATTCGAAACGCTTGCCATCCAGGTAGTCCTGGAGTTCCATTGTTTGTATTAAAGCATCTAAGTAAATTCACAACAGAATATTTATGTCAGTTAGCAAACCATCTAGCACAACAAATTCAACCCATGGAGGGTGTCTATCCAATAGCCATAGTACCCTATAATAAAAAGAAAGCAATTATTCCACCTATTACAGACCTCAGACCAATATCTATGGGACCTTTGCCAATCAAAATTCTGGAGAAAATTATTAAAGATGAAATTGAACCGTATATAATGCCACTTATCTCCGAAGCACAATATGCAAAGAAAAACTCTTCAACAACAGAAGCAGCTTTATTCTTCAAAGCAATTCTAACAACAGTAAAACAGCGGAAAAAATACGGACCCGTTGTTGTGCAGCTTGACATAGAAGCTGCATTTGACTCAGTCAATATATACACACTTCTAAAAATGCTAAAAGACACAGAAATTCCTAGAACACATCTATATATAATTGCTAACCTGCTTCTGAACAGAGAGATCCATATAACTTTAAATGGAAGAAACTCACCATCTTTCACGCCCACCAAATCTATATCCCAAGGATCCCCTCTTAGTTCACTATTGTTTATATTTTACATCAATCCCCTTATTAAAAGCATACAAAATGCATTTACTGGGATCGAGATACCAGACACAACACAGCGCACTACTTGCATCGCCTATATGGATGATGTTACCATATTCCTAACATCAAAAAAACAAATACCGCAACTCCAAAAGATATTACAAGAATATTCACAAAAATATGAATTATCATTTAATCCAGCAAAAACCACAGCCTGGTCTCTATACACTGGTAAACCCTGTACATCAATTTACAAATCAAAACCAAACTCTTTCCTTGGGTTCCCATTTCATATGGGAATTACAGGAATGAGATGTCATATCCAAAATAAACTTAAAGAAGAAGCCACAAAAATTATAAACTCCTTGTCCAAGGCATATCTTTCACTATATTCCAAAGTACAGTTAATTAACCAGCTTATCACAACCAAAATAACTTACTATGTACCGGTTATTTCATTCTCAAAGGGGTTCATTTCAAAAATTAAAACCATATATAATAAACTACTTTGGGCCAGAAAAACAGTAGCAATTTCCACAAAAAAACTTAGCCAACCTCTAATTAAAAATGGACTTGGCTTGCACAACATCAATGTTTTTCATATACAGAAGTTAAGGAACTCAATAATCACAATACTTGCCAAATACCCCAAAATTAACCACTTGCTAGAAGTTACTCCAACAGATAGACCACCTCCAAAAGGTTCCTTTTTCACCAACATTATATACCAATGCAAAACCACAGACAAGATTCCAGAACAGTATTTGCATAAGTATTCATACTGGGATATTTATGGTTTAATAAACAGAGAAGCAGATACTAATGTTATACAACCTATGCTAGGAATTAACAACAAGAGACTACTCAAGGAATATAAAAAATGGGCTCTAGAGCCCAAATACTTTGATTTTATCATGAAAATCAATCTCATTGCCTTGCCAACAACCCACTTTCTTTATCATAAAAGAATGTATATATCTATTGACCCCTTCTGTGGACTCTGCCATCGAGCAGAAGAGACACTGGACCACTTTATTTATCAATGTGTAGCACTTAACCAAACACGACAGATGATATGTAACACCTACAGAAAACCGGGTACAATCATTAATCACATAATAGCTGCTTTTCAGGGAAGATCAATACCTAGCATTAGGGCAGCCACATTTGTTCTATATGCGTATTGGTGCACCCGATGTACTTTCTTAATTGGCAATAACACCAGACGACACCCAGCTACATTTAGCAACAAACTGCTACACATTCGAAATAGAGATAAAATAATAACCAATCCCCACTTATATGCAGCAACATGGTCATTGTTAAAACCATCAATGCTGTGAATGCTGCAAAGGAAAACTATCATACAACTAACATTCAAAGTGATATGCGGACAAAACTGAATAAGCTCCTCAAACTTTAGAACTCTGATTATTTTTGCTTGTTTAATTTTTATATTGTTATAGTCCATTAACCACAAAGTGTAACCACTAAATTCATTTATATGTGTTTACCCTAATATTATTCATTGTATGTTAAATTTCAAATTTTTCTAGATGTAAACTTATGTAAACCATTGAGATCAATAAAGCCTTTATTGAAACGTAATAATAATAATAATAATAATAATAATAATAATAATAATAATAATAATAATAATAATAATAATAATAATAATAATAATAATAATAATAATAATAATAATAATAATAATAATAATAATAATAATAATAATAATAATAATAATAATAATAATAATAATAATAATAATAATAATAATAATAATAATAATAATAATAATAATAATAATAATAATAATAATAATAATAATAATAATAATAATAATAATAATAATAATAATAATAATAATAATAATAATAATAATAATAATAATAATAATAATAATAATAATAATAATAATAATAATAATAATAATAATAATAATAATAATAATAATAATAATAATAATAATAATAATAATAATAATAATAATAATAATAATAATAATAATAATAATAATAATAATAATAATAATAATAATAATAATAATAATAATAATAATAATAATAATAATAATAATAATAATAATAATAATAATAATAATAATAATAATAATAATAATAATAATAATAATAATAATAATAATAATAATAATAATAATAATAATAATAATAATAATAATAATAATAATAATAATAATAATAATAATAATAATAATAATAATAATAATAATAATAATAATAATAATAATAATAATAATAATAATAATAATAATAATAATAATAATAATAATAATAATAATAATAATAATAATAATAATAATAATAATAATAATAATAATAATAATAATAATAATAATAATAATAATAATAATAATAATAATAATAATAATAATAATAATAATAATAATAATAATAATAATAATAATAATAATAATAATAATAATAATAATAATAATAATAATAATAATAATAATAATAATAATAATAATAATAATAATAATAATAATAATAATAATAATAATAATAATAATAATAATAATAATAATAATAATAATAATAATAATAATAATAATAATAATAATAATAATAATAATAATAATAATAATAATAATAATAATAATAATAATAATAATAATAATAATAATAATAATAATAATAATAATAATAATAATAATATAAAAACAACAACAGCAGCAGCAGCAGTAGTAGTGGATCTGTGTTTATAATAGAGTGATTCTATATTTCCGAAACTTTATATAGAATTTTGATAAAAGTACTTATGGATTAAAAAGAGATGCAAAATACATTAAAATAAATGGGGATAGCTTAAGTCATCTTGTTTGACAGATGCTGTTTTTGCAAATAATGTTTCAAATCTGCAAAAAAATATAGAAACGTATCAGAAGAAAGGAGGAAAGTAAGATAAATAGTAAATATTTATTTAATTATTTGTGTTACTTTAATATTAAAATAGCATTCACCATCATTTCAAAAAAAAAAAAAAAAAAAACAGAAATGAAAAAGTGATACTCTTATAATATAATTCAAAATACTGTCAATCATAAATATTCAATTTTCATTATTAATATAAATGGAAACAAAATTGATAAAATTAATCATAGAATAGGTAGAAGTCACTCACATATATAAAAAAACATGTCTATACAAGCCTGTAAAAAAAGGTTATTAATAAATACCTTTTATAAAACTGCAAAGTATATATTAAAATATGCAAATATTTATAAAAAGCAGCAGAATAATTAGTTTGTATGATAGCACTAAGAAGATTAACATTGATAAGTATGTAAACAGCAGTTTTATGATAAATATTATGTGAATTAAAATGGGAAGCTTAAAGAATAAAAATAAATGAAGATTGTTTAACTTATTTCGATTTTAACCATAATGTGATGTTTGCAAATGATTCAGAATCATATGAAAATAAAGAAGTAGAATTAAAGATAATTGCTAAACACTCTAAATTAATACTCGATGATTTTACAAAAGAAAGAGTGGTAATCATGTATTAAGAGAAATGGATAGCTTGAGAGGATTATCAATATAGATGAAAACATAATTCATGACAGTAATCATAAGATTAAACTTGAATAGAGTTCTTTTGATAAAAACTAATATTAAAAGAAAATATGTTTGTGTTTGGAAATGAAGATTTTTAATGAATGGATCTTTTCAATTCTTATAAATGAATCTAAAACTTGTATACTTTGTAAAATAACTATACAACCGCACAATGAAATATTTTAGGAATAATAGAGAGATCAAAAGTGAAATATGTGAGGAAATAAACAGGCAGTATTGATATTAAAATGCTGAAATTTAAATTAAATTCTGAAATTAAAATGCTAAAATGGAACTGAATGGGGTGTGTTTTTAAAAAGAATGTCTTGAAATCTTAAACTGGATTCCAAAAGATTTTAAATGATCTAAAAGTAGACTATATATAAGATGGTTAGATCAGATATGGAAGTTGGATGTAGTGCTGTAAAAAAAGAAGTTATGGATTAGGGAAATTAGATTCCAATTGGAGAAATCTTTATCCTAAAATTGATCAATGATAGTTGAAAATGATACAAATATGATGAGTTGTATTAGAAACATCAAAAAATTAAGTACCTGAAATAGAATTGAATTGATTCTAGAAAAAATTATCATTTGACAATTGATGTTTTCAAATGGATCTGTGAAAATGTAAGAGAATTCATATGAAATAGATGAGTGAAATAAATAAGCTCATTATGTTAAAATGAAAGACAAAAATATGTATTAAAAATTAACTAAAAGTCTTTCTTCTATTTTGTCAATTATCATAACTATTAATATAAAAATACTAAAACAATGTTTAAATATTAAAACAGGCAAAACTCTCCATACAATATTGCCACTCAGTGTAAGACAGTATAATCAATGGATACCAGAAGGCTTATGCATAATATTTCTATCTAGTACCTATTCATCCAATATTCACAGCTTGTGGATTTCATCATTGAAGCGCCTTGGATCTAAAAGCACTGCACCTAGATCTTAGGATCTAATATAACCCTCCAGCAGTCACCTTTTATCTCTATTTAACTACAAAACTATGAGAATAAAATTAAAAACACAATAATATTTACAATCCAAGCTCATTAGTTTATAGAGTCATATGGGTCTGAACTCAGTTCAGTACCCATACATTTTGGTGTTTTTGGTTCTTTAATAACAATCACTATCCTATTAGAAGGATTGTTATTAAACCACTAAACATCATATGATCACCATTTCTTATGCTTGCTCATAACTGTTATTAAAACAGGCAAAACTCTCCTTACAGTAGTACCACTCAATGCAAGCCAGAGTAATCAATGGATGCCAGAAGGCACAAGATAGGAATTTTATGCACCAGCCTTCTGACATCCATTGATTACTCTGGCTTGCACTGAGTGTATTACTGTATGGAGAGTTTTGTCTGCTTTTAATAACAGTTATGAGCAAGCATAAGAAATAGTGATCATGTGATGTTTAGTGGTTTAAAGTTTAAATATAAAATTTAGTAACATTTATTGTACCAATTATACTTTTAATGCATTCATGTCATATTCATGATTAGTCTGCTAAGAACATATTTTTTTTGCTGTTTTCAATTGCTATTTGATTTTTAGTTCATTGTGTATTCATTTCATGTAATGAACCACACTTCTTTTATTTTACATAGTGATCATTTCTTTCTTCGCACATAATTTTAACAATACTCAGATTACAACTATGGCCACGTTCTCTTTCATGATTATAAAAGACTGATGAATTAATAGCTTTGGATTTTAGCTTAGATTTTTTATACATTAATGAATGTTGAATACTTCTAATTCTAAGATTTGCCCTGGTCTCACCATAATGTACATGTGGGCAGTCTTTTGTGGCTGCAGATTACAGCACAGATTACACTGGCCCAGTCCAAGGTTAGAATTTTGTCCTTTGGATTGTTAATAAACTTGTTTAAATTTTTGGAGCTTTTGAATCTAACATTAAATTTGTTTGAGAAAATTTGTGCTATTTTATTACTTGTTCAGATAAATATGGTAGAACAATCCAGCTTTTATTATTTCTACAATCAACCATTTTTTCAATTATTTTGGTTTTGAATTGCTCTATATATCGATGTATGTGCAGCCTGTAATAAATTGCTTTTATCAAGTCATGCAATGTTGAATGTTCTCAGTTCTATCCGATTCATATTGACACACACATATATAATAACAGTGATTTATACACATGTGAAATAATGAGGAAGAAAACTACTGTTCACACATGTGCTATATAAAATAGACACCTACTGTTCCATTATGTTTTAAAAGCATAAAGCCAATTATGCTTAAACAGTAGTTTCCTTCCACACTTTATTTATATATATATATATATATATATATATATATATATATATATATATATATATATATATATATATATTACAGTAAAATTATATAACTCTTACTTCTGATACAAATGGAGTTAAAATTGCTCCAAGTCTTCCAAATGCTCCTCCAGTTCCTAATGCAAGGGCTCTCATTGTAGTAGGGTAAATCTTTTAAAAAATGTGTAATTATATATATATATATATATATATATATATATATATATATATATATATAAGTTTGTAATCATAATAAAAATAATAAGCTTAACTGTAATAAACTATTATAAACAGTCTTTAAATCTGCAAAAATACTTTCGGTTATTAAACAGGCCTCAATTGTCATTAAATTAAAAAACAAAAACAAAGTGGAAAGCAAATGTCAACAATTCAAATCCCATGAATCCCATATTTTAATGTTAGCAGCTTGTCTATTTATTAAATGCATTTTATTCCTATTTATAAAAATTGCCCACCCTGGCCATGGCAGATATTACAAGGCTATTAAGATAAAATTAGAATAGGAAAATGATAAGATTTTTTTTTCCTCATGTTTTTTATAACAAGCATTAACTTATTTAAAAGGTTTTTTATTCCTTGAATAATAATATAAGAATTCCAAACACTTATTAAAATAAAAATGTAATATTTATAGTTAAGATTAGTTGTAAAAAAGAGAGAAAAAGTATTAAAAAAATAATAAAGCAAATAATACTTTTTTAACCTCTCTCTTCAGTAATTTTATTTACTAGTTTACATTTTTTATATGAAATAATAAGATAAATATTTTTTTCTTTTTTCAGTCACAATAATAATAAAAAAGTTAAATAAGTAAAATTTATCTATTGTTTAGCAAATTTTTAAAAGAAAAAAAAAATAAGGTTTTAACATTTTGTTAAGAATTTTCTTTTAATTAGTTAAAGTATTTTTTTCTTTTTTATCTTTATCTCTCTAAAGAAATTAAAATGTTTTATATAATTAAAAGATTATCTTGTTTTTGGCAATTAATAGAAAAAATAACTACAGAGGAATTTTTTACTTTAAAAAAAAAAATAACCAAATAAACTTTTGTAAAAATAATGTCAATTAGTCATGGTTTATTGCTATCATGTCTGAAATAAAATGTGATTAGATGAAAAACAGAATTATTCCAAAAAATTAGATATGCCAGGTTGTAATAAACCTGAGTGTGTTGTGAGAAAGTTTTTTTTATTCTGTTGTTGAAGAAAATAGTAATAGCAGTTCAACTGTGAAGAAAACAGTGAAAACTAATTTTGTGGTCAAAATAAGACTCATCTTATTACTAGTTTAAAAAATATTTAAAATGGATTTGAGAAAACCATGTGCTAAGTTTTAGCTAGAAAAAGAAAAATACCTTTACAGAATTCTGCAACAAGTCTTGCTTCTATACAAAAGCATCACTGACTCATTCCGTCCAGTGATGTGATCTAAAATTATTATGGGTAAATCTAGATATGTACATTACCCTGGAAATCTGTGTTAATAGTGAAGTTATCATAATGGAAAGTTGAACTTACCAAGAGGAAAAGTGGGATTGTTTAAACTCAACAATGGAAGCTTACATGAAACATAATTAACAAAAAAGGATTCACAAAAAAATGATAATCTAAGGTATTGTAGAGTGAACACATCTAAATTTATAAATAATTTTTAAAATAAGTAATAATTAATGGTCATGAATAATTATTAGTACTTTTTATTGAAACATGTTTTTCTTTATCTCATTTTCCCTTCAAAATGTATTTGTATAGGACCTTGCATTTGCATAAGGAAAGGAAAAGAGGGTTTTTAACTAATTTCAATTTTTTTAGCTTTTTCTATAAAATGTTGTGTTATAATTTTAATCATTGAAGAGAAAAATAATTATGTTTAAAATTAATAAGTGTACAACAAATTAATATTATTTGCTCTGCAAAATTATATGTTGTTGATAAAAATGTATTAAACTTGGAATTATCATATTATCATATTTTTTCTCAAATTACTTAATTAAATTATTAATTAATTTAAATAACTGTTAATGCCTTTATTCCTTCAGTTATCTGTCCTGTGAATTTGCATTGTATGTGACTAGATTTTATTATAGTACAGTATTTTAAGGGATTTGTAAATTATTCCAGTAAAACTATTTAAATTAAAGTCCATTAAGCAGATGCATTTATATTTTCTTCTGTTCACAGTCCCTAAGGTTCATGTGTTTGGACATCCAGATAATTCTCTGGATGGCATAACAGTCAAAATCATCATTAAAGCCCATTCATTGCATTTTATTTTTTAGAAAAAAATTTAGTTTATAGTTGGCCTGCACACTCATGCCAGCATATAGTCAGAGCATTAATGATAATCACCATGTGTCAAGATCCACGCATTACATTTTATGATAGATACATTAGCCCTTAAGTATGTGCAGCAAGATAATTATTTTATATTATGACTTAAGTTTGCAATGGCTAGATATGTAATCTATCTTTGATATTGAATCTTTTTTAAATCCAATTACAAAGGATAATTGTTGATTATTTTGTTTAATGCTGGCAATGCAGTTTGTAATATATTATTATAATTACTTATTTTATTTTATGCTGATGCTTTCATGCTTCATATTTATTTATTCTTTTTATATTTATCAATTTATATTTGTTCATCATTTCTTATTATTATTTGGAAATAATGATGATTGTTTTTCCATCTCCCTATATTTACTCCATCTTTTCATAACATTACAATATATATAAATGGAGATAAGAATGAAGGAAGTGATAACTTGGATAATTTAAAAGATCTATTGGGATCTTTGGTAAACAACCCTTCTTTCAATAATAATTAATTTATATATTAGTTTTTCCATTAATGTTAATATTCCTCAATTAATAATTAGATGATGATGACAATAAAATCACATATTTCTGTTTTGTATAGATCCAATTAAAAACATCAACACAAGAATTATGGATTTCTTGATCATCACCAATTTTCAGCTATCTATGTGAAAATTGGAATAACAGTTCCTTCTTCTAATAGCTTTATTTATAATCAGAATATACTGCATACTTTCCTTGAACATCACTTCCATTATGGAAGACTATCAATAATAAATTACTATCCCCATGTTGTAATATTCTAATTCCTTCCCTAGTAGCATTCCAACATATTCTCACCCAAATCACAAGCATGTACAAGATGCACAGGATTATAAACAGGCTGTATTAGTATGCAATGGAAGAGATAAGACTTAAATAAGAATGACATGAATGATAAATTTAGTTTAAACAAAAACAATTTACTAAAATGTTTTGATTAATAAAAAAAAATACTTATTATTACATGCGCAGACAAATATAGTACAATTCTAAACTGATATATCAGAAAGGTATTAGCATAATCTTTTCCATTAAAGATTTAGGGGAGTAAGTTCCAATATCAAATCTTTGTTCATTCACTTAACCTACCATATTTTCCTAATTCATCCAATTCATATTTCACATTAATGGTTTATTAAATAAGTAATAATGTTACTCTTTCCTATTGCATTGCCAAATGCATACCATATAATACTCAATTGTCCAAGCACTTTACTACTTTTACAATGTTTTGTTTTCCACCATTTTCTACAGTTTATAGTTTCGATTGCCCCAGCAATCTTCTTCAGAACATTATATCTCCTAATCTCAATTGAAACTGTAAACTATAGAAAAGGTTGAAAAATAAAGCATTGTAAAAGTAGTAAAGTGCTTGGATAATTGAGTATTCTATGGTAAATAATAATGTTTATGGGAATTTTTTTTAAAAAAAAAAAATGAGAACAGTATCCTCTGCCATTTGCTTTAAAGCTTTTTATGAATATTTCAAATTATTGACACTAAAGAACCTTTTTAATTCACGTGTTATATGCATAACTCTAATACAATTTAGTTTTTTATTAAAATGCATGCATTTAAATGTCAACAAAAAAATAATTAACAAATAAATAGAATAATATAATTACTAAAGAGACATAAATAATCAATATGAAAAAATGACAAAAATATTGATGATTATAGCATTCATGCTTGTGAAATAAAATACTTTTTAAAACCATAGGTTACTGAAACAATAATAATAAGTTCTTGGATATGGAAGGAGACATATTATAATAATGTTAAATAAAATATGTGTTTTGCAATTTCATCAACAAATTTGCTGTTAATTTTAACAGCAAAATTATTTATTTATAAGCTAAAACGAAACAGTAAACTTATTTATACTTCTGGTTTAGAATTTGTAATCAAAGTGGCGCAATGAGATAATTTTATTTTAAGTGATTGTGACATTTATTTCTAATTATTTGTAACCCCCATCCCCCTTAATTTAAGATTAATTTAGAAAGGAGCTGCATTATTTATTTTTAAATAAAGGAGAAGCACAGAGTTTGGTCGAGTTGGGAATCATTATTCAAACAAAAGCAAAAAAATAATACAAAATTTAATTATAATAATATCTTTTTAGAATTAGAATGCTCAAATCTAAACAAAAGCAATAATAAAAAAGTTAATAATTTCTGTGATAACATTAAAATATTAATCATCTTAAAATTATAGTTTGAAACCTGATACCTCGGGGACATAAACACATAGTCCTTGGAATGAAGCAGCAATAAATCCTCTTGATATAAACATTATAACAGTCGTTACTGCCCTATAATAAAAATAATAATGTTGTTTTTTATTAATAAAATTTATTAATTTTTTAATAAAATTATAATATAACTTATAATTCTTAAAAAAAAATTACTTTGATGAACACAAGGCCATAAATCCGGTGGCTACAGCATGAAGAGCAAAACATAAGGCTGTACTGCCTTTACGACCCAATCTGTCGATTATTAAAATAAGAATTATTACACCTAATCGAAAAAAAAAAAGATACATAAAAATACAAAATACTGGCTCAAAAAAAAATTTCATAGAAATAGAATATCTAGTATTAAAAAAGTTTAATTTTTTATACAAACAACATTTGCTGCTTAAAGTTATTTTCAGGCCCGCCCCATAACTAAGAAGCACCTTTGTGCAAGGTAAATTTTAGTGCCCCCCCTCCCTCCTTACTCTGAAATAAAATGTGTAAAGTAAAACATATTTTTTTCAGCCATTTCCCAAGAAAAACTTGAAAATATAGCTTTAGTCATTTAACGTGTTCAGAACCGTGTGTGTTTTATTCATTTATTTCTATAAAATAAACAGGAAAATAAAACACATGCTAAAGTAAAACATTTAATGTTTAAAAGAAGAATTTTTGAAACAATAATTAAATAATACTTTAAAAGAAAAAATATTTATTTAATTAAGCTATTCAATTAGTGTACTGAATGTTTTATATATAAGTAACTAGAGGGTTTGAACTTAGGATTTATCAGTGTATATTTATCCTTTATTCCATATCAAATAAACAACACACGTGATGTATGTGATCATGTGTGTCAGCTGCTTGAAATGGAGCAGAGGATGAATATAGACTGAAAAATCCTAAGTTCAAATCCCTTTGGTTACTTAATATTTATTTAATAATCAATAAAGCAAGTCATATATATCGTGACATTTAGTAAATTTGAAATTGTTTTTTTTTTTTTTCAAAATTTTTCATATTATTTTTTGGACAATCCTGCAAAAATGCTAGCACAGATAGGAAATATCTGCAAATAAGACAATTTTGTACTGCTTCCTCCATTGCACTTTTCCCTTCCCCTTCTTGGGCCAGTTATGATATTATATAAGTAATTAAATAATATATGTTATTTACCAAATGCTATGTACATCCAGAATATGATTCTTTGGAATGCTTTACTTTTGAACTCCATTCTGCTGATTACTGGTCAGTAGTTCATTAAAACTTGATCCTTGTTTTGTTTGATGTCCCTTTTGCCAAGCTATGGTGCCCCCTTAAGGGGCACACCCCACAGTTTGAGAAACGCTCAATTAGAAATAGTAAGATATTTGTTAATTCAAAATTGGAGAAATGAAAATTGTTAAAAAAAGACAATAATAATTATTTATAGTTCTAATATTCAGAAATATTCCACTAAATTTAAATGTACTTAATTGTTTTAAAATATTAAAAGATTTTGACTGACTACAATCAATAAGAAAATAACTGCTACTCTATTAACAACTGCGACAAAGATAGGTCATCCAGTGATCCACCACTAAATTTTCAATTGAAACAAGATAATGTATTAAGAAAAAAAGACATAAGAATATTTTTTTAAATTATCCATTAAGAAGAAATAGGTAACTAAAGTTTTATAAAATGGTAGAAAAGGGGTTAATATTGATATTAAAAAACGTAACGGTAAATTTGTAAGGAAACCATAGAAAAGAATAAAAATCTCAAAAGTATAAAACATTATCATCATATTTGAAGAAAAGTTGTTTCAACAATAAATAAATAAAAAGATGCAACTACTACTAAAAAAAGGGATGAAGTGTGAGACATATGGAAAAGTTCTACAAAGAACTGTGTAATAATAAAGAGCAAGAATAACAAAATAACCATTACAATCATTGTATCTTCTGAATTACCAAGTATTTTGGATGAAGAAGTGAAGCATACAATTAAATCTATGAATGAGGGGAAAGCTTTAGAAAATGATGAAAATATTCTATTTTAAATGAACCAGTTGAAAAAATATGAATATTATAGGCAAAGCTGTATGCTAGATGTCTAATAATAAAGATGAAGAATGACTAAAATAAATACAGTAGCAATATTGAGATTTAAGAAAGATGATAAAGAAGATAAAAATTACAGATTTATCAGTCTTCTGTAAGTTCTACATAAGACTTTTATCAAAATAATTACACATCATCTAAATAATGTGAATTTAAAAGTGGTTTCAGGACAATAGAACATATCAAAAAATTCAAAGAAAGTATAGAAAGAACAAATGACTATGAGGTGTCACCATGCTTTGGATTTGCAGATGAAATAAGCATTTTGACAATGTTTAAAGCTTTGAATCACATTATAAACTTAGGCTAAGAAAATTAAAATTGAGAAAAGTGCATGGCAGTAATTCCATATCACCAAAACTTTTTACAAGTTTTATAAAAAGTATTTTGTGGATTAAAATGGAAAACTAATGGAATAAATAAAGGTTATCCAAATCATACATATTTTGCAAATGATGCAGCTTTTTATTCAAATTATACTTCAGATCCTTAGGAAATATTGCAAAAGTTATCAGATGCAATAACAGAGTAGGAATAAAGATAAATGCTAAAAAGTCTAAAATAAAGTTTAGTTGTTGTTGTTTTCTTTTTTTTTTTCAAAAAAATAAATAAAGATGAATAGCTATGAAGAATTAAACATGGATAAAATATTTGGAAATAATTAAGTATTAAAAATAAATATGCTTATGTATTTGAAAACGTTTTTTTTTATTATATGAGTTTTACCAATTCTTACTTACGGATCTGAGATTGGTCACTTATTAGAAGAGTGATTCAGTGACTTCAGTTACTAAAGATAAATATGTTGGGGAAAACAAAAAGAAATGAGAAATGAAATATATGATTGTGAGAACAAATGGGTATCACTGATATTAATGAAAGAATTAGAAAATTGAAATGCATTTGAATGAGTATATTGCTTTAAAAAAATGATGGATGGATGGTGTTTTAATTCCAAAATATTGTAAAAGACCTTAAAAGTAAGACCACATGTGAGATGGATGGATAAAATAAGGAAGTTTGCTAAAAAGATATGGAAAAGATAAGTTATGAGTCAGATAAAGTTGATTAAACTTTCATTAGATGAATAATATTTGAAAATGGTGAAAATGTGTGCCTGGTGATACAACAATAAACAAAAAGACAAAGAATTAGATGTTGTTCAGTGATGCTATCACTATTCAGATTGATAAATACTGGAACTCAAATATTAATTGTATGTAAAATTTATACACACCATTTAACAAAAAAAAAAAAATTCAGAAAGTCCCACTTTAAATGCTTTAACACATACACATGATTACACACACACACATATATATATATATAAGAATATTTATCAAAATGCTACAGCTATGATTAAATTACATAGTGATAATAAGAAGATTAACATTGAGATGTGTGTGTAACAGGCTAACTCCATATCTCCAAAAGTTATGGGTTAAAATGGAAAGCTAAGGGAGTTAAAGTAAATAAAAATAATGCTTCAGAGCTTTCTTATTTTATTCATCAATTTCACATGTCTTTGTCGATTGATTTTCTCAAAAAAAAAATAAAGATTGATAATGATGAATTAGAAGAAGTTAACAATTACAAATATCGTGGTCAGATTATTAATGCAGATAGAAACATGATGGATGAAATTAATTACAGAAGTAAGCTTGGCTGGAATGCTTTTGATAGTAATAATTCAATATTAAAAGGAAATATACTTATTTGTTTCAAAGAGAAGGTTACCATTCCTTACTTATGGTTCTGAGATTTTGACATTTAACAGAAGAGCAGGAGAGAGACTTCATGGAGAAATAAATGTTTGGTGTAACAAAAAGAAATCAAAAACTAAAAGAAAATAAATCAATATTACTGATATCATTGCATAAATTAAGACTGAAGTGGAGCTGGGCTGGATGATAACAGATGGATAGTTGAAATTTTAAATTGAATTCCAAGAGATTGTAAAAGACCTAGAAAGAAACCATATATCAGATGGATGGATGCAATAAAAAAGTGTGCTAGCTTGGTATGGAGCAGAGAGACTAAAGATTAGAAAAAATGAATTAAACTTGGCAAGACTTTTATACTGCAGAGTACTGCAATTGATTGATAATTGATTACTTGATCCCATTTAGCCTTGAACATTATTACACTTATTATTTAAGTAAAACTTTGGGTGCAATTTGAAAATTATAATTATAGTTTGTAATGTTATAAATAACTATTTATTAGTCTGCATTCAAAACAGGTTATATTTGCCTGTTTAAGGAAGTTTATTTAAACTTTCTTGTATCAATAATTTCAATCTTTATGATTTAATTGCAATCTTCAATGTCTATATAAATATATTGGACCATAAATAAAGGTGGGAGGTTGCCTTGATGACAGTTTGATATTGAAAATGTTTAAGTATTGACTGGTTTCTAATAATTACTTTCGATACCCTTTAGTCTTAACACTTATTATTTGATATTTTGGATGCAATTTGAAAATTATAATTGCCATTTACAATGTTATAATAGACTATTTATTAGACTGCATTCAGAACCAGTTATATTTACTATTAAAGGAGTTTTATTTAAACTTCTTTGCATCAATAATTTCAATCTTTGTGGTTAAGTTGCAATCTTTAGTGTCTATATAAATATATTGGACTATAAATAAAGATGATATTCCACCTTTATGGTAAAAAGGAGGTTGCCTTGACAACAGTTTGGGATTGTTGATTATTATTGATATTGGGATTGTCTAAGTGTTGACTGTTTTCTAATGATTATATATATATATATTGTAACGGGCACATACGTACGTTACATTATTTTTTATTAGTAAACATAAAAAAAAAAGTTCGCCAATAAAAATTTCTTTTTTAAGAATTAAAAACTGAAAATTAAAAAATCATCTTAAACTCGCATATATATAAAATCGCACAGATAAATAATTATTAAAATAAAACTTTATTAAAAAAAGAGTAGTTTAAAACTAAATTTTCAGAAAAGATTTAGAGATAAAAATATATGTTTAAGTTTGAAAACAAATTAATTAATCTTTTGTAAAATGGAAATGATTATTTTAATTAGTAAACTAGCCTTTGGGCATTTAAATGTATAAGCATCGGTCAGATAGGAAAACAATAGAAACTTTTAGCAAATGAAAGAAATCCATCGGGAAATCGGACCTCAATGAAAAGGTTTTCACCATCATGACGTAATGTTGAGTTAATCCACAAAATTATTATAAAAGGAAAGGTTTGAAAATAAAAGAGTTAGTTGGTTATTACGAGTGGACAGATATGTGTTAGTGCGGAGTTGAAGGAGAAGGGATTGAAAAGACGCACTCTTCAATCCCTTCAGTTCTGCTAGGAAGAAAGAGAAATGAACTATCGTTTTCTACATTGAGGACCAGCTGGAGTAAAAAACCTCCGGATGAATAAATAAAATGGCCAACAGAATACCAATCTTTTTTGGACGGCGTGGGAATTCACGTTCAAATGGCAAGCAACAGATAAAGATGAACTGTTTAAAACCGTAAGAACTTTATAATTAATGAACATTAAATTAAAAACTTTCCGTATTTAAATAATACAAATAGAATCCTATCTGACCAACGTAAATTAATATTAATAATGTCATTTGATGTATTTTTTTTTTATTTAAAATCATTTCCATTTATTTTTTTTGTTCTTTTAAGTTTCTATTATGATTTTTGTTTTTCGTTAGACTAAATTACATAAATGTTAAACTTTAGTCGGGCGTGAATGGCTATATAGATTTGTAAAGTTATATTAGGGGAGGGTAATCTTAGGTTATTTGTTTCGTGGTTGAATTGGGTCGATGAATTGGATATATTGATGTAGTTAGTAGATGTAATTCGAGATTCGCTATGGGCAGAATCGCTTGTATACGCCGCACACTTCCTCTTGCCTAGGGAATGCGATCGTAAGTCGGCAAAATGACCGCAGTCCATTTCTATGGAGTTTTTTTTTATTGTTCTTCTCGTTAGATAGATGTAATATTCCTATCTGACAGAGTCAATGTCTTATCTTAACCTATTTTGTGTTGCCGTATTCGTATTACATTGAATACATCGATATATCAGATGGATTGACGCCAGGTTGACTGCGAATTTTTAGCCTAAGGTTAAATGGGGATAGAATGTTTTATCTTCAAATGCAAATCTATGTAGTCCATTCATACTCGACACCCATAAATAAAATTGCATTAAATTTAAGTTGGGTATAGACGCTTGCATGGGTTCGTTACCGGTTAATTATGTTTTTGGTTTTCATAGGTGATCAAAATATATAGACATTCGGTAAATACTGATACCTTACGGTGAGTATCTAAGATGTATTTATTCGGATGTCTTTTAAGTTATTGGTGTTAATGCGGTGTCTTATGATGAACACCATTGGGTTTCTTGTATTCCCTATGCAATTGATGGTATCAATGATTTTGTATTTTGATCGTTTATGTTTACTTTGAAATGTTTTTAACCGTGTAATCTATGTAACCGATCTATACTCAACATTATAAAACAAACTTTCATAAATCCATCTGTGCGAACTTAATTAAAATGTAAACTTATAATATTATAAAAATTAAAATGTAAATTTAAATTATAAAATCAAATTAAAATCTAAAATAAACATACTAAAATAATAATGTTAAATCTTATATATATATATATGTGCGTAAATAAATTTTTTTATGTTAATTACTGGCAGTGGCTTATTTTATTTATTTTTTAATATTGAAATATAATTAGATAAGATATTATATTATTAAATCTCTGCTACTCCCTGAGCTAGTGACTTGGGCTAACGACCGGAATCAAAATTTAAAAAAAAAAAAAATTTTTTTTTTTTGACTTACGTATCTGCCTACTTTATAAATTTTTCTAGGTTCAAATGCCTAAATGGCGCCCTGTAGTGCAGATGACGTTAAGTCCTTTCTCCGAATCGTTACAATATATATATATAGTAACAGGATGCACATATATGAAGATAATATAGAAAATTTTATAAAAATAAGCATACTAAAGTGTGCATGAACATAGGTCATGCATATGGAATAAATTTACTACCATAATATTAATACCTTATATTAACCAAATATTGATTTAAATAACCATAAACTAATATTTTTTCTTTGATTTCTAACCTATATCTTATTTTTCTTAATCTTTTACTATATAGCAGTATGAATGAATTACAATATTTAAAAAAGAAAAGTGTGATTTTAAATCTTAATATGCCTTGGTTTAATAATTTTTTTAAAAAAATAGTCGTTTAAAAAAAATGTGCTCTGATTTTTTATATCTTAACATTTATATTTTATGCAATATAAAAATAATAAAAAGTTATAGTAGAAAACTTGACAATATAATTAGGTCGAATATCCAAGGTAACAATTTTTATTTAGCACTAAAGTTCTAAAGTGGAAGAAATAAAAGAGAACAGTTTTGGACAAAGACTTTAAAACAATAGTATTTTAAAAACTTTCATTTTCTGAAGTATAAAATTACAATATTTATTTGTGATACTTAAAATCTCCAGCATGAATTGTTAAACCTTATCCCTGAAGGAATATCATTTTTTATAAATACGCTACCTAACAACATAATTGGGTTACTTCAAAAGAATCTCCTTAAAAATTTATCTATAAAATTGATACCTTTACACTAAAAACTAATAAATGCATAAATAATAATAAACTTCATAATCATCAATTTAAGAAAATAACAAATACCCTTATGATGATTACCTAAGTAGTTATGTATTCTTGTAAGCAGAAAATAAATGCTAATTCATGCAAAAAATTGAATATTAAAAAAAAAAATGCAAAATAATGTTTTTGAAATTAATTTGATAAAAAAAAAAACATTATTCGATTATAAATATATGTAAGAAATAAAAACCGATATTTTAAATGAACAAGAAAATTTATTAAATATTTATATTCTATATTTTCCCCTATATAGTTACATAGTATAATAAGTAATTAGATTTGCATTTGCATCATTATTATAAGAAATAATAACTTATAATAACAATAAGGGCAAATATAATTATTAATATTTTTATTAGTAGAAATATATAAATTTCATTTGAAAAGAAAAAGATCAAGAGGTAAAAATTTTTAAAAATATGTATATCAGCTAATAAAATTAATTTAAAATTAGACTCGTACCTTAGACTCTTTTAAGCTAATATTGTATGAAACTTTGCCAAGTTATAATAATTAGTAATATTCCAATTACAGCAATGTTTTCCTATTGTGTGCATGTGGGACAGGGGGGGATTGGTAAAGTGGATTAATTAAATATCAAAATATTTTATGTTTAAAATGAAACTACGCCTGATATCTATCTTAGCTTCTATTCTAAAAATATTTACATAACTTTATAATTAAAATATTTAATCTTAAAAGTATATCATACAAATCATTAATTGATATAATTCACTAAAATAGATTTTAAGAGGTAAAGACTTAGGGTTATCATTATTTTGGGCAAAGATGAAATGACTATCATTCATGTATTTTAAAATTAAATAAAATTTGATGATACCAGGACATTATAATTGATGGTGAAGAAAAATATTATCTATATATATTGTATAGGTAAAAAACATCAGTTAATTATCCTTATGTAGTGGTAAATATCTCGCAATTCGGTTTGAATCCTAACCAATTATATATATATAATCAATATGTATGCTCTCACATGTATGATGACATTATCATGTTTAAACTTAGCAGAATTAATTTAACAACAAGGAATGATGATGATCATTTTGATTATGAAAATCACACTAATATATTTTGTTTAAGTTTCTATTTACAGAAATTCCAGGTGCCAACACTCCTTAAAAAGACAATGTTTAGTTGGATTTATTTAAGATTATAGTCATCATCATTTTGCAATGTCTACCATAACATGCCAGCACATCATTCACTGGTTTACATATTCTCAGAGTTGTGGATATTTTTATGGACTAGCATGAGTGTGGTTATAATATTTATTCATATATAAAACAAAATAAACAAATGGATTAATAAATCATAAAATAACCATTTATTAACAAAACAAAGTGTAAGTAGTTTGATTGCAGTCGATTCAGTAAATTTCAACTATAAATTTCCCATCTTGCATAAAATTATTATGATGATTATAATAAAGAATTCATATATTTTATTCTATTTTCATTTAGTAATTTCATGTATAAATATAAAAAAAAATCAATCATATAATATTGAATCCACTTCCATTCAACAAATTCAGATATTTAGTTTCAACCCATTATGCAACTTCATATATAACTATACAAATCATTAAGATATCTTTATTTAACAAACAGTTCATCTACTTCAGACCTTACTTTTAATAACTCCACACATATGAAGTGAAACATAACTCATCCTTTCAATTACTTTCAATTTAAGTTTAGGATCATAATTCGCAGATAAAATACAGTATATTCTCTCTTACATAATATTGAATTTATTTTAATCTTTGGAAATTTAATATCTTTTAATATTAGAAAAAGGAATAATCTTTTAATATCTGACTATCTTACCGTTCATCATTTTTAATGTTCTCCCTTCTAGGTTTTAGATGGGTTTTTTTCTCCATAATTATCTTGGTTCTTTCATAGATTTGTTTCAGAAATGTATATTTCTTTTCTTCACACCTTAGACAGTATATTAACTTTGTATTAGTGTATTATGTATCAAATACATGTAAGTTTTTGGCAATTTAGTTGCATAGTCAGATTTTTCTTTTCTATCATATTATAAGAATTGATACTATAATTTCTCATAGGCTTCATTTACTAAACTGAGTTCAACTGATGACATACTACTTGTTTTTGCCTAGCCTTTCACATTAAAAAATTTCCTAATATAAGAAAATATGTTTATAACTTCTCTTATAAGCTTATAATTTTAATTAGCAGCAAGGCAAATTCTTTTCTGCATAGCACACTTCAACTGCAGTATAGAATTCTGTTAATCCTCATTCTCACTGGAATGAAACTGATTGGTGTATGCCTAATGGCTTTTCTGCCTGTCCTATTATCTACCACCTATACCATAATGTAGATTATCTCTTTTTTTGTTATTTATAGCACCTACCATAATGACTACTAATCTTGGACCCCAGAGAAAAATATTCTCTAGTATTCTTTACCAAAAAAAAGAAATGGTGTTTTGATTTCTTTTATTTATGTATTACAAAAAGAAAATTCTTTGTAGACATTTCTTATTGTATTCATAATAAAAAATGTTGATAATTCATAATTCTTTTTCCTCTATTTGAAATCACCATACTCTTTTCTATTAAAATCAATAAGATTTTATTTCAAGATAATTTGGAACAAATTAAACAAAAAAATCTCAAAATATTGTTTTATTTATTAACTGCATATTTTTCTCTTTATCGTATATAGATATGTGAAAGTGAACACACATGCACATTTTTTTTGAAATCTTACATAACATTTACACTGCTGCCACTAGGATATATAAAGTTATCATTAACACGCAGTGGTATGTTGTTGTTTTTTTTCTGATATGTTTCTTCCAATTTCAAAAGACATAAAATGTTCATTTTATACAGATATATCATTAATACATAAAAACATAAACCTAAACTGACTAAAAAAAAATATAATAATTAAAAGAAATAATTAATCTGTTAGTTTAAAAAAAGAGTCAAGACTATACCTGGAAATTCTGCAAGTGTTGTCCACAAGATTTCCAAATAATCATTAGTTGATAAAACAATGCAATCCTGACAATCATTGGATTCATGATCCAATGGTTTAACTCCTAAAATAAAGATAAACATTATTTATTGCATCTGCATGTTATGGCCATAATTTGAAATTTAAATTAAAGTAAAATGATTTTAGAGATTTTAAACATAACCAACCTAGATAAACATTTAATTCATAATGCATAAATGGGTCATGTCAAGATACTAAACTATAGACCCTAATTACCTGACATTTAGCTTATCTGTTTTTTATTATCTTCTTCTTTGATGTCTTTCTGTACTTATTTTGGAAAGAGATTTACTCTGTAGTATTTTATTTAAAAATTGCTTTCTCTTTTAGTTACAAATTTAAGCACATTATCTTCTCAATAAAATATAAATTATATCAATCAAAATGTAGAACTAAGTATGAAATAATTTTAAAAATTACAGTTTTCAGATTTTTAGTCTATGTCCATTATATTATGGTTTCAGAAACCAAAACCATTTTTTTAATTAGTAAGTCAATAGTAATCACATACAGGATCAACAAATGAAGGCAGATTACAAAATGCATCTTGAAGATTATTTGCTTAATATATATTATGCTGGGTTTACTCCACCGAAGATCTTACTTACACTGCAAATGTTTTGACTGGTTACAAACTTTTTTATAATACATTTATAATCTTATTTAATTATAAATATTACGTGAATGAAATGGCAAGTTCAAGCAAAGTGGAAAATATTATTGATAGCTTTTACTATCAATAATACCCACAATCAGATCATGACCCACCTCGGCTGCTAGATTCAAACCCCTACTATCCAAACACTATTTGTTCCGGAGTAAACCCCGGGTGCCAGCTAGTCTAAGACTAACATATTCAGACAGTAGGCTCATAATCCAGTGCTCGAAACAATCCCTAAACTAGCTCAGTCTATTTTTAATCATTCAATAACATTATACAAAATTAGTGGTGAAAAGAATTGATAAAAAGAATTGATAAAAGAATTGGTAAAAAGAATTGATGAAAAGGATTGTAAAAAGAATTGACCGACAAAATAAGGCTTAAGTTTAAAGACAATTTATTTAAATAACACTAATTATACTAAATATAAATACTTTGATAATTTTTTTAACTAACATAATATTGGTATTTTTAATCATGCACATACTTAATTCACACTCTGACATATATAATAAAGTATTAAATAATATTTGATATTTAGAACACACAAATTAATAGTTCATTTTTATGTGCTATAGAGTGCATATAATTTGGCTCTTGGAGGATTCACAAATGCCATGGCTACTTAGGAAGGAATATAAGAAAAAATGGTATTTACCTAGAATTTTTAAAACATGGATACTGCTTGCTGTTATCTGCTTCTAATAAAGTATATCTAACTGGTTAGATTTGAGGTTTTTTGAGGAAGTTTCTTTCTTATTCATCGGTATTATTACTGGAGACAGTTAAACATTGATAGAGGATTTCTAAGCTGTTACTTAGACATTATTTCACAGGCAGATTTTGCTGTTTTACTGGACTTTGGGCTGGAGAACAACCACATGTTTCCCGTGGTTTTAACACTGCATTCTTGATTGATTCATAATAAACTGCACGATCTAGATTATACTCTCTGAACTGAACTCAACTGTTATCTCTGATGCAATTAACTAGACTGAACTGATTGTCTGATAAAAAAATTGGCTATTTATACTTGACGCATGTTTTCATTTTGATATTCTCCGGCAATATGTGTTGTCGAAATTCCTTTAGTAGCTAATCCTTTTTAATCTTGTTGTTGGGTATTTTAATTAGCAGCCATCACAAATGTGTTGTTTTTTTTGTTTTTAATTAGTAGCCATTGTTATGTTTTTTTTTTAAATATAATTTTCATTTATTTCATTTTAACATTTATTTTTAACATTTAATACACATATACTTATTACATTTGCACACACATATATAATTTTATTCTGAAATCAGAACTAGTTTTAAAATTACTTTTTCTCTAGCTTAAATAAAAAGAGATTTATATTTTAACTTGAAAATCAACTTTTACTTTCTTATAACTTTCATGAACAATATTTGCTTTAACTAACAACAATGATAACAGGAATTCTTTACTTATTTGAAAACCAATTTTTTTTAATTTGACATTTTAAAGCAAACCCACTTCCCACTTTTGATTAATTGTTTTTAACTTTTATTTCAAAAACACTTAGACTTTTAGCTTTTTCAAAAACAAACTGTAATAAAACTCTTAAACTTTTACATATTATTTCATTTAATGAAAGATTTTTGTTTTACTAATTTTTTAGATAAAATTATTTTGTACCAACTTCAATCTTGGTACAATATACATATATATCTGATTTTATTCAAAGCTAAATTACTTTTTATATATATAAATAACAGATTGCCTTAAAACAATATATTGAAAATTCTTGGTGTTGATAAGTGTTCACTGCTTTCATGTGATGAATATATAAAATATTTTGGAAGAAAATTACACTTCACACATGCACTATATTATAAATTATTTCATAACTGCCAAATTTATATATATATATATTGTAACCCTGTGCTTTTGCACATTGTTCCTATTGTAGGCCTTAATGTAATAATCTGTGTTTATTAATAATTTTTTAAAAAAATAGTAAATAATAAATGAAAGAGACAACTATTTGCACAAGTTATGTTATCAAACTTGAATGCAAAAATATTACTTTATTCTGCTTCTAAAGGGTATAAAATAAATAATAACTTGCAAATGTAAGAATTGTTATTAAAATAATTCTTATAACAATAAGTTATATGCTTTAGCACTAAGTTAATATTTAGTTAAATATATGTAAAATAGAGAGTAAACATGATTAAGTTATAAATAAAGTTATAGATATCATAGTCAGAGAGCTTAAAGGTTAAAGTATAATTATTTAATAGTATAATTATTTAGTTATAGTGTAAGTCAAAAAATACACAGGTTAAATTCTCATTTAGTCAATTGATTTTAAAAATAAAATATATTTTCAATAATAATGTTTATTAATTCAGATAAGTAATATATAATTGCTTAAAGAAGAAATAAGTTAACTTTAAAATTGGAAATGTCACTTCCTCTGTGTACGTGTGTGTGCATGGATGAATTTAGGTTTTTTGGTTTTAATAATCAAGATAATTGTTTTAAAATCATTAAAACATTTAAAAATAAACATTAATTAAACCTGACCAAGAAAGGGTTAAATGTTAAATATAGTACTTCTGATAAACTAAGTTCGAGAAAAGGTAATCTGTTGTTTTAAAAATAAGAAATATAATTTATTATCATGTTATTTTTTTTTTGTTAATTTTCTTAATTAATAGAAGAAAAATCAATTACATTAACCTTTTATTCAACTCGCCTAAGATCACGTGTTTTTTTTAATAATGTAGGTTAAAGTTACATAATTTTTTTAATTACTTCCTTGTACTGTTTAACCTATTTGATCACAGGAGTCACTTTTTTAGGAAGAGGTAGTTAATTCTTGGCATATGTCAAGACAGGTACAAAAGCAAAAGATCATCATTTTTAATGGTCTGACTTGTCTTATCTGAGCCTCTAACCTGTCTGGTCTGATTGTACTTTCATTTTCATCATCTCTTGACAGACTGATATGCATTGCAATCTTAATAGTGATATTTTTTTATAATTATTTTATTTTATCTAAAGTGTAAAGTTATTAATTTTATTTCTATTTGAACTACAATGCAGTGTAGAGCTACTTTTTAAGGTATTCTGATTTTTATTGCCATAATTCAATTTGAACTCTATTTTAACTAATAATTTAGTAAATTTCATCAATTATGCTCAAAAATAGATTTTAAAAGAAACCATGTGATGTGTTTATTTGCATTAATTTAAACATTGTACAAATTTACACTTCACTACTATTCATTTTTTTTAAAAGAAGGAAATTAAAGTGAGAAAGTTAAAGATTTTAGACTGTTTAAATTCTAAGTTAAGAATAAGTCACTATGTTGCCTATTTTACTTACTATGAAATGTTATAAAGAATAAAACATGAATTCTAATGAATATAATAAATGCTTATTAAAAATGGATGGTATAATTATAAAATAATCTGTTGTCTTTAACACAGGAGGAATTATTAATTGTGTTTGCTTTTTCCAAATGTGTACTATTAAGAACATTTTGAAAAAGTTGAATTTGACTATATATATATATATATATATATATATATATATATATATATATATATACTGTGCCATTACAATTTAGTCATTAGCTAAATTTGTAGTAATGTGCATGAAAGAAAATGTGGAACAAAAATCATCATCACATTTTTATATAGTAAATGAAGCTGTAGGGCATCCAAGTTTAAACCCTACAAGATCAAGTTTTAAAAGCTTAAGACAGAGAGAGAGTGGGACAACAGTTTGGGTGTTGATAAAAACTCAAAAAGAGTAGTACACACATTTAATAGGTAATTTTTTTGGTAAAAAATAAAGTTATAATGCATATGTATAGGCAGTGTGTGTTATAAAAGCTATTTAGTTAGTCACTTTTAAATTACACACATTAACTTTCTTTAAAACTAACCTACACTTGCTAAATTTTAATACCTCATTCTGTTTCTATTTTGCTTTTCTATAATTGTAATTTGGATTTAAAAGCTAAGGATTTAATTTTAAATATTAGGGTTATAATTACTAAGCTAGCAATTAGATTATTTTAATGTCAGTTTATAAATAATTTGAATGAGTGTGTGTGTGTACATTGCATACATAAACTACATTTTTATTTATTAAATATTGAAAGAAAAATGAGAAAATCTGTTAAATTATTTTTTTTATTCAACAGTTTATACTATAAGGGTTGTTTTTCTGTTAAAACTTAGAGACGATGTGAGAAGTCTAATTTTAACAATGTCTCATCTTAAGATCAAAAGAAAGGAGCTCAAATTTGAGATGTTACGTAGGTGTAAAAAAAAATTAAGACTATTTTTTCCATCAAGACAAAAGTTTGCCTGAAAACCAGGTGTGTGATTTTTTTTTTAATGTTCTTAAAAAAGATTGCACTCTCCAGCTAAAAACGAATCGGTCAAAAATAGAAATAAAAATCGGATATAAAAGCAGTCTGGAAAATCAGTTGATATTGATATAGAGACTTTTTAAAAATTATTGAAACTAAAGCAGACAAACATTTTTAATTCTGCTAGATAACCTTTTTTTTTAAATCATTTTTTTTTAATATCAAGTTTTGAATGTTGAAAATATAAGGATGGTGGGCTAAGAAAAATTAATATGTCTCATCTGTTGACCAGACCATCCAGCCAGCACATCATATAGGAAAGAAAAGATGTCTTGTCTGAAATTATAATATTCTACACCTTCTTACTGACTGAGAGAAATAAAATGTTTTTAAATAGAAAGAAGAAAGCATTCACCTGCATTTAAAAGCTGAAGAAAATAAGTAATCTACAGATAAATGTTAAATCATCGAGTTCAATTAAATCCAGTAACTGAGTTTAAACCCAAGAAAATTATAAATGTGAAAACAAATGCTGTACTTCATCCACTAAAAGAATCATGCTTGACAGTAAGGGAAGAAAAGTTAATATAATGATTTTCAAATTGTCCACTAAAGCAAATAACCTCAATAGAATCATCATCATCAAATAATTATATATAAGTTAATATAATGATTTCCAAATTGTCCACTAAAGCAAATAACCTCAATGGAATCATCATCATCAAATAATTATCCACCTCAAGAAAGAGATTGTTCCAGAGAAACACGGAAATTGTTGCTGCCAAAGATAGACATTAAACAAGATAAATTTGACTCATTGGAAGTTGCTACAAAGAATGGAACTGGTAATATGAATTTTTTTATATATTTTCTTTATAATATCAGAGACTTAGTAAAATTTTAGCAACAGAGTGGTATAATTTTGTTTAAAGAACTTTTAAAACAAACAAGATCAATTAAAACCAAGAATTTCTTAATAATAATTTTAGATGTACTAAAATTCTGATTGTTTATTAACCTAAAGTTATGAAATGTTATTAATATGTAATATTTTTTTTATTATTTTATTTTAAATAATATTTGTGTTATTATGGGGATAAAACATGCACATACATAATAATATAATACTGGTTGCATATATATAGTTTTGTGTGAATGTAAAATAATAGGCAGATTAGAAATATTAGATTATTGTGTTTTAAGTTAAAGTATAGCATTTCAGAGGGTAGAAGGAAGGGGGAGAAAAATAATTTAAAACTTGTTCTGGAAATCTTGCTCTTGCCAATTCTACTAACATTTATTTTCAATCATTCTACCTTACATGTTAGATTATAAAAATATGTGTGCGAAAGAGAAAGGAAAAAAAAGAGTGAATTTTATTTTCTTATGAAATATTTTCTTGTGAATCCAAAATGTTAGCAAACTTAGTATCCAAATTTATGTATATATTTTTGATGGGAAAGGGGAAAAAATTCAAAATTAACATTATGATTGCCAGATAATCAATTATTGTTCTCATTATTATTTCATATAAAATTTTGGTTTTATCTTTAAATTATTTGTAGATTTTCGTAATAAATGTTAAATTGTTTTATTAAACAAGTCATATGTATTTTATTGATAATAGTCTTTATTCGTTGTGATCATTCATCATCAATGGTTGATATTGATTTTTTAAGATTTAATTAGATATACTAAAATTAAGCAATAATTATGAATTTCTTTATAACAATTAGGTTTTATGGTTAGGCTTAGTCCTAAAGATGTGGTTGAAACCATTATCATTGTCATTATCATCATCATCACGTTTTAATTAATGAGCTGTTTAAATGTTTAAAGGCCATAAATAAATATTGATTTCATAGTATTTAGTGATTTCTTAGTATTATTATAACCACCATCCCATCATCTATTTCATGCAAGAATGAGTGAATTGCCATCCTAAATTAATAATATAATCTGAGCTAGTAAAACTTATAAAAAATATTGAAACACATTTGTTATGTTAAGATCTAAGAAATGATTTCTGTCTAATGAATTCCACTTTAGTTTAAAGATGTTTTATGTTACCTAGGTGTTTACTTAAATATTAGTGCATACAGTGCTATGGGTCTAAAATCAAAATCATACATTTTGTAAGAAATAAGGTACCAAAGGGATTCAAACCTGGTACATTGAAAAAGTTATAAATATAACTTTGTCTAGGTCCAGCTAACCTAGTGGCACCCGGATAGACCATATTCACTCATTGTTCTCTTAGACATGCACTTGAGATCCAACCAAGAAATGAAAGTGGATAAAATCTTCTGTCTGTATACCTGAGAATATATTTTATTGAGTTACTAGTGTATTCACTCACTTGATTTCCATATACCTGAATTATAGTAGTTTGCTCTTAATAATTTGTTTATAATTATTGATATTGTGATATCTTGAGAAATCTAATTATAGAAATGTTTCATTTAATCCAATGACCCTTAATATGATTGATAACTCAGTCTGATCTTTTGTTTAATAGCTTATGCTCAGAAAATTGCATATTACAATTCTTTTTTGTTTATTAAGTTATAATATTTGAATATTTGACATTTTAATATAATTTTAAATTTGGATCTTATTGATCTTTTCATTATGTTACAATAGATCAATGATCATCTTTTAATTTTGTTACAATATATATATATATTGTAACAATTTAAATAAATCAATTGCCATTTGTAACAATATTTATAAATTACTTAATATAAATATGTATTTGTAACTATTAAATCAACTATAAAAGATATGTATTTGTAATTATAATTTGTAGCTATTTCAATTCATCATAGCATAGACAAAGAAAATATCAGCATTAAAGATTCTTGGTATTTATTTATATATTGGGGCAGTCATTTAAACAGTAAAACATACTGGACATTGTCATCTAATAAAAATAATATTAAACATAGCAACTGAATAAAAGTACCCACTGTGAGATTCCTGGAGTGCCTTATGCTTATCTCCAATACTAGATTCTTCTAACAAAGAATCCTTCTATCCTTCTTTCCAAATATATAAGACCATTCATGGTCATATGCACACACTGGTGCTATTCATGACAACTTATAAAAAATATATTTTATAAAACTAATATTATGAAGTTGGAAAGGGATGATATCACTCTTTATTCAGTTTAGCTAAGTACATGTGTTTTCCCATGAGCGCCACTAGATTGTTTTCAATCTAGATAAGTATCTATTTATAGTGTACTTGAGTTCAAACTCATTCAGTACATATTTATTACACATGACTTGGATGACTATTGAACAAAATGACATTCCTACATTTTATCTATATTGATAAAATTACAGGATCCCAATATTACCAAAGTTTATACTATAGATCAAAGATTCTTATAGACATTGCTAGCTCATTAGCGTATATTGATGAACAGACATGTATAATCCTATTAATGGCTTCCAAACAAGCATGTGAAGACCATTATTGATATTGATGGCCATTTAACTAAATTATTTATCACAATAAAGGTAATAATGATGATGATGATGATAATATCATAATAATGATAATAATAGTGATATCATAATAATGATTATAATAGTGATGATGATACCAGCCATGGCTTATCAATAGATTCACAACAATAAATTCATCTTTATAAACTTATAGGCATCTATTAAAATTATCATATTTCATACTGGGATTTAATAATACTAATGATGATGATTGATCATCATGAATCTCTTTGCATAATATTCAATTTTATATAAACCCCTATTTACTAAAATATATTCATTACGCTAAACATTAAATTTAATGATTATAATTTATTAATGATGATTGATGGCGATCATAACTTTTATATAGTATTATTTGAAACATTTTTAACTAATAACATGATATCCATCTTTGATGAGGATGATCTAAATTCATGGACACAACACAATTTTAGCTTTCTATGTTGAACTATAATTATCAAAATTTGGTTATTCTCAAGCATAATCCTTAAATACCTAAATATCAACATTCTAGTTTACCTATTATTTTGCGGACGCTTAATATTTGCAAGTGATTGCTCAATATATATGAATGGTAATACTTAATAACTGCGAGCAATGATGCTGAATTAAAATGATAGAATTAAGACAAAAAAAAAAAAAAAAACACAATATTCTTAATAATAACTCGGAAACCAATTAAGATATATAATTATATTTTATTAACACTACTACTCTTTCTTTCCTTCTTTAAAGTCAAATCGACAATTAAATAAATGGCTTATTAATATAAAATTGATATAAGTATAAGCAAATAAACTTAATATATAGGTTTGTCACTTTTCTTGATATCTCAAAATAAGCTGTTTTAACTCAATATTAAAAAAAATACATATTCTATAAATGCTTATTTAAGACTTTTCTTACTTATCATATCATAAAATAAATTTCAGGTGTAACTTGTATATGTTATTTCATTTCCATTCAAATGTAATGCCCTACTTTTTAATTTACTATTTTAAACTAATCATATATAACCTATTCTTTGATGTGTTTGGGTAAGCAGTTACACATTCACGCATTCGGTAATGTTAACATATATGTTTAAAATGTATACCCAAAAATTACATATATAAAAATATCTTTTTCTTTTGCAACCTTATAGCGAAAGAAAATAAAATACATATATTAACTTTTAATATGCAACAAGATAAAATAAAAATAAAAAAACATTATAAATGCATATATCTATAGGTTGCTCATTATCATTAACATCTGAAGAACAATTAATAAAATAAAAAAAAAACATTTCAACATTACAATATATAATAAAAAAAAATAATGAAAAATTTAAGTTTAAAGATTTAAACTATGTTTGTGCTATGTTGTGAGATATTGCAAATAACTATAGATAAACAAGTCTTTAATGTTTCTGTATCAAAAAAAAGAAAATTGCTTTGACCAGTAAATTAAGGTTTACTTTTAATAAGTAAAAGAATAAAATCGGTTAAAGAAAGTTCATATTTACCCGTCTACTTTTTACTTCTTATTAATGTCCTGAATTTGAATTTTAGACTGCTTTTCTTTGCTCACCAACAACAACAACAAAAAAAAAAAAGTTATTGCAGATACTTTTAAGATAATGCTGAATCAATTGACTTTGCTTGTTTCTTCAATTCCATTATTATTCACTGTTGATTGGCTTCCTTCTACCATTTAAAAAAAAAAAAGTTATTATAAGTACTTTGAATAAGTAGGTACCGGTGGATTTGCTTGTTTCTCTTCTTTAAAAAAATAATTGCTGTTGACACTTTAGATGATTGAGGTAAATCAACAAAAATTTGATTTATGGCTTCAAACTTGGTTCTACATGGCTGTTATGGATTTTCTCTTCCTCCTATTTCCTCTTCTCCATGGGTTGAAAGGCAATGAGCTTTTAATAAGACAGGAACTAGGAACAAAGCATTCCATATAGCTTGCGTGGTTGGCTTCAAAATTTATCATTTTGTTGGTTATTACTGGATACATGATTTCATAGACAGATCAGCGATTTTGACTCATTCTGTATTAATCAGGAAGCAGAAAAAATGGTTTAGCAATGCAAAGGCATAGTCTTATGCATAACCAAATATGTTAATATCATTTTTATAATTATTACTAGCTTATAATAAATTCAATCTTGTTCCATTTCTCTCCTATTCTTTAATATTGCTTGAAAATTGCTTTATATAAACGCACATTTCATTTGCTCTTTTTTTTTTTTCAACTTTCAAAGAGTGAGAAAAAAGAATTAAAGCGTTCACTCTCTTTTTTAAAAAAAAAAGATTCGAGCTTACATTTCTGCTTAAGAATTATCACAAGGAAGGACCGACTGAGTTGAGTCTCAAAATAATAATAATAATTTAACTGATCATCTCTCTAAAAAAATTTATTACTGACTCTTAAAAAAAATTTATGATTAACTGCCATCTCTCTAAAAAAATTTAGACTGACTGCCTAAAAAAAAAATTGTTTTAATCGTTTATATCGCGAAAAACATCTGGAAATCTTTATCTAAAAAAAAATCAAAGCTTCACAAGTTTGACTTAAAATTGATCGCTATCATCTACATCAAAGCACCTCTTTTGTAAAATAATTTTAAGATACAGATAACAAACAAAGCTGGCCATCTATAGCAATCAGAAATAAGTGTAAAAGCATCTTTGTGTTTGTACCGATCTATTCATTGTTTCACACGTGTACAATTTTTATCTCCTAATCTAACTATTTTATTTCACACCTTTCTGATTTACTCTATTTTAACAAAATGAAAGTTAAATAAATTTAACACATATTATTTAATAAAATATTATATAATAAATCATAAAAAGAACTGCTTATTCATAATAATAGATTTATACATATAAATCTCTGTATGTATAAAAGAATAAAAAATTTTTTTTTTTTTTTAAATAATTGAATACTGTATGTATATGTACAATATATATATATATATATATCCATGATAACTTTAATATTCTTTGTTTTCTCTGTATTTTATTAAATATGTTTGTCTATAAAAACAAAGAAAAAATAGTTTGCAGAAATAATTTACAATGGACATTTGATATGTGTTATACTATTTGTGGACTATTAAATTTAAGTTTCCAAAGGAAAATTGCTAAAACTTAATATCTGGAAATGACTTTTATTTTTAAACTAATTTAAGCTTGCTTTTGAATGTGCTTCTTTTTAAAAAGGAAAGAAGTAAAAATGTATTACCTATTTCAATCGAACCATGGACTCCAAAAATTTTAACAGAATGAAATGGTGTTATTCCTAGATGTTGCCAAATAAATATTCTCCAGCTAGTTATTTTACATTGGCCAATTTGTTTGAATTCAAACCTAGTATTTAATTTAAAAGTAAAAACTGGAAGTTAGAAAATGTTTATTATTCACTTGGTATGGATGCTTCATTACATGGGCAATAACCCACTGAGGAAGAGCTGTGCCCTCAACAGACCACTCATTATGGAAAGGTTCTGCTACTGAACTAAAGTGTTTTTAAAAATATATATACAATATTTTTTATTATTTTCTTTATTTTATTATAATATTTCTATATCAAGGTAAATTTTGTTATTATTATTATGACAATATTTCTATGTCAAGGTAAATTTTATTATTATTGTCTTTAATGGGTTTATGACAGAATGCATAGGTATTTCTACACATAATGAGGTGAATTTTATATAATATGATATTTTCTGGTCAAGGTAAACTTTATAATGCTTTTATTTAGTAGAGTTATTTATATGGTACATTTATTTTTTTGTTGTAAGATTTATGAGCGTTTCATTTGTTCATTGGTAAAATAACCAGAATGGGTTTATCAGAAATCCGAAATTCTCATAATTATTGTGATACAATGATTTACCATTAAATTCTAATATACTTGAATATTTATTAGTCTCATATTATTTACATTTACTTTAAAATTATGTCCACTTTATTCCTATAAATTTTATATTATACATTGCATATATGTGTGTATTTCTTATCTGGTGCCAAATTTTAGTGTGCTATTATCTTTAAATATTTTTATAGTCATTTGACTAATCATTAAATTGTTGGTTTCAGACATTGCTTATTGTCTGTTAATTTTTAATATGAATATTAATTTAGTCAGCTTTCTCAGTAATAATTTGTTATCTTACCATTTTTCAGCTTGAAATATATGCTTTAGAACATTGGGCTTTATTTTATATTATTTGCTTTTTGTGCTTTGCAGGATGGATATGCTCTCCCCATTGTTCATGTTTTATGCCATGAGTTAATAATGTTTTATATTTTGTGATAGTTATCACATACTATTAATGTACCTAGATCCCTAGAGAGGATTATAATTTTTGGTGCATTTTCCATTTTTCTTATGTGCTGAGACTACATCCACACATACCCTTTGCCTTAGATATAGGTATTGGAAGCCACTATACTTTATTTAAATTGTTTTGCTCTGAATAGCTTTTGTGTTGCCTATCTCACATGATGTGATTAAATGCTTTTTCACTATAATAGGTGAAGTTATTTGTGCATTTATGGCAATGATAAGTTAGTTATTAAAGAGTTTAGTTCTTTAGGTTGCACTTTCTTTACAGTGCTTAGTTAAGCATAACAATATCTGTATTGTGCTGCTGTGTTGTTCCAGCCAGTAACAAGCAAACCAACAAGATATTCATAATTTAAATATTTATTATTTAGCACGTGGCATAATAGAAAATACACCTCTTCAATGTATTTGTCTTTACTATTTGGAGCACTTCACTGATGAATTTGTAAGTTATTTAATACTAGATATTATTATTATTCTGTGGACAACAACTCAGTATGATATATGTGTACATGACTTCTGATGAATGATCCATACCATGCTTTATATTTTATTCAAAAAATATAAAATAGTGCCAGGCAATCTTAGTTTATTTGTCTGAATATCATAGTTATTATTATCATTCAGCTTGCTTGTTCAAACCCAGTCAGAATATAATTCATGCTAACAGTAATTCAATCTTTAAGAAATGGTATTATTAGTTGTTACCTGACCAGGGTATATTTTAATTAAATTATATTGCTCAGCTATGACTTGAGCTATTGTTATTTTTATTTCTTTAAACCCCTTTTGTTAAATGGAATATTTTAGCTAAGTTAGAAATTTAGATAAACTAGCCGATGTTAAACCAATACCTACAATGAGTGCATTTTGGTAAAATAATTAATTTAAATATTTTGTTAAAACCATAGTTTGTTAATGAGGTCAGAACGCATTACCTATGTACCATCTGACCAAATAATGTAACAGCATCTATGTTTTGCAAATAGTTTCAACTTTATTGTAAATAAATTGTTCATGTTTCTTTATAAAATATTAATAAATGTATTTATTATTACTTAAAAGTGAGTTTCTGTTTTTCTATATGTGATTTATTTTGAGTTCACAATCTTAACAACTTTGATTTCTAAAAGAAATCTGGGTAAACAGATAACCAATTCCTGCAGATCCAAATCTCAATGTTTTTAAACGGTGAAAATTATTATTTTTAAAGGCTTCAATGTCAAAACTTAGGATTGTAATAAAAGAAAATGAAGATTTATTTGATATTGCTTAAGATTATTTAGATTATTTGTCCAGATTACCCAGTTAATTTGTCTATTTAAAAATAAAAGGTACAATAATCATTTTTGATTATTTAAATGGTGTTGTCAATGGGGATAGTAGAAAGACATAAAAAGTACCTTTATCTTTCTACTATTTCAAGTGATATCCTGGATAAAAGACTATGACTATTCTAAATTTTTTATATTTTATTTATGCAATTGTTTAGCAAATTAAATATCTCTTGGGTAATTATTATTATTGTTACAAGATATTAGGAAGCATTAGCTTATAAGAGAAGCATGTGTCTCCTATGGTTACCAAGATGTTAGTCATTTTATTGGCAACACAATTTTATAGCATAACTTCTAAAAATTACAAAGAACCCTGAAATCATTATTATTATTATTACAATTTGGTGACTAATAAGTCATTATTATCAAGATATTCAAAATGAAGATTCATAGAAGATGTTATCCTAAGTGCAAATTATTTTACTCAGAGAATATATTTTGATGGAAGTAATTTTAGATTGTTAAAAGTGTTTTATAAGCAAGAGTGAAGTTTTTCCTCTTCCTAGTTTATTTTAATTATGTATTGTATGATATGCATTTTTATTATTGCTTTAGAAATTTCACTTTATCTTAATAAAAATCTCTGGAGTAACCATTAAAATATATGTAACCACCACTGAGCTAAGCCCACAAGATACCTTTGGTGTGATTCATAATAAGAGTCTCTCCCCATAGACATATAATGAGTTGTTTCGAGATAGATTTATTTCTTTATTTTTATAATTCAATCAAAATTAAAATATGTCCTGATATATATATATAAACTTAAGAGCATGCTAATGCTCTAAACAAGGTTTTTTTTTTATTATGATAAATGCTACTACAAAAAAAAAAAAAAAGCTTGTTTAGAGCGTTAGCATGCTCTTAAGTTTACATATTGGTAATTGCAAGCTATATATAAGTCATGTGACATCTGACTTATATATATATATATATATATATATATATATATATATATATATATAGACAGAGAGAGAGAGAGTAATCAAAACAAACAATTGGCCAAAGAATGGCAGAACACAAAAGAAGCTTTACAATCAAACCCACGCTGAAAAACCAAACATGTAACGATGCAAATCCATAAGTGTGATCACAGGCTAGCTGAACAATCAAAGGTTCATGCACATACCATATGACATGTATTTTTAACTACTACTCCCCCCATAGTATGAATCCTTTTGTAGACAATACCATGACTAAATATGATTAGTAAAATGCAAGGTTCTTTTTATATTACAGAAGTATTTCAAGCTTGCAGTTACCTTATTTATTTACAAAGTTTGGGATTTCTTCTTATAAAATCCCATTATACAAATTACTTATTCTGACATCTTTACCTTGGGAGGTGTATAGCTTGTGCAGGCTCAATATGCCAATTTCAAGATATGTTAATTGTTCATATTGTAAATAAATGACTGAAATTGTATATTCCACCTAATTATCAAACAGTTTACTGCTAAAATGCAAGCACATTCTCAGTCATGGATAATTCCAATCATGGAGGCTCTTACTACAACCCTTTTCTTTTTTTATTTAAAAAAAAGGGTTAAGCATTATCTTGGCTAACATTTAAGTCTATTTATGTTCTTTTTCCATGTTATGAGTTATAGTAATACTAGATTTATCTATAATCCAAAATTCATAATCTTAAGATCAAAAATAAATTATCCACAGCAAACAAGCCATGTCAATGATTCAAAATGGTTAGTCATGTCAACATTATTCCAAATATTTTTTGAAAGGTTTTAAGGTCCTACTTTTTTGTTGATTGTCATGAAAAGATTAGAAAAATTCTATCTCTTTTGGAGTTGGATTAGCAATTATTACTGTATTAAGAAAGCCTTCTCTTCTATATGTAAATTCCTTAAGCTTTGTATCCAAATTTACTTTAGGCTTGGATGACTCTTGGTTTATAGATCTCCATTTTCTTTTGTTCTACAAAACTTTAGTTTTACTTTTCCAATTTATCTTGATAGTATTAATGTAAAAAATGATTGAAGTTAAAATGCACAGATGAGATAACAAAATGAAAAAAATTAAGAAACTGATATAAGATAGAAGAATGAACTAGAAAAGTTTGTTGGAGTGACTTGAAAAAAAGAAAAGCTATAAATTTGACCAACTAGATTAAACACAAAGAGTTTCATCATGTAGTGGATTGAGAATGATTTGAAAATGATGATGATAAATGAAATATAGTTATGCTATGATTCATATTCCTGGAGATGATGCCCAATAATTTATTACAATTATCTGAAATATGTTGTCCATGCTCACAAGCCAGTCGCTTATTGATGTAAAATAATAATTGTGCACAATGATGACATGTTCTATAAATGGCCAACTTCACGGATTTAAAAACCTCATATTTGGAAAATGCATAACATACTAGAACATGGCTGGGTTCAAACCCTGTTCTAATGCATAGTATGAAATAAGCGAGCATATATATATACTTGATCAAAAGTAATATTAAGTTAAATTATTTTTTTTTTGTTATATATATGAGTGTGTATATATTTTAAACGGGTAAATAAAAATAGATTGAAACATAAGAGGGAGGGGGGTTATATGGTTTGTGCTCTTATATTTTGTTTAGAAGCGCATGTATTTATATTACTGCATGGCCAAGCTTTAATTCCAAGATGGACGATGAAGGACAGAATTTTCAAAAAGATAAGTTAATTGCAAGGAAAGAATCAGAAAAGTTATAGATTGCTATCTCAAGGAATAAAGTTATTTTAATTAAAAGGAAATTGATTCCAAGATGGACGACGAAAGACACATTCTAAAGATATATTAAATGAAAATAAAGAATCTAAAAATGTATAGATCACTATCTTGAGATAAAAGCTATTTTAATTAGAAAGAAAATTTTATAAGTAAAAGACAATGGACAGTCGAATGTGGATTTCAAGATGTAATTAAAATTCTTGATCAAAAAAGAAAAGTTGCTGAAGGGTTTTCTATTTGCAAACCACATGATTTTGTTATAAAGAAGAAAAGAGAACAATAGTATGTTTAATTAAGGAGTTTTGAAAGCAGAATTTTGGGAGATTCCAGAACTGTTAATGCCACGAGCAGGATCGAAGAAAAATTAGTTCAAAAATTATATATATTCATCAATTATGAACAGGGTGGGGTAAAGGACAAGAACGGACCGGGCTCTGCCAGCCATCCTGCTGAGGTATTGCAGTTGCTGTCCATATATGAACGAAGCCCCTTCCAAACTACAGAAAGAATGACATTCACCGAACACCATTGATTGTGCCTTATGGAATTAACGGAGAGCTACAAAAATCACTTATTCACTACGTCAAAACATAAAGCTAGTGAACATTACCATTCATCTGCACCCGGGTGAGAAAAATTAAGGTAACACAAATAATTTCTTAAATGCTAGTCATCTCTTAAATAAGAACTTATTTTTGGTAAAATAATAATGCGTAAGGGCTAAAAGAAAACAAAGAAATATTTGAAATAACGCCCAATGTAATTCTATGAATGAATAGACTGGATAATGATTTATTGAATTGACTTTGTATTCTATAATATATATGTTTTGTTATATTTGTGAACCTATGCAGAGTATGTGTTTGCATGTGTGTTATTCAGGTATTTGAGCACAAGTTCAATACATAATAATGGGATTTTGTTTTATTTCTATTTATAAATATTAAATTCATGTTTTAATTATAAGTGTGTGCATTCAGTGTTAATTTCTTTAAAATTTAGATCATATCGTAAGATTAGAGAGTAGTATTAAGAATGAAATAATATATTCTGGGAATCGTTTATGCGTTTACGTGCGCTCTTGGTTTTTTCCCCCCATCTCTTTCCCACAGTCAACGATCACTACCTCTGAGTGAGCTAGCCAGAGATAGAAACTCTATCTATTAGAATTTGATACTCAATCTCTCCCAGCATAATTCTTATTTACTTGTAGATAGGATTGGTGCTTAGAGTCAACAACTGACATCCATAAATATGCTGGGCGAGTAATAAGAGTACCGTGCAGAACTACTTATATATGTATGTTTGCATTATAATTTTCTTTTAAGAAAAAAAAAAGAGAAACTTAGATTTTAAATACGTAATAAGCGTATACCATACACGATTCGCACAGGTAGCAAACCGTTACAATACATAAAAATAAATAAGTATTTGAAAGATGCTAAAAACAGATGCAATGTATTAAAGTAGATTTTAGAACAACACCTGGTTTTGTAAATGAAGACAATCACAAAATTTGTGATAATTTTTTTATATACAGAATTCAACTTTCCAAGCAAGTCAAATATGGATAATTTGTTTCAAAGGTCATAATTTGTGTAAGTTATAAATGTCATTCATTTTGAGGTGGATAGTTAAGCACAAATTCCATCCTTGTAATATGCAATAATTATTATTAGTTGTTGTTGTTATATTGTGATATTGTACTGGATATATCACCGATATGGAAATAGAGTCTAGAAATTACACTGCCCAATCTAAATGCAAATTATTTCTTGAATGTAAAAGAATTTACCAATGTCTTTTATTTAAGCCAAGTTAAATCTCTTTATTATTTATCTTTATGTATATGTTTAACTATATACAGTAATTATTAATCAAAATAAATTAATAAAATTGTTTTACTTCATTCTTGAAATTCATTCAAGATTATAAATCATTATCTAAGCATGCATGCTTGTCAAGAATATAACCAAGTCAAATTGGAATAATGTTAATAAGGAATTATACCAAGATATCCTAGATACATCTATTATAAATAAAACTATTAAATTTAAGATGGCCTTTAAGATAACCACTAAAAAAATAGTTTCAATTTTGGAGCTAATAAGGAAATATTATCTGGATTTTAATGGATGTATTTTAATATGGATATATCAATCAAGATATATGGTTTAATTAAGAATTCCTAAATGCTAACTAACATCAAATTATATGAGGATTAGTCTCACTAAGACTATTTATTTTTATATGGTAACTACTATATAATAACATGCTTCTTATGTTTATTTATTTCATTATAAATATGTTTAACTTGTGCATTAATGGTGTACTAATATAGAGTAAATAATATATAAATGATTCAATCCAAATATTTCAATGTAAGGGCTTGATAAATTATTTGATTTACCTTTACATAAATGCTTTCATTTCTCTTGATACATATTGAATAATGTTAACTTTTACTTATGTCATCTTTAGAAATTTTTTAGTTTTTAATGAAAAAAAAAATCACTCACTCTCTGCTGAATATTTCACTCACAATAGAGATCAGCAGCAGTAATCTGAAAACTAGTTGATTGGTTGATTTTTTTTCATCAAAAATTGCTGCTTGAAAAATGATAACAATTTTCTATAGATGACACAAGTTAAAGTTAAGGTTGTTCAGTATTATGTATATGTGTGTTATGCATTCGTGATTAAATCTAGAGAGATATCAGCTTCAATAACTGGCCATAAATTCCATTATTTGCCATGCTATATTTTAAAAATGACAAATTCTGCAGCATATCTAATGATAATACTGGTAAATTGATGGATTTATATTAATATTGATAAATTAGTTGATTTATCTGTATTAATATAAATCAAATAGTTATTATATTTATATGGACAATTAATATCACATAAAGGTTGTTGATAAATATTTTTTTAAAATGCATACATTCTGCATTATGGTTTGTCAATTTTTTCATATAATATGGCAACTGAATAGTGGGTGATCTCTTTCAATTTGTTTACATATATTCTAAAGTATATTAATCTATTAAGTTATGGGTGCTATGTGTACCTAAATACTAATTGTTAATAGTTTTACACTTAAATACACAAAAGAAAAAACATAAAAATTTTAAATATTATACCTCCACAGTTGTCTTTATGTTCTGCCAGTTGTGTTGACAAAAGTACTATACCATAATAACCAAAAAAGTTACAAAACCTGTAATTGTTGTAAAATAGGCATATATGTATATGAGAAAAATCAAAAAGTCATAATATATCTTAATCCTTTTTTGCAATTTTTTTTAACAATGTCTTTATTATTATTGTTATTATTATTTATTTATTTTTATAGCTATTTCATTAATTTTTTGCATATTTCATTTGTATTTTTTTAAACAAAAAAATATTGAAAGGAGCTCTGAAGAAGACTACTGGGCAGTTAAAATTGCAATTATTTTGAAAGTATGACTTAATAAAGTATTGTGTATGCATTTTATTTTATATTTGTATTAATAATAATAATAGTAATGATGATGATGATGATGATGATGATGATGATGATGATGATGATGATGATGATGATGATGATGATGATGATGATGATGATGATGATAATAATAATAATAATAATAATAATAATAATAATAATAATAATAATAATAATAATAATAATAATAATAATAATAATAATAATAATAATAATAATAATAATAATAATAATAATAATAATAATAAAATAATAAAACATAATAATAATTAATAATAATAATAATAATAATAATAATAATAATAATAATAATAATAATAATAATAATAATAATAATAATAATAATAATAATAATAATTTATATTTGTATTAATAATAATAATAATAAATAATAATAATAAGGTATTGTACAAGAAAAAATGAAAAAAGTATATATTAAGCACTTAAAAAATATAAAAAGATTGAATATTTAATAAAAATTGAAAAAGTAGAAACGTATATATATATTCTAATATTCTCATGGATAAATGATGAATTCATAATATTATTTCTGAGAGTTTCTATCTCATAAAAATATAATAACTTGATAGCTGATGTTTCAATACAATAACAAGTACTTTCCTCAGAGCTTCTTCTTTCTCAAATCATAAAATCTCACTACACACATTCTTATGATTTGAGAAAGAAGCTCTGAGAAAAGTACTTGTTATTGTACTGAAATGTCAGCTATTTAGCAATTATATTTTTATTACAGGGAAGCGCCTGGAAATAATACTATGAATTATTTTGTTTTTTGATCAATTTTCCCCCTGGTGAATTTTTTCGTAAGTATTATACGTTAAAATGCATGTAAAATGGTATATTTTATTATATATAATTTTTGCTGAAAAATTTGCACTAGAAGGTAGGAAATTCAAAATTCCCACTCTTTCAATAACCCCACCCTGACATGTTCAATCATTGTCTGTTGCCATGGCTGTAAAACATTTAGTATTTTACAACACTGTTTAAATAAAATAGTTCCAATGACCAAAAATGTGTTTATTTGCAAATTTATTACTATTTTAGATATTTTTTTACAATAATTTACACTATATTTATTAGATATCAAGAAATATAAATTATTAATAACTTATTTTGACTTGAAATACTTTATTTTCAAAAATATAATGTTATATTAGTAATGAATGTAAACATGGCCTGAAACAATTTACAAGCTTAGCTTCTATGTAAGCAATCTACTTATACTTACGAGTATGAAAATATCACAATTTTGCAATAAATATTCAAATATTTTAAACTTTTAAAGCATAATTTGTTAGACACAAGAGAAATAAATAAATATCCATTTCGATTTTTTAAAAATAATAAGAATTAAGAAATATTTCATTGATTTTATATACTGAAAATAATCTTTCTAGAAATGATAACATGTAAACTCTTTATTTTGATTACATTCTCATTTTTTTAATATTTACAGAAACAAAATGTGAATATTTAAAATTTATTTCAGTAATAAACAAAAATATTTATCAAATGAAGTCAAATTTATTATTTTCAGATATTTTATTGATTTGTGAGACAAAGAAAAATGACAGAAAATGCTGAAATGCGAGAGACTTAGACTGCATGGTGGAAGGGTTAATGCAAGTCATGATAATCAATGGATATTAGAAAGTCAGTGCATCAAAAACCTTGTCTAGTGCCTACTCATTAATTTCTGGGTTTTAGCTTTCATCCGCAAAGAGCCTTGGAACTGAGAGCACTGCTTCTGGAGTTTAAATCTAATGCATATGTCCAGCAGTTATCTTTTACTTTTTATTTTTAGTTAACTATAAAATTGTGAGCCCAAATTGAAAACACAATATTGTTTTTGATTTTCTTGTACAGTCATACAGATCTTAACCCATTTCAATATCTATATATATTGCTGTCTTTGGATTTTTAATAACCATAGTCACCAATATCCTTTGGCAAAGATTGGTATTAAACTACCACATTTATTACATTATCACTATTTCTTATGCTTATACAATCTATTACATAATAGGGTCTTTTTCCATACAATATTATCACTTAGTACAAGCAATAGTAATTAGGGTTACTAGGTTAGTGAATCAAAATTCCTACCTAGCACAAGATGGGAATATTATATGGAGAAAGTAGCTATTGTGTTAACAGATTGTGCAAGCATAAGTAATAGTATTCATGTGACATTATAGTAGTTTAATACTAATTTTAACCAAAGAATATTGGTGACTATGATTATTAAAAAGCCAAAAATACCAATATATATATTGTGACAGTCGATTATTTTTTTAACCTTTAATTACAATATCCCACTCATCAATATTAAATCAAAATATATATCTCCCATTCCCTATTCTCAGCCTGATCACAACAAACAACACTATCTGAGCATGCATAAATTATTTTTCAACCGCAATTACACGTAGAGACATGGATAAAATAAAGAGTAAATGTTAAATTCAATAAAAGTATAAGAAATTGTTTTTTTATCTCCTGATCATTGAAAAGTAAAATAAACATTTATAAAAATTTAGCAAAAGTCAACTTTTAGTTAAATAATAGATCTTTAATTAATGACTTTAAAATAGAATAATATTTAATGCCTCCCTATTCCCCTAAATTCTAAACAAACTAATTAGACAATCAAAACAGATTAATATTTTCTAAATCTTTCTTCCAATTTTATTAAACATTTCAATTCGATCTCTCGATAAAGTACGATAAAAAAAGAATCTTCAACAATTCTAATTCTTTCCTAAAACATGTTTAAAAATTATTTAAAACATATACTAAATCAGATATACGATAAGCAATACAAAAGATATAAAGAGATCAAGTTGCACAAAAAGAAATGATTTTTATTAAAAAATAAATAAAATTGAAAGAGATTTTAAATGAACAAAAATTAACTATTAAACTTAACCCAATGAATATAAATATTTAACTGTTAGTAAGAAGAATAGCGAAGGAAAAGGTTAATATAGATAGATGATCACACAATATATTATTTAATAGTCAATAAAATGGTAATACAAATACATATCAATCACTAACAATTAGAAAAAATGAACAAAAGTGATAAGAAATAGTTCAATAGAGGAGATACTAATCTTTCCGCCTACGCTGCTTGATCCACGTCGAGATTATTAAATAAAATTTAAGTTTAAAAATTACACGAGATTGATGACTATTAGTGGTATTAAGTTTGATGTTCGGATGATAAAAGCTATTTATTGAGTAGAATACAAACTATAGATTTTGATCAAATTTTAATTAAAAAGTAGACTTTTGGAATAAAACCGAAAAAATCTGACAGAGTTTCCTAAGAAAATTATGATAATAAAAATCTGAAAACTAATAAAATCTGAAAAATCACCTTAAAGAAAATAAATCAACTGAATCCTTCAAAAGAAAAATAATAACAATCTTCTTCATTTATACCTTACCTCTATTTTTGATCTGGATCTTATAATCCCATCTTTTAAAACTTTCTAAAATAATTTAATTTTTAATTTCTAAATTTCTTAATAAAAGAAAGAAAGAGAAATTTAATTAACTTAACTAATTAAAAATACATTTTTGAAAATTATACAAAACAAACATCTAAATATTTTACAAAATTACAACAATATATTATTATTTTTATAGTAGAATAAGCATTTTATTTCAGCAGAATTTTGATTAACTCATATATATATTCATGTATATATATGTTTGACTAATAGGTTAAGCAATTTTTATTAATAGAATGAAATTTATTTAAAACAAAATATTTAAATGTAATACCTTTAATAAGCATAATTATTTTTAACTCTAATGCAAAACCCTGCTGATATTGGACTATAAACTTAATTTAGGTCTACAATATAATCAAGTTTATAGAAGATGGAAGCATGGATTGGACTTCAGACCATTGCTTCAAATAAACCATTAAAACCAACAACACACACAATATATATATATATATTGTGCCCTTTTTATTGGTACAGACCATCATAAAACAAATTGGGAATAAATTTTAAGATATGTAATTTTAAATTTTATAAAGTCAAAAATATTTATTTATTAAACTATGAAAAATACCAGTCATTTTAGTTATCATGTGGTTTGAACTTGGGTTTAGTTAATTTAAAGTAGTATAAATGCTATAAATCCTGGGTAAAATATTTATTTTCAAAGATATATATAAAAAATAATAATAAAATATACATTAATAATATAATCATTTGATAATACTTAAAATTGTAATGTTCAAATCTAGTCTTATAAATAAAAATATGCATTATAGAGATTGTCTGTGTGCATTTAATATTAGAAAGTAATGACTATTTCCAGTGAAATCTTAATTTATTTTCCAAAATAAATAATTAACATTTATGTTCTAAATTTTGTGATTAAAAGTTCATAAAATAAATCTCAGATTTAGTCTGGACAAAAATAAAACTAAAATAATATCAATTGATTTAATGTAAATGGTAGATTTTATTAAGTCTATGAAAGGTTTGTTTTGGTAAATCTTGTAAACAGATAATATTTGTTTTTAAAAATAAACTACAAGCAATTCATTAAATATTCAAAATCAGAGAAGTGGGAGAATTAACCAATGGGAAAGTGCAATTTGGAATAAATTAACAAAATGCAGATGATGTTTTTAAGAAAAAAAATCAAAGGAAAACTTGATATAAAAAGATTACAGATTGGGAGAACAAGTAACTTGGTTTGTCTCTAAAAATTTGCTTAAATTTTTTAAATCTTATTATTATTTTAAAAACAAGTAATTGATTATGATCTACTTAAGAATTTAAAACTGTATATTATAAGTTTGTTAACATGAAAGAGTAAAACAAAGTTAAATCTCTGCTGGCTAACTCAACAATTTAATAATTTTACCAAAATATCTTGGAGTCATTATATTGAAAAAAATATTAGAAGAATAAAAGAAAAAGTTGTACATTTATGCCAAAGTGTTGTCAAGTAATACCTGAACTTAAGGAAAACCCATAAGTATTATGTTAATACATAATTTAATTAATAAGCAAGATAAAATATTTATGCATCTTGGCTATCATAACAGTTGTGCAAGATTAAATTGGAATCGATGGATGAATAACAAGAAAATTATTCATGACAGAGTTAAGTGTACATTTTTAAAGATAATTAAAACTAAATTAGGAATGGATAATAATAGGAATATTTATGCATAGAAAAGTGTATCTGAATGAAAATTTTAATGATATAAAAGATATAAATAGATCGTTATTGGTTTTAGTATAACTTTCATTTATAATAAAATTTTATGATGAGTTACATATATGGTAAATGAAGGATTAAAAGTTAGAAGGATGTATGGATGTAATACAAGGCAAATGCAAAAGGAAAATTTTAAATGAGGATTATATTTATACTTGTAATAAATCATAGCAGTCTGCTCAGAAAATGAAAGACTTATTTATCAAAATTGTAAATGAAAAAAAAAAAAGTGTAAGAAATTAAATAATCACTGAAGACAATTAATAAAGAATAAATATGTATGGGAGCATAAAGAGTTGAATAAATTAATGGAATAAACATTAGCTTATTGGAGAATATAAAATGTATATTGAAGATAATGTCTGTCTATATTTAAAGAGAGTGTAAGATGCTCTATCTTAAATGATAACTTTGACAAAGAGTACCTATAAGAAATAATGAGAAGCACTAGTAGGGACCGGTGAATATGGATATCATAATAAACATGAGAAGTGTCTGAATAAAATACAGTATGCAAGTTCAAGATAATCTTTGATTGTCACGAGCCCCCCTAGAAATTGTCAATAATCTGTTTACATTGGAATTGTATAAGTTTATAATTTTCTTATGAGAACAAAAAGAGCAAAATTGAGAGAAATGTTGATGCATAACTAGTTTGAAGCATTTGGAAAATTGGAATACCATTAAAAATTAAAGTTTTTTTTATGATGAACTTATATTTAAAAAAAAATTATAACATAATATTTGTATATAGTTAAATTTTATACTTTAAAATAATCGTTATCAATGGGGAGAGGGAGAAGATCAATAGATAAAGAAATTAATAATTAATTTGAATTGTTTATCTATGCAATTAATTGTTTAAAGTTTTTATTTTATTAAATACTGTTATATAATTAAAATGAATGGATATGAACAATGAGCTAGTGAAATATACCCATAAAAGTAGTTACACCTATGTATTAAAAAAGAAAGGGATATGTCTGGGTCCGAATATAATATTGAAATGATAAATGGTGATAAATGATGATTTGATCTTATGTTTAACTATTAATGCTTTAATGTAATTGTAATAGAGTTATAGCTAATTTTAGTTTATAATTCTTTTTAGACTATTATTTATAAGACATGTATGAAACAGGTATAGCTTGAAAATAAAAAGTTAATACTCGAGTTATTAGATAAAATGAAGATAAGGATTTTTTTTTTTATTTTAGGATGCACTAAAGAGTGGTCTATCAACATTAAGCTTAATATCATAAATTATAAATGAAAATTAGTCCAGGAAAAGATGTCATATTTGATAGTTTACAGTATAAAAGTTTCATTTGTTGTATTTTATTATAGAGTTTGATAATAAGACCATAGAAAAATTGAGTGTGATATCAGAAAACAAATTAATGATTTCATAATTATTGTATTAATATCTTCTTAGTGCAAGGTAAAAAGAGAGATCAAATGGTGAATATCATAAAATATAAACACAGATAAATATGTAATATTTCATAATATTACAATGAGATTATTTTAGTTAAGAAATAAAACAATAATCCATATTTTAAATCTTCTTATATTTTGCAGCATAATCTATAAGGGGTAATGAGTGTAAATCAAATCCATAAAAAAGGGACTGATTATTTAATAAATACACATGATTTTGTTAGATAAGAAATAAAGTTAAATATGCAACAATATCCTATGGTATGAGAAGGGAGTTTTTAATTTTAAATATCTCATTGCAATTAAGGGGAATAGAAATGTTCAAATTTTTATATATGTTACTGTATTATATTGTTATATAATGTTATTAATATTGTTATTTATTAAGTTACTTAGTAGTTTAAAATAATTGTTGAAAAATCTTGTAAATAATATTATTAAAGTTAATGTTTTAAAAGTTAAACTAAGTATCTAGAGTTGCATTTCTTTTGTTGGAATCATCATCACTACACCATCATCAGAGAGTATGAATTGTAATATACACATTAACCAAAACATACAGTTTGAGATTTGAGAGAAATTAATTCAGTACAAGATATTGTATAACAATTATCTGAGAAAATATTTCTTAAATGGGATCTTAAATTATTGCAAACTGCCTTGATCACATAAGTCATTGATAAAATATATTGCAAATTTATTAAAGTATGTTTATTTATAGGAAATCAGAGTATGAATTAGTTATTATTTAAAGTTATAAATTATAATTACAATTTAGATAACAATATTTATTTATTATTAAATAGTAGAGAACATAAATATAAAGTAGTAATATAATTTTAATTATAGATTAAGGTTATAAGTCTTTTCTTCATTGATACACTACCTATAGAGTTAAGTAAAATCCCTCTTGATATCTTATAGGTGGAATAAATAGCTAATTAAAAATCAATGATAATCCTGAGATCTCCTTAGTATAATATTATTATTATGGTTATTCTTAATTATAATCCTATAAAAGTAATAATAATAAAAGATCAATATACAATAAAATGATAATATAACTTATTAATTAGGTTAACTTAAATTTAATAATTATAGATGTTTTATTATATTCATTTAAGTATTATTGTTAGTCATGGGAATATTTAGATACTTAATAAGGAGGAGTGTCTTAGTATTCTTATGCCATTGAACAAATACTTTGCATTTGGTATTTTATTTATAGGAATAGAGATATGTAATCTTGTTAATAGGATAAGTGGGTCTCATAATTGCTAATACTAATTAAACATAATTTAGAAATAATTAAGAGTATCAAATTGTACCTAGATAAAATAACAATATAGCCTTTAGAGATTTATTATGGTTTCTAGGGGTCATCGTCCTATTGGCAGGGTACAATATATATATATATATATATATATATATATATATATATATATATATACACACACACATACCAAACTGTATTCATATCTGTATGACTATACAAGTGAATCAGCTTGGATTGAAAATATTGTTTTTTCAGTTTCAGATCATAGCTTTATAGTTAACTAAAAAAGATAAGAGATGGTTTCTGGAATGATGCATTAGCATCTATGTGCAGTGCTCTCAGATCCAAGTTTCCTCACTGATGAAAACCATAAGTTAGAAAGTCATAAGAGAATATTGGATGAGTAGGCACTAGATAGTGATTGTGATGCATTAACCTTTTAAAGCATTCACTGATTACTATGATTTGCACTAGGTAGCAATATTGTGTTGATTTTTAAAACTTATGAATAAAGACTTTTGAAGAATACAAGCCCTCAAATTATATTTCATGCTAAATCAGCATTCTTCAGTTGCTAACTTACAATCCTTAATACATATCTTTATCATGTACTCAGTATTTATTAATAACAAATTATTATAATTTGATCTATAAGTGTCAACATTCTGCATGGATAGTGTCAAAGATGTAAGTGCAGAATGTTTGACACTTGTAGATCAAATTGTTGTTATATAGTATGATAAATTAATTTATTAATTTATAAAATAAAGACATATATAAATCAAGTGCATTTTCTTACCAAAGAATCCACACTAGAACAGTAATCAAAGTAAATTGTTTGCTATTAAATAAGTCTTTAAATTGACCACGTTCTTCAACCTAAAAAATAATATATATATATATATTGTAACCATATATTTTAGCATAAAATATAATAATTGATGTAACTAGTATAAAAAATTTCTCTATCTTCTTTGGTGATTTGATTGGCTTGATTTGCACTTTGAACAGATTACTCTCTTATATTATTTAATAAATTTAAATTTGCTTAGTTCCATATACTAATTCATATCAAAATGTTTAACTTTTTAAAATTTTAACAACACATTAAATTTGGTAAAATAGTATTAAAATATAATATTTTATTTTTATTTGTTTAAAATGATCTTAAAAATTATTTCTATTGAATTAACAAAAAACCATTTGTTCAATTAAAATAAATTATTAAAAATAAATACAGTAATTACGTAAGCGTCTCAATGTAAAAAAAGAAAAGAGCGCGAATTTAAGAGAAGATCGTCTGTTAGTTTGCTTTTGGAGGGAGAAGAAAAAAGAAAAATGGTAAAAGGCAAATGGTGTAAATTTGATAAGCTTATTTTAAAATAGTTAACAAGTAAACGGATTACCACAAATTTTCTATAAACGTAAAAATAACATTGTGGTATTTAATTATAAGATGAATTGCTAAATTTAAAAGTCTGTTCAAGTCGGCTGGCCAAGTGGATCAAATCACCGGTAATAATTTCCCAATATTACATTTAAAATGTCGGAGCTTCCCAGTTTAAAAGAATTAATTGCAAGAATTTGGTATGTTTTAAAATGTTTATTGTTCTACAATTTGGAAAAATTAAATAAGTATTTTAATTACAGAAGTTTTATAAATATGAAAATTTGCTTTTTAAAAAAGAAGAAGTTTAAATTAAAGTAAAATGTTAAAGTTATCAACATAGTTTAATATTTCCGTTTCTAATTCTAATAAAAATATAGTATTGATTGATATTTAACTTTATAATGCCAGTAATATATTTGCTAGTTAATTTGTTTGCCATTTGGATAATAAACAGTCTTCAAATAATTGATCAAAGCTATTTTCTAATTTTATCGTCAGTTTGGAATGATTGAATTAATTGCTGTAATTATTATTCCTAGATTTAAGCGTGGATAAATAAATATTTAGCATGGATGTGATAAACTTGGAACATTTTTAATAGAGAAATGTAGAGATTAATAACTTATGAAAAACATTTTCATTTAAATTCTGCGAGTCATGTTTTTGAAATTGTTTCATGTTTATGGAGCCACGTAAAATCGTTAATCTAATAGTGATTATAATAACTAACACAAATGGATAAAATTACATGTAGGAAATTCAACTATAATTATAGCTATTACTTCGTACATTTATTGTTCGACACATCGTACATGGATTTCACGGATCATATTTGTAGTTATAAAATGCTATACAATCTAATTTGTGACACACACACCTGCTAAAATTCATGTATTGAACTATAAAATGCTATACATTTAATTTATATCACACACACCTGTTAGATTTTATGTATTTGATGAATAATTCATTACTTTAATTTTATCGTTATATGAACTTGCATGTGAAGTTCATAAGTTATATTTTATTAAGTTTAAATTAATAGGGGTTGAATAAAATATTTATTCAAGAGAATAGCGCTTGCGAAAAAGCTTGAAAAGTACTAAATGAATTCATGAGATGTATCAATCTTTATGAGGTATTTTGTGAGTCTTTCCAGATTTATATTCCTATACTAATATTACTTATATTGTATTACACATGTTTTATTTTAAGCAAGATAAGTTAGTACATTAGTTGTCCTGATTAGTGTAACATTTATTATGCAAGAACCCACATTTGCTAAAGTGTTAGTGTTTTCTGAATGATCAGAATAACTGAGGAGGATGATTTTGCACTTTAATGTGAAGTAAATAGTAATGTTGTTTTATAATGTTGAAAGGCATTAATCTGGCAGTGGTTAATCCATAGATTATTTAATTGCCATTTTTGTATTTTACACTCATTCAGCGCTGGTGGTTAATCCGGGAATTGTGTAATTATACGTATTACTTTATGGTGGTGTATAAATCCACAAAGCGTTTAGTGTTATTTAATTCCTATGTGTAGATGAATGCATCCACAGGAATATGTTTTACTTCATAGATATAAGTTGGGCAAAGTATTTTAGTTAATCTGCTAAATCACCTTCTTTCATTTGTAAGTATAATTCATAAGTTAGATCGTCAAATTGTAGCAGGACATTCTATTCAAGTTACTTATAATAATTAACTGTAGGTTGATTATTATTTACGGAGTGTAAGTTTAAATTTTCATTTTATTTAATGATTGCATTATAGCTAAATCCTACAGATATAATATTATTTATTATATTATTATAATTTTACGGTATGGATTTATTGAATCTGAAAATGACGTTAAATATTTCATGAGTTGATGTTGAATTTAGTATAATTTGCTCAAGATTCATTATATCAAATTGAAATAAGGTATGATTAGGTTTTTAAACCGTACCTATGATATGTTATTGAAGAAAGTCGATGGAATTATAATTTATTTATTTTATTTGTTTATTTATGTCTTTAATTATAACATTGGAATTAATTATTTATTATTCATAAATTTGTAAATAAACGTTGATTTATAATTAAACTTACTGTGCCGTTGCTATGTGTCATTCTTAAAATCAGAAATCATAAACCTTGGATAGAGCATACATGAAGTACATACTATTGTCAACATGATATAAGAGTTTAGTAATATTTTGAGAAAACATTTGGATGCTTTTCGTCTTTGGTAGTTTATGATGTGTGGGGTACAATAAAATCCCATTTACCTTTTCCATCATTTTGGCTTTGCGTAGTTGATTCTAGTATACAATACAAATTGATTATTAAACCTGTAAACAGATTTGCCAAATAATGATATGATTGAATATATTTACTTAACATTTTAAATTGTCATTTGTCAGTATAAAAGAGTCTCAGTGATATAGTAAACTATAAAAAGAACCCAAGTATTTATGTTTATTTATTGCAAAGCTTTACCTGGACTAGCATTTGTATTAAAATCATATAGATGGTTTAAAATTTCATAATCTTATGTAGTTTCACAAATTATTTCATCTTGTACATGGTCAGCCATCGGGTCTCATACAATAAAAATCGCAAATTAAGGTTTGTAACATAATCACATTGCACTTATAATTTGTTTAATGTATTTTATCACACTACTATGATAGGTCATCGTGGTACACCCTGGCTGCGATCAAATTAAATCATAAAAGTTTATGTTAGATCATTGGTTTGGTCTGTGGTAAGTTGCTCCAGATGTTGGTTGTGGTCCTTGGTGCATAAAATAGATAGCATAATATGCCTTTGGATACAGCTCTTAATAGCTGACAATGTGTAGCGGGAATTGATCAGTGATCGAGGTTATGATTCTCAGTGCACTTACGTTACGTAGTTGACCACACTTTAGAGGGTTACAATATATATATATAGTAAAAATTTACTTTCCCATCCAAGTACACTACAATACTACCATTATATCAACAAACAACAACAATGATCATTGATAAAATAAAAAAATATATGATTAAATAAAAATATTCATGAATTAAAATACTCTAAGTGAATATGACTACCAAATAGGTGACCACATACATGGAAGAGTGACTATACAATTTTTATTAACTAATTTATAATAATCATGGATAATGAACAAAGGGGGGCCAACATAAAAAACAAGCCTTTATGCAGATCCAATCATGTCTCCTGGCCATTAACCTCTCCACATAAGATAGTAAAATAATCTACTTGGAATTCGGATGAGAAATAAATTAGCAACAAACATGTTAATAATAACACTAATTTTAATTAACAATTATTAATAAAATAATATAACAATTTATATATACATCAGTGTCCTAGTATAGAGAACATGCATGATAGAAAATCTTTTATTTATAATAATTCATAAGTTTTATATGAGTTTAATTCAATTACCTATTTATTATGCAGTTGAGCTCAATTTTATTTCACAATGGAAGAATTTTGAATTAATATATGTAGCCATTGATCATTATTTCATATTTAAAATATAATTACCAGTGGTCTATTTTCATGGAATTTATTTTAAAGAGTAGCTCCTTGTGACTGAGGAATCAAATCTTTAAAACATACTAATCCACTTATTATTTTAAGGTATTTTCTTTTGATAAGCAATTAGTTGAATGGTAGGTTTTCTTGACAATCAAGTGTCATGTATTGTAGCATCCACAATCAGTTACTAGATTGATAGAAGCATTATTGACTACTAATGCATTTTTACAGCTCCATAATAAACTACATCAATGAAAAATTCAAGGTGAATCTCTCTGAAACTCTATCTCTGTAATTGCATGATATTCACATAAATAAAAATAAAATTTTCTTGGCTTCCATTTGATAAGCAGTACAAAAAAGGTGAAATTTTTTCCAACTTTAGTTTGAAAAGCAAACAATGTAAGATATTTTTTTCTTCATTCGTTTTGCAACTGGTCTCCATAAAAACTTATTATTTTAAAATAGCCAATTTTATTTTCACTTATAAATTCAATAAACAAAAACATAAATAACATTGTCTTCTAATAATTATTATTATTATTTTAACTGATTAATAATTTATTTTACACACATGACTTTTATAATATTTTAAAAAGCATGAAAAAATGTATATATTTTAAAGCCATGTATGTAAACTCTGTCATGGAGATTACACTATAGATCTAGAAATATAAACATATACAAACAATCTGGAAATTATGTCCTTCCCAATTATAGCACATAAAACAGTCAATCTTCAATCTGCCATGGAAAAAAAATTAAATAAATTAAGGTTTTATACATGTTGGGTTTTACTCTAGTCAGCTTTCTGGTGGTAATTTGCTCATTTTTTCAGGGTATCATATTATGACAATCAAATAATGAATGTTTGATGCATTGCAATAGATAGGACATCATTGATTATATATATATAACAAAAAACTATTAAGTCTATGTAAAATAAATTTAATCTTTGATTTAATATTATTATTCGCACAATTCTACTCATGACCAACCAATAATCTTTCATACAGAACTTGAGCATTAAAGGTGGAATCCAACATAAAACTTCCTGAATATACAGACAGTATCATGCAATATATTTAAACACAACGTACTTTTATTGAAAAGAATAAATAAAAAAATGATTTTAAAAAATGAAATTAGATATATGATTAGAGGTAAAGAAATTATGAAAAATACAATAAAGAAATTGCAGTATAAAAAAAAAGAGAGGAGCTAAAAACAATGAACAAAAGTTTTTAAAAAGTTGAGATAGGATAGAGATTTAATATTAGTATGCTTTGTAAATTTATTATTAATTCATTTATTTTTTTAAGAAATACTATTAATTTATGAAAATAATAGTTACACTTCGTATTGAAGTTTTGTTTTTTCAGAGAAGTTTATCTATTGATATAAAAAATTTGTTGATATATGTATTCTAATCCATATTTCTTTATTCAGTGAGTTATCTATTTGGTAGCATTGCCATCTGCTATCAACTAATTATTAGTGCTTACATGTATTGCTTCTGAGTAGATGGGTGTCATTTCTAAATACTTTTAATTAATTTGTATTTACATAATTTTCTAACCTCTTCAGATGCAACCAATTTTCCTTTAGGTAAAGTTTCTCTGTTGTCATCTGCTATTCTTTTTAAAGTTTTTAGAACTTCTTCTGGTCGATTGCAAGCAAAATTATATCGAGCACTTTCAGGAAGCCACTAAAAATAAAGTAAAAAAAAAGTTTCAATATGACTACAATAAGATTCATTTCTTTTTTCATAATCATCATGAATAATAAATGTTTTACTTTAAAAAATATTTTAATTGACAACAAAACTTGTACAAATTGTATAATAAAGCATTTAAAAAAAATAAAAGTAGCCTATATATTATTTTGATATCTTTTTTTACCACTGCAAAATCAATTATTTTGAGATATTTTGGGATGTTACAATGGTGATTTATTGCTTCAGCTTTTCTTTTCTATTTTGAGGGCTATTTATAATGTAGGTTTGCTCGTACACTTTTTTGTTTAGAACTCATTAAATAAAATTATTAGTTGTTTTTTTTTTAAATCTGAAGATATTACAGACCTCATAAAATTTGAACATGAAAGCAAACTGACAATGCTTGGGCATCACTGATTCGTGGATTATATGATCTCAAGGTAATTCTGAATGTGTGTTTACTTTTAGCATTAAAAAGGAAAAATTGTAATTTTCAGTAACTTATTTACATATTTAAGCTTATTTATGCAATATGACAATTACTTTCATAAATACAGTGAAATAAATTTTGGTAAAATTTTACTATTTTATTTTTTTATAATATCTTAATGAAAATTCATTTGTATTTTTAAAATGGAATCTAAATAAAAAACATTTTGTTCTAAAAGTTTTAAGAATAGACAAGATTACAATCCAATAATGAAAAATGACATTGTTGCAGTAATGAATTCAGTTTAATATTTCATTTTTTTATTTTGCAAAGTTCAAATGTTAACGGAGAATATCTTTCATTTGTAAGCTTATATTTGTAATACATACTATAAAGATTAGCACTGTCTAATATAGAATAAATATGTAATTGTAAAAATAAAATGCTGAAAATATGACTGAAGTTCTCATTGGGGTCTTTCAAAAATGAGAGAGGAGTTGATATGAACATATTAAAAGTACAGTTAATAATAAGAGTGCCAAACTCTCCATATTGTAGTGCCATCAAGTGCAAGTCTACATAATCAATGGATGCAGGAAGATTTGTGCATAAAATTCCTAACTCATCCAACATCTCCAGACTGTTTCTAGCTTGTGACCTTCCCCTTCCTGCATCCATTGATTATGAAGGCTTACACTTGATGGCACTACTGTATGGAGAGTTTGGTACTCTTATTAACAGTATGTATAAGCATATGAAATGATGATCATGTGATGTACAATTAACAATACTTTTTAAAATTTATTTTAAAAGAAAAAAGCTAATATTATAATAGTACAGATATTTTTCATAACAAATCCTGTTTTTATAATAAATTTATCAAATATTTTTCTCTATATATTTATCCACAATGGCTATAGAATGTTTTGTATTGAAAACATTACAAGAAGTATAAGATACCACTCATTAAAAAATTATAATAAATGGGCATTTAAAGAAAGTAAAACAAATAAAAAGAATTACTTTTGTCATCTGCATTATTGTCATTGTCATTATTATTAACTTCAGATCTTCCTATTAAAATAGGAATCTTTCCCCTAAATATATATTTGTAAGCAATTTTGCATCAAAGCAATGAGTTTTCTTTACCTGCTTAAATTTTTTATATAAAATAAATGAGTAGCCAACAGTTGAAATATTTAACATTTGGAAAAAAATTTCCATTGACCAACAACTTGTTAAAGTTATAATCTGAAATTATCTCAAATTTTCCAATATTATAACATGTTTATGAAAACTTTATGCAGCAATGCCATACAATCAGGCAATAGTGCACAAAATTTTTATCAGTTTGGTAATTGAGTTCAATTGAATGCATTCTTTTAGAAAAATTACTATCAGGTATTATAATGAAATAAATTTAATTTGTATTATTCTAAGAATTATTTACAAAAAATATTATAATAGTTATATAAAAAGGTAGAAAAAAATAACAATGGGTCACAAAGAAATGGAGGAACACAATTATTTATATTAGATTACGCTTGGTAAGACATCCAATAAAATCAAAAAAGTAACATAAAGCTTATACTATGCTAGGTAAATTTAAATAATTTGATTTTTGTAGAGTCATATTTAGAAATGTACTAAGATGAACACCTGTTCAATTTAAAAAATAATATGAAATTAAGGCACTTGAAAATTGGTAACAATATAATTTATTATATATAGCTATTGAAAATTTATATATATTCTCTTCTCTTCCTATGTATGATAAGTTTTTAACTCACTCACTAATAGAAATGATGCTCTGCATATGAGAATGGTGCACTGATTATTTTTTGTTGTTGTTTTTTTAATGAGATTTATTTATTTATTAGTTTACATAACCAAAAACAGAAAACATTGACTGTAAAATGATTGTTGTTGAGATATACATAGTGAGAGAAAAAGGTAACTATAATAATACATTTATGAAATTAAACAACAACAAAAAACATACAATTGCCTTCTGTGATGATAAAGATGCATCTTCCTAGCTGTTAAAAAACCAAAGCTAGATTCAGGAACATCATGTGATAGGTTGTAGAGATCAGATAAGTTCATCAATGTGTGACCAGGTGGGATTTAAGATCTCAGTCAGTGTTAACAGTTGGTCTCTCCTCTTAATGAGGCACAAGGATTTTTTCATGAACTGCACTGGATTACAAGGTAATGAATCCAGGATCAGGCAACATCTAAAAAGCCAAATAGAATGATTTATGAAGATAGCTCTCCTGATGTCTGGGAATCTACTCAATGTAAGACAACTGGCCATGTTGAATAGCAGGGACCAGTTAAGGTTAAAAGTCTTTAATAAATTTAGTCTCACATCATTTAATCCTTTACAATCATTCAAAACATGAGACATGGTCTCTAGGTCCCGCTTACAGATGGAGCATGTAGGCTCAATTTTACAAAACTCTCTCCTAGATGTCAAGAAGTCATTGGTTGGCAGAGAGTTTAGATTTATTTTTTAAAATAAAGTCAATGAATTTGGTTACAAAATACCATCTTTTTAATTTTGGTATTAGTTTTCATTAGACAAACCAAGAATGCTAGGGCAAGTCAATTGAGGATTCATTAATTTAAATGCCTCCCAATAGTAAGTTTCTTATCAAAATTGTGGGAAGCTACATTGATATATTGGGCTGAAAGGTTAAATAATTTCTTTAACCAAGATTTGCAATGATATGGAGATTTGTCAGTAGGTGAAATCTCTTCTACTGGAGCAAGACCCGATAACTTGGTTTTAATAGTATGGATGATGTTGAGGGTTCTTTTGAAAATTTCTGTTATAATGGCATGCAAGCCCAAACCATTGAGTGCTTTGTGACTTTGCACCTTTCACATGCTAATGGCAACCACTTTTTCTATTCAAAGCAGACCGGAGCATAAAGTATTAATTTGTGAAATGAACTTTTTTTGGTATTGTGATTGTTTTTGGCCCTACTTTCCTTGTTTTACATGTATTTGTAGCATTAGTTTTCCAGTTTTGCATTCATTTGCATGCATAAACCAGAACTAAGATATATAGTAACTTTTTTAAAAAAAAAAAAGTCTGAGTACTGAGAACCTAATAAAAACAATGTAACAATGCTGCTCATTGGTGGATTCTTTATTCTCTGGCTTTGAGAATGCTTGTGATACTATTTGCAAGCACTCCTTTTTGTGTGACTTTGAAAATAAAAAGTGTATATTTTCTGCATTTTATTTATATATTTATTTGTAAAATAATTATTTTAAAACAAAAATATTCATAATTACATTTAGATTTTATTCAAAATGTTTGCTTTTAAAAATACAATAATGATAAAAAAAAGAAAAGAAGAAAGTTTTGATTGGTTAATCATCTTCATAATCTCCATACCAGTTATTTTTTGTCATTTTTTAATAATTATAAATGGACTTTTAAATTTTAGAATTTCATTGCTCTATATGTTATGATAATAATTTATTTGGATTTTTAAAATGGACTTAAATCGAAATTTCTTTAATTTATTAAATATTTTTATCATTATTGCAGCAATCATACAATAAGAAAAAACTATTAATCAGATTGCATATCTTAATTTATTAGTTTTTACTGTATTTTCGAGGTTGAATATTATTTTTAAAAATGTTTTTTTTTTAATAAATAAATAAAATTTATTGAAATGCAATACAGAATAAATGTTAAACCACTAAAATAAAATATTGCAAATATAATTCAACCGGCTAATAGGAATGTCAAAAATGTGTAATGTGAAAAGATTAAATTTGCTATAGTTATTATCAGCAACCATTTTGATTAACAATTGATTAGAATGATCTTTCAACAAATTTCAATCTTATAAGTCTAATGAGATCAAGAATAGTGACTCCATAAAACAACATATTTGCAAGAGAAAATTGTAATATTCACCCAATATATATATAGCACAGTATAGAGTTTATTATATTTTGATTATTCAATGTTATACTATATGCAATTAAACTAATGAAAAATATGATCACAGTATTTACTTAATTTTCATTTATAATCTTTGTAAGACAGTCTGTACTCTAATTTATGACATATCCAATGTGAATAAAAACCAATAAATACAAGTTTTATTTAATACTATATATAACCAAAAACAAACTTTTATCATATACAGTAACAATGTGTATTAATAATAAATTTTAAAATGATTACTTAGCTATAATATATTCACTCAATTTTTGTTTAATCCTTCAGCCAAAATTAAAATAATGATGTTGTAAACAATTTTGGCCAAAAAAAAGGGGGGGGGGGAGAAAAAGTTATTTCATGCTTTTTATAATTAAATTAATTTAACGTTTGGATTATTGGCCAAGCGCATAGCAATTGGCTAATATACAAAGGTTTAAGGTGCATGTAAAAAAAAAACGGTTAAAGCCTTTCTCTTTCTAATTAAATTAATTGTGGAAAATAGTAATGAGAGAAATTTGGAGAATATTTTTTACTATTTTAAATATACATATGATAAAAATTCAAAAGTATTAAAATGAAGCAGAAATATATAAATGAAAAATAATTATCAGAGATCAGGAATGTGCTTCAAATGATAAGTTTTAAAAAAAAATGGCAAGGGATAGATGGCATAACAATATAATTGCTGCAAAAGTTGGAGAGCAGATGGAGAGGGGAAATATTACCCTACTTTAACAAAATTATGGTACACAAATTAAATATAAAAGTTAGACAAGAATAACATTATTTATTAAAGATAATAAAAGGACTTATGGGGTATCTCGAATATGGTTACTTGCAATTATTTTAAAGGCAAGTATGTGAATTGAATAGAAATAATAGTACTTCTGGATAAATTCAAAATATATTTTAGAAAAGAATGGAAAACTATAAATTGTATAAACACTTGTTTTCACAAAGAGAAAACTTATATAGAGTAATAAAATAGAAGTTATAGAAGACTATGGAAAAGAAGAGTATTGACATGTCTTTTGCTTCTAATATTGTTTATAATATATTAATAGATTTTAATGTAATTTAATTTTGTAGATATGTCATACATTGTTTCATGAAAATATGTTTATACTATTATTTTTCCAGACTATTTTGCTGCTTTTTTGCAGAAGATAAAAAACATATGAATATTCCACTGTATATATTCCTGGTATGGGAGAGAAAAATTGAAGTTAAAGATTAAGTCTGAAGGAAGAAAGAGAAATGTTTCAAAATGATGTATTTAAAAAAATATATATATATATAGGCAGATATGCTAATTTAAGTCTTATAAGAGACTTTAACTCTGACTTTCAAACTCCCTATAGCTATCCAATCCATCTTATATATAACTGTGCGTGTGAAAAGGATAAATGATCTCCAATATACGTATTTCGTGCAATTGGAGATCATTTATCTTTTTCACATGTGGTCATGTGTTTAAGTTATATGAAAAGGATTGGATAGCTGTGGAGAGTTTGAAAGTCTGAGTTCAAGTTCCTTATAATTACATTAAGTTTAATATAGACAATATACATGTATTTAAATATTAATTTAAGACTTATAAATGAAGAAAAAGAATTTTGGGAAAATAAATTAGATAAAAAATCAATTAAAACAAAATTAAGAAATGTGTATTATTTGCTAATAGTAGTTATTAAATATGCTAAACTTTATAGAAGAAGGTATAATATGTAGTAACGGTGTGTTAAGTTGGGAGGGAGGGAAACATTTTTAAAAAGGCTGAAAAGAAAATTGAAAAATATGCATTAAAGGCAAATATTTGACAATGGAGGCTATTCGGGAAATGATAGATTCGTAGAGAGTTATATATTAAAAAAAAAAAAAGTTTTTTTTTTTTGGTAGGTTTAATAATAGAATTATGAAGAAAAAATTTAATTGAATAACTCGAAAAGGAAAACAAAGTAGATAGATAAAAGAATGTTAATTTTTCGCATATAATTATTTCACAAAATTAAATTTTAATATTCAGTTATTCTACAAATTTATTAATTATATCATTATAATTTAAAGTTTCATATAATTTATATTCATTAGACAAATTGGGCAATCTTTCATGAATTGAAGAAATTCTTATGGAACACTTATATTAATATACAACATAACCTTCCGATCCAAACTCTCACTATTACATATGAAAACACCAACAAAGAACTCAAATATCTCGATCTGTCATTATCAAGAAACTGCCACTTGATAGTTTATAAAATGATAGTCAAGCCGTTTGAAATTCGAAGCTGCATTCATCTTAACTCCAACTCACCCGCATGGCATAAATTTGCTGGCTTAAATCCATTTTTATTTAGAAACTAGCATATCTCTAAACAGGAAGCAGACAGGAAAGAAAATATAAACAACTACATTAAAGAATGAGGATTGCCAATTCCTTCACAAGTTTTGTGATAAATGCTTAGCCAGAGCCAGCACTTGAAATATCTCTGTCAGGAACCCCTCTCCAAACCCCTGACCATGGTTTCGTGCTTTGGCACACCTCAGAGAGGTGTCAGGTTAGGTTCAGACATTAGATCTAAATATACCAACCCAAAGCCAAACCCTTATCTAAAAGTTATCTATTGAGTGGAAAATCTGAAATTTTCAGACATCTACATGTCTTCAGACCCAGCTATCCAACTCAAATCGCTATATGGGGCTGATAGATCTTCAGCCATACCATATATTAGTAGTCTTAGCAATATAAAATTGCATAAGACTTATGGCAGAGACTATAAATAGTCAAAATAAGAGTCATAGATCACACATAAGAGATAGAGTCATGTGATCTATGACTTATTTTGACTATTTATAGTCTCTGCCATAAGTCTTATGCAATTTTATATTGCTAAGACTATTAATATATGGTATGGCTGAAGATCTATCAGCCCCATATAGCTGTTTGGGTTGGATAGCTGGGTTTGAAGACATATAGATGTCTGAAAATTTCAGATTTTCCACTCAATAGATAACTTTTAGATAAGTGCTTGTTTTTGGGTTGGTATTTTTAGATCTAGTGTCTGAACCTACCCTGACACCTCTCTAAGGAGTGGCAATGCACAAAACCATGGTCAGGGATTTGGGGAGGGGTTCCTAACAGAGATATTTTAAGTGCTGTCTCTGGCTAAGCATTTATCACAAAGCTTGTAGAGGAATTGGCAATCCTCATTGTTTATAACTTACAAGCTTAAGAGATAGGATCATGTGATCTATGACTCTTATTTTGACTATTTATAGTCTCTGCCATAAGTCTTATGCACTTTTATATTGCTAAGACTACTAATATATGGTATGGCTGAAGATCTATCAGCCCCATATAGCTATTTGAGTTGGATAGCTGGGTTTGAAGACATGTAGATGTCTGAAAATTTCAGATTTTCCACTCAATAGAAAACTTTTAGATAATTGCTTGGCTTTGGGTTCGTATTTTTAGATCTAGTGTCTGAACCTACCCTGACACCTCTCTGAGGAGTGCCAAACCATGAAACCATGGTCAGGGGTTTAAGGAGGGGTTCCTGACAGAGATATTTTAAGTGCTGGCTCTGGCTAAGCATTTATCACAAAACTTGTAGAGGAATTGGCAATCATCATTGTTTATAACTTACAACCTTAAAAGATAGGGTCATGTGATTTATGACTCTTATTTTGACTAACTACATTAAAGATCTGTTAGCAGCAAGTTTTAAATTTAAAGCTATTAAAAATAAAATTACAAGATTCTATAATAGAATAAACAATAATGTACCCCACACTGATCTACCTAGAATAACAATCCCCTACATTCCCAAAATATCTAACAAACTAACTAAAGTATTAACTGATAAATTTAAAATAGCATTTAGAACTTCGGCTAATTCTAATAGATTGATTAGCAACTCTAAAGATCACATTGATCGATCATTCACCCCACATGTGGTATACTTTATTTCATGCCCTCAGGCCGGATACCACGCTGTGTATTATGAAGAAACTAAAGCTACAATCAACACTAGACTTGCTCAACACCTGTACACTTCCACCAGAGCTCAGAAGAACAACAATACATCCTCTGTATTTTTGGAGCATGCCAAGCAATCTGGACACAACTTCATACCTGCCAATACCATAATCTTATGCTCAGAATCAAACGATCATAAGAGAAAAATAAAAGAAGCATTCTACACTAATGGAAACATCTATGCTATCAATAGAAAAGATACTTGCTTCGAGATCTCGAAGAAATGGGCTACGTAACACTGGCTTATTTAGATATATTTGCCTATACTGTATTTTATTATACATTTTTTATGATGGCTATGATTATGAGGCATGGATCCTCGAAAACGTTTAGCCTATCGATATTAACATTTAATTTATATCTTCTCCACTAAAACTTACTTATAAATGTTTTGTTTACATAATATTATCTTCGAAAAACAAAAATAATACAAATATATGTTATTATCCTAAATGCATAAATGCGAATTTGATGATTAATTTAGCCCAGTGTAAAATGATTTTAGAACATGAAAAAATTGATTTATAAATATGAAATGTATTTGTCTACGAATAAATAAATCCATATTTTTCAGAAAATTAAAATTTTTGTGCATTTCACAATCTGTCGATTCGATTTCCGTAAGTACCGTAAATTTTATATAACAGTAATATAGTTTTGAAAATACGTTTGAAAATTTATTGTGACAAATACTATACTTAATTCAGTTAACTTTTAGAAGTCTCTAAGTACTAGAACAAAGTCAAATGCCCGCCTATTTAGCTGTTAGAGTCATACTGCATCCAGCTGCAATTTCCGCCATCTAGATTTGAATCCAGACTAGGTAATTTAACTATTTTTTATAGATTCCAATCAGATTTAATATTTAACTATATCATAATTAATATACCAGATAATAGAACAAGGATGAAAAACCACCAAAACGATCACACACTCCTCTCCAGCAAATAACAAGTCTAATAAGTAAATTCTCTTTTATTATTTCTCTGTGAAGAAAATGCTGGGTGAGTCTTTCTTTGTTCTTCAATAACTTATTTTAAAAAAATTCAGTTATATCTTTTTCTCGCTTTTTTTTTTTTTTTTTTGCAAATGCCACAAGGTGCGATAACACTATAATTTCTTAATCATTTTTTTTAGAAAATAAAAACTCTGCAAATTACTCCGTTAACAAATGAAATATTGTATTTTATTTTATCCGGGATTGCGTGGGATTTTTCAACTTAAATAGAGTTAATGACGTCAAGCGTTGATAGCCTAGCGGTTAGCATAGCTGTCAACGCTTTGACATATTAAAAAAAAAAAAAGGGTTAATGTTGAAAACAATATTGTAAATAGTTGTTTCCTCCTAAAGAATAAATATTTTCATTAAACATGTCATACTTGAAGTTCTTTTGTCAAAGGCAGGATGGATTAACTAAAAACACAAAGTTCTACTACCAAGTGATTAATACTTGATCATCGTTGGCGACAGTTTGCCTTACTTATCCCCCTCCTCCTTGAAAATTATTTTCGCATTTCGATTATAAAGCTGCATTATAAACTTTAATTAGGCCACAATATTAAAAAAACGTTATTAACAAGTTTTAAAATAAATACAAATACAGTAATCAAATGGTTTATTACTCGGGAGTTCAAATACCGGAAGGAACCAAACTGAGCAGCGATTCATGGATATTAAGCTCCAGGGTCTGCCATTCTATCACTGTGTTAAGCAGACAAGTAAAGTTCAACAACATTAGAAATTCATTACTTAAAGGCTAAATATTATATTTCAGAAGATCGTAAAGAGGAAATAAAAATATACTAAACGGTATAACTGGTTAGTATTGTTACAATTTCATTTATTACCGGCAAAAATAAATATTTGACAAATACGCGTTTCAGACTTTATAAACGAAGAAAAGATAAAATGGAATTAGCAATTGGCATTTAAATTACTGTAGCAAATAATGCTGACTCATAAATATTTTGTAAATAAATACAAATTACTTTACACAGTCGTGATTTTCTAAAGACCAGTTTTAAAATCTTTAAATGCTTAAATAAACATTAAATGTTAATCTTTAAAAAATAATAAATCATTTAAATTTTATTACTTTGCGAAAATTAAATCAAATGTATTCAAGAATTTTTACTTACCGAACATGTTAAGAGAAATATACCTAATGGAATCGCGGCAAATCCAAGCAAATACCGCCAATTTAGAACTGGAAGAATAATAATAGATATTATCACAACATATACAGCACCAAAGGTCCAAAAGATCTGAAAAATTATATACATATTAGATAAAAACAATGCATAATGCTAGCTGAAATCTATATGAAATATTTTAAATGCCCCGTAACTATATTATTTTAGCCATACTTTTCTTTAAAGGGAAATGTGGTTGAAAGAATATAACTATGGGGCACTTAAAATATTATATATACTGTATTCTAATATAATTCACAATAATATAAAAATAAATTGAATTATATGTTATAAACTCTGCTTAAAATCCCAATAAAAAGCTAAAAATGTCAAGGTGTCGTGATTAATGAATTCTAGTATTATAATAATTTTAATTAGTCATTCATTAGACTAGTGGTTATCCCTTTAATGAATAATATTTCTGTAGTGTTCATTAAATGAATCCTAATGTTTGTTTAGTGATTGATGGTTTTTAATCCAATGCCTTTTTTCTTTTTAGATAGCTGAGATTTTTTAAGGAAGCCTAGGATATTTTTTTTATTCAAGTAGTCGGCTCAAATCAACAACAACCGTCTAGTTATTGGCCAATTAATGAGTAATTAATTTTACTTAGAATGAAGACAATCAAGTTAATATGATTTGATCATAAGTATATTGTTCAATAAAACTGCCATAAAACAAAAGTACAATTGTAATATGAATCAATCTTTACTACTAATGAAGTAACTGTTATACTTTCTTCAAGTCTTGAGCCTGTGGATTAGTTTCAGACCTTACCACAGAGAAAGAAATAGTCTAACTACATAAAAATCAGTAGGTGTGACTTAGAATTTAGTGAAAGCCTATAGCTAAAATTGGATAGAGTGCTTTTGGTAGAAATAACAAAATTAAATAGAAATAAGGGCTTAAAAGTATTTTTAATACTACATATGTGTTGCATTATTGTTTAGTTATGGGTCTGATATTTGGATGCTTTATAGAAAAGCAATAAAAAAGATTCAACCAAAGAGCAAACTTAGAGAAGTATATATGGAGAATAATAAGAAATGATCAAAAGTGATACATTTTGGTGAAAGAAGAAACAGATATCAGTAGCATAACTAAAAGAATTAAAGGCTAAAATGATGATGGACTGGATATATTGTCAAGGCATGACACTAAATGGATAAGAAATTGTGAAAAACCTAGAAATAAATTGTGTGTGAGATGATGGATGTGATAAGAAGGTTTTCTGGCATGATGTCAGGAAAAAAACTGAGAGAAATTGGATTAACTTTGAGAGACCATTTTGCAGAGAATTGATCATGATTGCAGTTGATGATAATAGTTAAATTCAAAGTTGAAAGTAATTTTATGTTTTTATTCATTTGTTATTAAAATGATCATAGGAATTAGAGAAGAGTATATTATATTGAACTTATTAATACAAATATTTATTGTACAAAATTTTTCACATCTCAACTATGAATTTATATTTAAAAAGCTGAGGCTGTTTCTATTTTACATTATTTCTGAATAAGCTAATCCTGATAATGGAAATCAATAGAGTGTCTGCTTTTTATTAGATTTAACATGCAATAAAAAGGAAAAAGCAACACAGAAATATGTTCATTTGGCTATAGAAAAACAGTAAATCATCAATCAGTCACTTATAAGTGCATCATCTATTATTTGCACATTCTGATTAAATTTCATCACTTAAAATTGCAGAAGACTAATTTTGCTAGCAGAAATATTTCTATGAAACTTTGATAAAATAAATAATCAAATAGTTAGTTAATCAGGAGATCATGTGATATTTGGCATTGGAAATAACATTGTGATTTTATCCAGAAATATTTACCTCTCACATTCATTCATTATTCTCCTATTATGCTAAACCAACAGGACCAAAATAATATTAATTCATTAGTTAATTAGAAAGTCATGCGACATTTGAGCACCAGAAATAAAAAAATTGATTTTTAAACTAGGAATTTTATTTTTTGAGTTTGATATTATCATTGTGCTAAAACTGCATAGGAAACTGTATATTTTGGTTCAGAGCTCAAACCCTAAAAGTAATAGGTTACCCTTTGATCCAAAAACACAGATCATGAATGTTTAGATGGTAAAGTACAGAATCATTATAATACAAATACTTAATAATAATATTGTTTCTTAAGCAATAAAAAATATTAATAATATTTTATAACAAAATGTAGAAGTAAAAACTATTTTTAGTATAGTTTTAAAAATACATAATTTTTGCAATTTGCTAAAAATTGATTTGAATATTTTTTGTTGTTTTGCGTAATTATTGTACCCAGTATGCAGATGAGAAAAGTGTTGTATCACTATTAATTCAATCATTTATATATGTTGAGGAGTTATAGAAAATTTAAAATTTGAAAATAATATTTAATAGTTTTAAGGGAATTCATTAAAAGATGAATAAATTTAAATGTAATATATATATATTTTTTTAAACTGTTCTATTTTCTTTGAAAAAATTGAGCAATTATATTTTTTATAAAAGAAAATGGTACTTATATATAATTCATTCACTCTCTTCATTGGAAGCTTAACAGATTTTTTTTTATTCTTAATAATTCATTTTCAGACACATCATGTTTTAATCAATATAGCTGAGGGAAGGGGTTAAGTTGATAATAAATATTTCATTGAATTTTTTTTAAGATGATTATTAAAATACAATAAATTATACAAAATTCCAAGTGATTGTAATTAAATAAAATTTAATATATAAAATTAAAAGCGTGTGAAGCGCTTGAAAAAAAAGCTATAGAGAGTGCAAAAAATATTAAATGCTAAGCGCTTTCGAGGCCGTTTGCCTCATATTCATAGCGATAATACAAAATGCAGAACAGAGAAATAAAGGCGCTATGCAAAGTATATGCAAATGATTTAGATAGACCAACATTTGGAAATGTCAAAGCAGGTATCATGTCTATTGATAGAGTTATTGTTGCCATTAATGAAGTAAGCTTCTCTAATTTTCCGTTTGATGTCATTATTCTCTAATGAAACTATTTTGGGATTGGAGGGTTCAAATATATGGCCTGTCTTCTTGAACTGTTATAAGAATGTTGAAGAATTGTCATTATTTTTCTTTGCTCTATTGTAGGTATATCTGTGCTGAGCGGTCCTGTTGGTTATGACAAAATAAACATGAATACACTTTGAACATGTTTTGAGATTACACTGTCATTATTTTCATTCGCTCATAAAGTTTTATATCATGCCCATTAGCACATACTTTTTGTGCAGGCACTATTCCATAATTTTGAAAATACTTCATTGCATTTTTTGTCACTGATAGATTCCAAATTTTAATCATTTTTGTAAAAGGTTAGGAAAAATAACCAATGGCTTGAATGAAAATGCTACCGGAAACATTTAAAAATGATGAACAATTTGTACATTATAATATATTTTAACATTCTTGTTCAAAGAATTTAGTGTGTATAAGTTATTACCCTAAGCTTCGAGCACGTTTTTTTATGAACAAAGGCCGAAGCCCCTCTCAAGCGCCGATCTTATCCATTAATAAGAATTATACGTCTCGAAAGCACAAACAAAAGTTCCGATGGACACTCTTTGGGTATTTTATCCGAACTAGCTCAATCTCGAGGGTCTGGGAAAACAATGTTTATCAGGAGAACAAAGCTATGGGTGATCTCATTAAGAGACGCCTTATATATCTAAATATAATTTCTATCTAAATCCAATCCTATTACAATAGCCCATCAGTTAACAGAAACCCAGAAAGTAAATAATATATATATATAAGTTGTAATTAATTCTAAGATTTATTAGCACACGCACATATATATTAATATCTTAAACATACAATTCATTCATTCCGCTACATATATATATATAATTAATACACATATTAACGAAAGAGTGCGATTACATATCAGAGTTGTATTTTTTTAAACAATTTAATAAATTATTAAGTACTTTATTTAAATTGAAATAACACATGTTTTTTTAGTCATTACTAAATGTTCATTTAAGGCAGGTTAAGAAAAGATCAAAGTTACCTCTTAAGAGGCTGCGGCTAATAATCTGTAAGCTTACAGCATAGAGAAGATGTTGGTTTTAACGAAAGTCACTGATCCGAACGATGATGATAAGCTCTGAAATATTCTGGCCAAAACAATCCCTACTAGAATTTAAGTAGATGAGTTTGACTTGATTGTGAGAGGGTCTAGTTATTAGAGTTCCGTGGCCATTACGCTTGGTTGACTACACGGCAAATCCATAAATAAAGTTCAGGCGGGTCCCACAATAGCTGTCCATTAAGCGGTCTAACAACACACACGATTATTTTTACTCCCTCATGTGGAGTACATTATGAATAAAATTCTTAATTAATAATTAGGATAATCAGTTTATACTTCTTTCTCTGCTTTCCTATATCACTTCACTGCTTTTTCTCTTTTTAAAATCACCACTAAAATCACTGAGAACAAATATAGTTCTATTCTTTAGTGCTCTTTAACATTACTTTTCTTTTCTATTCCTACGCCGATGACCCAATCTCAGGAATGCTTTTAACTTTCATTGTTCTAAAAATACTCTTGACCAGTTCTAAGAATTCGGGTGGACAGTCATTAACTGAAACCGCCCATGGCACAACTTTCCATTCCATTTATTATTTTCCAGCCTTATATGATGAATGGGTTTTGCTTAAGAAACACGTGTTATCACTGGCATTTAAATCTATCTTACAATATTAATAAACGAAATATCTATTTAAAACACAAATAAATAATAAACAAAAAATAACGCAACTCTACATATAATCACTTTTCTACCTTCTCACATATAAATATATTAGTAATTCTCACCCATTATATTAACACGTATAGCAAACATATATATATTCATACCTGTAATTGATTCACATACTCATTCATACTCTTGTGTAACGGGGGTTCGAATAACTATTTGTAAATTTTACCGCATTGACCTATTTAATTCGCAACCACTGGCAATTAAGCCCATATTCGAACCCAGCTACTGTTACAATATGTAAAAAAAAAAAAAAAATTCATTAAATGTTGTGAATGGTATATATAAAAAAATTATTATTATTTAAACTTAACATTATATTTGATTAGAATCAGTCAAATCTTATATACATAAAATAAATATTTATTACCATTTAAACAATCGTTATTTAAAATTATAAATATCGTTAAATAACATGTATTATATATATATTTCATAATCTGCATTAAAATGTGAATTTATTACATGTGTATTATTTTTGAACATTATATTTTTAAAAAAAATTGAAAATATTACTTGCATATAGCTTTGATAATTAAACATATAGTAATCAATCCATTATTTAATTGACAATTTATAAATAATTAACATCAGCATAATATTTATATAAAAACAATTTATTAGAAATAAAAAAATATTGCATAAAGATTTATAAGTTGCTTTGTAATTTTAACTTGTTTACCAGTAGAAAATGCAAACATCCAAATTTAAGATAAAACAAATAATTCTTCTTTCATAATGGTGCTTCATTTGAAATATAGAAGATAAGCCTAAATAAAGATGTAGAAAAAAATTATGATTTTTGCAGCAGTTGATGATTGTGGAATAATCCTATTTGATGATAAATGAAAACATGAAGAAGTAGATTATCCATTTGAGTCTTGGTTCCCAAATTCTTGAGATAAAAACTTATTTACTAGTTAATTTTGAGAGTTTTAAATCCAATGTTTTTCTTTGTAAATTTAGCAGCTGACAATTCTGTTCACATGATCAAAATTTGGCTATTTTCCAATAGAATAACAAATAATGCTCCAGTCTATTTAAAAGTACATTTTTTTTTTTTTTTTTTAACGCACCCCGGCCCGACCCCCCCCCCCCCCCCCCCCCCCCCCCTCTCTCGCAGGGCGGCCCTCCACCCCTCCCCCCAACACCGCAAGACAAGTACATTTAAAACAAATAATTCTAAGTTATCAAAAAACGAAAACAAATAATTGTCAATTCTTTTAAAAAGAGTTTTAAATCCAATGTTTTTCTTTGTAAATTCAGCAGCTGATAATTCTGTTCACATGATCAAAACTTGGCTACTTTCCAATAGAACAATAAATAATGCTTCAGTCTATTTAAAAGTACATTTAAAACAAATAATTGTCAATTCTTTAAAATTAATATTTTTAAATTAAACAATTGAATTTTTTTTTAAATTATTGTTTAACAAAATCATTTTTATAATGTCTTTCAAATAAGAATAATTACAAATCAATATTTTAAAATATTAATGTCAACATACTTTTAAATTAAAATTTCTTTCTATATATTTTCTTAACCTTATTTACTTTTGGAGCATAAGAGACATGCTTCAATTTTTTACATTTTAAACTTGTGTTTTTAACTGTCTGCTGAAACTTTTGCAAAACTTTTTTCTTTTTACAGCTTTAAAATTCATGTATATTTATTTTCTAATATTTTAAATACAAAAAAAGTCAGTAGATGGCTTGGAAAGCCGAGGGGCCATCCAACAAATGTTGTAAGCTCCACCAATGATGGATAACCATTATATATTTTGTGATCTCAAACCTTGCATGTTCACTTCAAGAAAATATTATAGTGGTATGAAAATTTCATTTTTTTGAAATGTTTATGATTATATTGGTAACCTAATTATGTAATAATTATTAAAAATGAAAAGTAAGTCTATTTATATATTCATTTGTTACAGGAATGTTTTATTTTTAAATAAAAAATATTTTCTTCTAAACATTGTTACTATAGAGATTATGATTGTGTGAAAAACAGCTGCCTACAAAATGAGATCATTCACCTGATCGGTGTTATATTTAGCAATATCATAAAAATTATGAAAAAATTGTAAACTTTTAAAGCATAATTTGGTAGATTTAGTAGTTATTAAAAAAAATTTGTTTAGATTTATAAATCAAATTTGAAACAATGAAGATTTCATTGTTTTATAAATTGAATCGGCTCCACCAAAAATTTGATGATGTGATTATGTTTTGTTTTGAATAAATATATTTTTTAAAATAATTACAGAAATCAAATGTGATTTTTTTAAATTTATTTAATTTCTAAACAAAAATATCTATCGAGTGAGGTCAAATTTATTATATTCTGGTAAATAATAAAGGTTTGATAACAAAATGAAAGTTAAACCACTAAACATTACATGATCACTATTTCTTATGCTAATACATAACAGAGTGGTACTACTGTATGGAGAGTTTTGCCTGTTTTAAAATGAAAGTTGAAAACTTAAATCTATTAAATCTAGTGAGAATAAAGAAAGCTGTCAGAAAAATAGTGAAAATTGGTAGGGTTAATTTATACAACAATGAAATATATTCCAAAGAAATATATTATTTCATTAACTCCCCTTTCACAAAACAAAATTTTATTATGTTTAACAATTATAATGTTTATTATAAAAAAATGAAAATTTTTATTCTGACTTTTATATGTACATTCAAAAAAACAAACAAAAAGAAAGTATAAGCTGTCCAATTTTTATGGGAAAAAATATATTGGTGATGAACTTTAGAATTTGAAGCTTCTTTAATCTCCCTAAAATTCTAATAATATAAACAATTAATTTATTAATCACCAATAAAATTAAATTCAGGAATAAATAATACCTATTTATATTTTAGGTTTAAACTGAACATATTTTCCATATGAGTCAACAATTATATTGCACTGGTTTATCCATTTATCCTTATAATATTTATTTTATTTATTTCAAAGAAATATAGTATCTTGATACCATATAAAAACAATTTACTTATAATCAATACTAAGAACTATATATATTATTTTATACAGCATTTCTAAACATCCATCACTATAGCAAAATTTCCTGTTTTGGAATTCAATAAGATTCATGTATTCATAAATAAAACTGTCATACTGATGATTTTGTACTTTGTGATAGCAAAACCATTTTCTTTTATTACAATTACCTTCACCAACAAACTCTAATACTTCTACATTTATATGAAGTTTCATAAAAATATAAGACCTAATTTTAGTATGCATGGTATTATTAAACACTTCTAAATCATTTAACATTTCTACTTGTGCCTCTTTACATTTATTATTCCAAAATATAATTTCAGTATCTACTTCAAAATTGCTGTACTTGCATAGACTTTTTCATCTACTGCCATTTTTATATCAATATCATAAATATCCATGATTACATCATTAATCTTATATTCTCTTATAATTTTATCATCAAATTTACATTTATCAATTCCTACATCTATTTTAGATTCTTCAATATCTATTACATAATTTTTTACTCCAAATCATCATCAATTTTGAATACTCCTGTGCAAACTAAATTATCATTAACTAATTCTGTGCTATCTATTTCAAGTTTACAGTCATCAACAATAACTATATTGTACCATATATATATATATATATATGGTATATATATAGTACAATATAGTTATTGTTGTTTATATTTATATATATATATATATATATATATATATATAAAATAAAACAAGTCACAAATTGTGCAACTTGCTTTTAAGCTTGTGCTAAAATATTCACTAGATGGAGTTTACCCCTAGCTCCAAATAAGCTTTAATAATAAGTGCCAACAGAGAAAGAATTCAAAATCTCTATCGTACTATCCTCATCTCCAGACCACTTGGTTTCAAGCTTAATGGCTCACCTCAGTGAAGAGTTAGGATTTCAGAAACTAGATCTAAAACAATTCAGAGCACTTATTTAATACGTTACTACCAGTTTGAAAACTAAATTTTTTTTTGTTTGGAGCTAGTGGTAAGCTCCATCTAGTGAACATTTTAGCACAAGCTTAAAGGCAAGTTGCACAATTTGTAACTTGTTTTATTAATTATTATAAGTGTACCCTTGAAAGCTTTTGTGATGTAATATTGCTTTAGCTATTAATACATGGTGAAACTGAATTGAGTTCAGACCCATATAGCTATCTGGTTTGTAAAGCTAGATTTGAAGAAATTTACGTTTCTAAAAAATTCAAGTTTTCAAACTGATAGTAACATATTAAATAAGTGCTCTGAGTTGGAGTTTTAGATCTAGTTTCTGAAATTCTAACTCTTCACTGAGATGAGCCATAGCTTGAAACCAATTGGTCTGGAGATGAGGACAGTAAGATAGAGATTTTGAATTCTTTCTCTGTTGGCACTTATTATTAAAGCTTGTTTGGAGCTAGTGGTAAGCTCCATCTAGTGAATATATATATATATATATATATATATATATATATATATATATATAGATGATGTAGTTGTTTTTGCAAATAATGCTTCCGAGCTGCAGGAAATGTTGCAGGAGTTATCAGATGAAAGTAGGAAAGTAGGACTAAAGATAAATGTTAAAAAGACTAAAGTAATGTTTAATCAATTTGCTCAAAATATGAAAATAAAGATTGATTATGATGAATTAGAAGAAGTTAAGAGTTACAAATACCTTGGTCAGATTATTAATACAGATGGAAACATAATAGAGGAAATTAATCATAGAATTAAACTTGGTTGGAGTGCTTTTGGTAGAAATAACTTGATATTAAAAGGAAATATGCCTATGTGTTTGAAAAGAAAGGTTTTTAACAAATGTGTTTTACCAGTTCTTACTTATGGATCTGAGACTTGGACACTTAATAGAAGATCAATACAGAGACTTCAGACCACTCAAAGAAGTATGGAGGGATGTATGTTGGGAGTAACAAGAAGAGATCGAAAACGCAATGTATGGGTAAGAGAACAAACAGGTGTTACTGACCTCATTGAAAAAATTAAAAGATTGAAGTGGAGTTGGGCTGGACATATTGCTAGAAGAGATGATAATAGATGGACAATTGAAATTTTAAACTGGATTCCAAGAGATTGTAAAAGACCCAGAAGGAGACCACATGTAAGATGGATTGATGAAATAAGAAAATGTGTAGGGGTGATGTGGAGAAGAGAAGCTAAAGATCGGAGAAGATGGATTAAACTTGGAGAGACCTTCATCCTGCAGTGGATTGATAATGGTTGATAATGATGATGATGATATATATGGTACAAGAGTGTTGGCATTTGATAATATTTAAAAGCTAAAAAAAATAAAAATTAGAAATAGTTCAATAAACACTATTTAGTTTTTTTTTTGTTAGTGTAATTTATTTTTATATGCATACAATGAAAATTATTTGTGTGCTGGTATTAGCTATTTAATTGAAATAAGGTTAAAATTGGAAGGAATAGAAATACATGCAGATTGTTAATCCAGATAAGCAAAAAAAAAAGAAATTCTAAACATAAGTGATTACCATCAGAGTAATATCCTTCAAACTATAATTAAATATGGCTTTGAAGGAATTTATAGGAAAAAGAACTTTGTAGCTAGAAAGCAAAAAGGAATGTACAAGATTATCAACTTGTATTCTGATAAGAAAACAAAAGATGAAAATCTATGACAGAAATCTCAAAAGTAGTCATGATATAAAAGAAGGGGACAACTTTGGAGCAGGGTCTTTTGGCTGGTGATTTTCTTGAGTCCTGGATGAAGTGAGAGGACAGGAGGGGCTAATTGCAGTTTTCTTGTCCTCACAACCACAATAAAATGCCTCTATCCAGGACTACTCATATGCTGCACCAATTCGTCATGCTGAGTAAAAACCAGAATGTTTATGGACACTTTCTTCTACAAAAAGATCACCTAAAAGATTTCAAGTCTAGCCTTATTACAGACCAGAAATGTAAAAGTGTCCACCAGAATGGGACCAAAGTTAATTATCACAGAGCCCCTTATAACAAGACCATGCATGGTACAATAATTGATGATATAAGTAAACAGGAACTTACCAGTAAGATATTAATCATGTCATAACTCGTTCCTGATTAAATACATGAACAAACTAAACACTAACTATATGCTTTACCATTTCATTAAAGAGACATTTATTTTTCCAATTCTTCAAAACTTAAGAAGAAAATTGTAATATGAACTGTTTTAATTATTTGATTAATATTATTGTCTGGATATGTGAATGTTCTTTCCATTTTGTTAATATTTCACAATTATCTAATATTATAGTTTGTTTGTTGTACATTCTTAATTTAGTTTGTTAGATTTTATTATTGAAAAAAAAAAAATTTTAAGAAATATATAAATTACCTATGCCAATATGCTTGTTTAATTGTCAAGCCCAGGGAAAATTAATATAGAAGATTAAGTGACAAGAAAGTGAAATCCCAATAATATTGCATTTAGTTATACGCTTTGAATTGATTAGATGTGATATGATGAGAATCAGTGGGTCTACAATCCTGGTGCCCTCTTAAACAAATAAAAAACTGATTCCACCAGTAATTCAAATCAGAATGAAATATTAGAACAATTAATCAAGAAATTTAACTATGTTTAAGAAATATCCGAATTCACACATGAACAAAATAAATTTTATGTAGTTTGATTAACTAATGCATTAATTTGTGTAATGTACATGCCTAATTTACCGGTAAATGGTACAATATTAATTTTAGACTCTTTAATTATATTTACACTATCAACAATTTCTTCTAAAGAAATGTCTATTTTAACTTTTTTTCCTCAAAATCCTTTAGTATTATATTCATTTCTTCTTCTACTTTGTCAATCCTTTCTCCTACTTTTTGAACTTTATCACTTAATTTAATCCTAGACTCCTATAATGATTCTTATATTTCAGACTAAACTTTTCCTATTTTTTTAATTACTTTAAAACTTTCCAATCATTATTCTCTGATTTTCATCCCAAGTTTTCATTCATTTTGTACATTCTCTATTGATTTTGTAGCAAATTTTCATTCCTTTGATCCATTCATTGCATATTCTCATTCATTGACTTTGTTGCTTCTGTTATATATTTTCATTTGATTCATTCTTTGATCCATTCTTTGCAACATTTGTCTAAATATTACCATATTAAATATACCATAATCTTCTTCCTTCTTCTCAATTATTTTTATGGGTTTATTTTCCCTAATTACAATCTGAGATTCCTTAAAGGTTATCTCAGAGCTTTCTGGTTCTACTACTTCAACTTGGGGCTCGAACTAATACTACTAACCTCATTTTCATGGACCACTCTGCTCTATCTTCACTTAAATTTTGTTACATTAATATAAATAATTGAAATATTAATTAGTTTTCTCCCAAGAATGGAAACAAACCAAATGAATTCTCTTCATTCTATTTTCATCAAAACTATCAACTAAAACTTTATTTTGCTGTTTAATTTTAAATTAACACAAAATATATTTTATAATAAAGAAAAATATATGTGAGTCTACAATATTCAAATTTATATATTTTAAAAATTAAATTATAAGTTGTTTCTTTTTTTTCCAATTTCACATAATAAACTCCCCAAATCTCTGACCATGGTTTTGTGCATTGCCACTTCTTAGAGAGGTGTCAGGGTAGGTACAGACACTAGATCTAAAAATACCAACCCAAAACCAAGCACTTATCTAAAAGTTATCTATTGAGTGGAAAATCTGAAATTTTCAGACATCTATATGTCTTCAAACCCAGCTATCCAACTCAAACAGCTATATGGGGCTGATAGATCTTCAGCCATACCATATATTAGTAGTCTTAGCAATATAAAATTGCATAAGACTTATGGCAGAGACTATAAATAGTCAAAATAAGTCATAGATCACATATTCATTATTTGAAATCAAGCATATCCGTAAACCTTTGTCTTCCTTTAAGCAAATCAATTTATCTTTCATTAATTCTCTTTTAAATAATCCAATAACTTTTCCATGAATTATCATACTTATTAGAATTTTGTAAATTAGCATCCTTATTTAATAAAAAATATTCAAAGATTGATCAAAGTGTAAATTATGTCAATTTATCATCATGTGATTTGAAATTAATACAAAAGTATGTATTAGGATTTGGTTCTAAATATGTAGGTGATATAGTTGATGACTATAAACTGGATATTATATCATCAGTTCAAAATTCTTATGATGGAAAATTAATGACTGTAGATGAGTTTAATAAAATTGTTAAAGATGTTAATTTACAAAACTCTAATAAGTATGATAATTCATGGAAAAGATTATTGGATTATTTAAAAGACAATTAATGAAAGATAAATTGATTTGCTTAAAGGAAGACAAAGGTTTACGGATGTGCTTGATTTCAAATAATGAATATGTTCAAGGAGTTATTTTACAAATGGAAAAATTAAATTTTGAATTGATTGATAAATATAATGTTGATTCAGAAAGAATGAAATTTATTAATAACATTTTATTAAAGGCAAAGAATAAAGGAATAAATGATAAGATGTATACTATTCATTATATCCTTCAAGTGCTATTTGTCCACATGTACTTACTAATGTAAAATTACATAAAGAAGGTTATCCACTTAGAATAATTTTGGATTTTGGAGAGTCTTTTGTGTATAAAACTAGTAAATATATAGCTAAAATTTTACAAGATTTACTTGGATTTGGAAAATATACTGTAACGTCATCATTTGATTTTGTTGAAAAAATTAAAGATTTAAGTTTGGACTGTGATGATGTTTTAGTGTCATTGGATGTTTCTGAGATGTATAAATCTATTGATAGACTTGATTCAATTAAGATAATTCATCAAGCTTTATTGGAAAAGAAAGTGGATAATCAATTAATATGTTTTCTGATGAAGGCTTTAAATTTTATTGAACAAAATATTGTTGCATCCTTTAATGGTAAATTTTATAAGATGAGTAAAGGCTGGCCAATGGGATTACCAATGATGGCACAGTTATGCAGTTTTGTTTTGTCATATTATGAAGAGAAAATTTTAAACAAATTTATATTTATGGGAAATATTAAGATATATACGAGATATGTGGATGATGTTTTTATATGTGCTTCTTCAGAAATGATTGATAAAATTTTTGATGAATATAATAAATTAAAAGGTCTTATCTGGACTATGGAGAAAGAATATAACAACAGTATTAAATATTTAGATTTGATAATTTCAAGGAACAATAATATGATTGACTATAAATTGTTTATTAAACCTATTGAAACTAGAGGATATATTCCCTATTTATCTAACGTGCCACATAATTATAAGATGGCTGGTTTTAGGTCTTTTTTGTATAGAAATAATATTTTGTGTAAATATGCATGTGATAAAAAGAAAAATATTGAAAATTATGTAAGTGAATTATTAAGTGTAGGTTATAGTATAAAAGAAATTTATCAAGTGGTTTGTCAATTTAGTAAGAAAATTAATAGAAATACTGGTGATGAAGAAATTAAGAGTAAGAAGTGGATTTCTTTGCCTTTTTATAATAATAATCAAGTAAAATTTATGAAAAAAGTTTATAATGGTATATATAATGTTTCTTTTTATGGATCAGGTAATTTAAATAGAATGGTTAATAATTCAAAAGATAAGTTAGAAAAAAAATAACGTGAGTAATATCATTTATAGAATTTTTTGTGGGTGTAACTTATCATATATAGGGGGATCTAGATGTAATATAGAGAAAAGAATTAAAGAACATAAATTGTTATATAAAAGAGTTTTGAAAAATGTACAGATATGTAATGATAATAGTAATGAAGTCAAGTATACTGAATCTGTTTTTTATGATCATGATAAAAATTGTAATTTTAAGTTTGATTTTGATATAAATAAAATAAAAAATTTAGGACAAGAGAGAGAGAGATAATGAAAAAAGAAAAATTAAAGAGGCAGTTTTTATTAGTAGGTATAAAAATACAATAATAAACAGACAGTCAGCAAATGTTAGGATTAATGAATTGTGGGATATTTAAATTGACATGTGTTTCCGGTTGGTAATAGATGATTCCATTTTGAAAGTTGAGTTGAAAATGATTATGAATATAATTGAAAATATTTCTTTATGAGTTTTTATTGAGTTTTTATTTATATTGTATTATAAATTGTTTACTGTTGTTTGGAATATACTTAAGTTTTGTTATTGTATTATTGATATTAGCGGACATTTATTTTGTTATATATATATATATAGGTATATATAGGTATATATATATAGGTATAAACTTAATGAGAAAAAGGAATAAGTTTAAATAAATTAAAGAATTCTACTTTCAACAACAATTTATTTGCATTCTATTTAGGTCTAATTCTAGGTACATAAACAGCTACAGTTGAAATCAATTACGACTTATGAGGGTTTTTTTATATAAGCAAAAGATGAGTGAGATAGTCCATCAATTAAGCAATTCATAAGGTTAAGATTCAGTATAGCTGAATCCTTTGAATAGAGTTCAATCAAGTTTTGATCTGGGATAGTGAGCACCTGGATTTAGGCTTTCTGTGGGTACAGATGGTTGAGATCAGTACAGTGATATGATTAAAGTCTAAACTGTCCCCATGTCTGCTCCACCAACCAGGGTTGACCAGTGCATTTATCATCCTCTTTAATTTTACACAGGGTACTGAAGAAGAGTTTATGAATGGAGTCGTCACAACCTTTATTGAATGTGACTGTACATCTGATTGACCAGATCGAAAAGTTAATAAATGGGCAAGATGTATCAATGGAATGTTTCTTTTTTTGAATGCAGGCTTGAGCATGATGTAGGCAGGTCTGAATTGTTGGTTCTATTCAGTGCTAGATTACGTAGGTATGTCCACGATCCACAATAATCAAGAATATGGACCATGGACTCCTCCTGTTTCATGCATAAAGGGCAGAGGGGGTCGATATTATATCCCCTTTGATAACAAAGGAAGGCTGCAGTAGGAAGAGCCCCCAGGTTAACCTTCAGGAGAAAGTCAACAAACTTGGGACTTAGTTTGAGTAATTTTGTTATCTTTGAGAGTTGCGGTATTCCAATTGGAAGTACATTACCGGTTTTGGTTTTGCCCTCTGAAACCAATTGGTAGACTTGCCAGTAATATAGTTTATTTTGGAATACTTGATGTTGGAGCCAAAGTTTATGCAGCTTAGAAGGGGGCCGATCGGTAGGATCCACCTCTATTGGGAAAGGACATTCCATCTCTAGGTTATCTTTAAAGATCTTATAGAGAATGTTATGGATTCTTTGGAGATAGAAGACTTTGAGAGAATGGAGTCCAAGGCCATTGAGGAGTTTTGGTTTTTTGAAGCACATTCAGACTGATGACAGGAGCTTTGCTCCTCCAGCACAATTTCCTGCATAGGGTTTCGATTCATTTGGTAAATCTAATTGTTGGGGAGAAACCGGCCAAGTAATATAAAATTTTGGGTAAAACCACTGAATTTAGGAGGGCTACCTTCCCAAACAGAGAAAGATAAACCTTGGATAATGAAGTAATTAAGCCTTCAATCTTGTTGATTAGGGAATTTTCCCAGATCTCTCCTCATGATGGAAGGGGGAGAGGCCAGATGGAACCCAAGAAATTTTTGGGGGGAGGCCTCAAACCAGCCAGAGATCTTCTTGCCAGTGAGGATCGTCCAGATAGCTGACTTCTCTCTGTTAATGCTGAGACCGAATTCACTTGCAAACTGGTCCAAGAGTTTCCTGAGTCCCACCAACTCACTCTGGGATGAAAGGAATACTACCACATCATCCATATATGAGATGTGGTGGATGTTCTCCTTCAGCATAGGTATTGCAATTCCAGGGAAAAAAGCCTCTATGCATAACAGCAGCAGGTTGATGTAGGCAGCAAAGAGAAGAGCACTCAGAGATGACCCCTGTGGGATGGAAATACAGGGCTGAAATCCTGGGGCAACTCTGCCATCCAAAGAGAGAAATATTTCACGATTTTGCAGGAGGTTCTAAGCTGCAGGTACTTGGAACCCCTCCAATACACTGAGTAACACATCAATCTTGACACAGTCAAAGGCCCCAGCAAAGTCGAGTTGAATTGCGACTGGTCTGGGGTTTCTTTTTCTATGAACATAGTCAACCAGAAGATGAAATCAGTCAACCAGAAGATGAAATCGGCTGACAGCATTGGCAGTCAATCTAAATCTAGTTCTCCAATTGCTATCCAGCACATGGGTATTTAAAATTACAGAATAAATGCCTCTGCAAGTCTGAATGAAAAGTAAGTTTGCAATATGATGCAGACTTCATCATTAAATAGGATAGGGTCATGCTTTTACATACATGAATATCTTAATGATATAAAGATTTACTATTTTCCACCCATATAGCATGTATGGAATCTTGTTGTGCAATATCCATAGAATTTTTTTATACATATATATACCTAAAATACTTCAAAATCTTGAAACCAGGTGAACATTAAATAGTTATAATATTCAACACACTATTTTAAACAATGTAAAACATTGCAATCCAACTGATCACTCATAAATGATAAGTATTTCCTTGTCTTGTATGGATTACTGGTAAAATTACAGATTCTACAGTGCAAGAGTCAATTCTGTCATTTTTGAATTTTTTATAAACTCTCGGGCAATAAACTATTTAATTATTTATTTATAAATTGCATATACCATTCATTCTCTGTTTTTGATCAATATTATTTTATAAGCATTATTCTTTCTATGTGAGATAATTTTTATTATAATCAGAAAGTATATATTGTAACTGTTTGGTTTACATGGTGCACAGCAATATAGTTGTGTGTGAGCATATATATATATATATACATGTGTGTATATATATTATTATTATTATTTCTAAATAATACATGAGCAATTTAAAAGTATTGCAGTTTGTAATGTTAATTGACTATTTATTAGTCTGCATTACAATGACATGTTTATTTCATGTTTAAAGAGGTTTATTTAAACTTCATTGTATCAATATTTCATACTCTGTTGTCAAGTTGCAAGCTTTAAGTGTCCATATATATTCAATGGACCATTAGTAAGAATAGATTTCCATTCTTGCTATTAAAAGGTGTGAAGGTTGCCTTGACAGCAGTCAGAAATATTGATTACTATATTTTACTGTGAATGTTTAGGTGGTTACTGGTTGGAACTTAATATATATATATATATATATATATATATATATATATATATATATAACCATATAAATATATATATATATATATATATATATATATATATAAAGGAAAAGTAGAAATAAACACAGACATAAATTTTTGTAGATATTTTTCTACGTTTCCTGGAATAAAAATAATAATGACTGTAAAGAATTAAATAGTTTTGGATTTAAAACAGAATTTTATTATGAAATAAATATTTTAAAGAAGGTCTAAATAAATAATTAATATTGAATTCTGATTTTGAATTTAAAAACAAACATGTCTACTGATAATTGTAAAAATATCTATCTTTGAAAATCTTTTAATGCTTGTATACATTATCTATGTAAAAATTTCTATTATCTAATTTGAGATCTTTTTAATTAGTTAAACTGATAAAATTTCCAAAATGTACCTTTTAATTAAAAGTGCTTATGGAGGTATTAAATTTGTTTTTAATCAAGACTGATTGAAAATAGTTGTTGTCTTTTTATCACCTCAAGAGTAAAAAGGATTAGACAGTTTGAAAACAGTCTGAAATGTGTTTTTATCACCCCCAATCCAAATCTATAAAAGTATTGGATAAAAAAATATTTTAATCTGGATCGTTTTTTTTTTCATGTGTCATAGCATTTTTGAAAAGAACAATCTGGTTTTAGTTTTTGAAAAGTTTGGCTAGTAAAATTTTTGAGCACATGGCAGCAATTAGCTGATTAAAATAGATAGCTAAAGTTTGTTGCTGGCTGTAGTAGAGAGTCAGCATACTAGCTACCATGAATCAGATGTAGCTGAATTCAGGACAGTAGATCCAGCCATGGTCTAATAATTCATCATTTTGGAGTTTAGATATACTTTGAAGGGAAACCAATCTTTTTTGTATCCATCTATAGCTGACATAGGATTAGTTTACTGGCCTAAAGCTCATCAAGTCCTAGACAGAAGGGAGAATGCCAACAATACCTGAATTATACTTTCCTGTGCTGACAATTTCCTGGATTATGATTATTTTGATGATGAACCAAAAACCAAACTTACCAAGAAAAAGCTTGAAGAATTGGTATATGTATGCTGATGTTTATCTATATATATGCAGGGAGCTGATGTTTATCTATATATATATATATGCAGGGAGCTGCAGAGAAATGCATCACATGTATATACAGTGATCTCTTTTATTTTAATATTCTTTGATCTAAAATGACATTTTAAAAATTAGAGATTTAGAAAATGATTTTAGTTTTCATTCACTAAAAAAAAGAGATATTTTAAAAATGAAACAAACACAGATAATATGTTAATTAATCTTGAGGATCACTTGTCAAGAAAGGAACTTTCATAAACTGTCAAGAAAAATAATTGATTTTATGTATGTTTAAAAAGAAGAAAAGAGATTGTAATCAGTAAAGATAGAATTTGATAATTAAATTTAAATTATATCTATAGTTTATTGATACACATGTATGTGTGAATTTAATGTATTTTAAACAAGGAATTAACTATGAAAAATATATTATTATTGTAACAAATTAAAATAGGTAAACATCAGTGTGTGAATACATGCACACACATATATATTAAATCTTGACCTATAAAAAGGAAAATGAATTTTTGCTATTATCAAGTATAATAGAAAATAAATTTCATTTATATAGTTCATCAATTATTATACCACACTGATGTGCGATGATGTGTATAGATATTTTATGTAAACCTATTGGAACATATATGTAAATCACAATGTAATAAACCAAATTTTGATCTTATGCTAATCAGCACATATATGTAAATTTAATTATTTAAAGGTAGCAAGTCAAATTGTCAATTGTATTGCAAATATCAATGTGTGTCAAATACGTTTATGTAAATTTTAAGCATTTTTTAAATTAAATGTCAATTCAAACATTCATTTTATACCAAGTCACATGTCGTGTGCTACTAAACCTATTGGAACATGTAAATAAATTAATGTAATAATTGGAATTGTGTATATTATTCATGTATATCATAATGTGATAGTTTTTTTTTGTTATTGTATGTTAGTCAAGATTGGAAGGCTTCTAATTGTAGAACCATATTCTAGAGACTTTAATTTCAATTTTTTTATATTGTTACTAATAAACTTGAATTCAATTGTTAAAATTGTATTGCATCATCTCTTGATCACTGTAACAGTTATAGATCTCATGTTCATTGAGCAAGGTATCTGTGTAACTGTTGGATATATTAAAGGGGGTATATTTTTAGTGCTTATGGGCATCCAGATAATTGATGATGATGATTGATATATTATGGAATGGCACTAAGATTATAATATTTAAAGCAAATGCACTACATTTTATTTTAGTCTTATTAGAAATTGAGTTTATAGTTGGCCAGTACATTAATGATACTATATTGAAGCAGTCGGATCTAAGTTCGATCCTAGCTTCATGATCTTTCACATGTAGCCAACTTCAAACCCTTGTACTAACCTTGAATTTCTGATGCAATGGGGCTTTATATGTTCAGTCCATGCTAGTTTCCTTAAAGAAAAACTATTGTAAATGTGTGTTAAAATTTACTCAATTGGGATTTAAACTAATCATTTCTATTAATAAATTCATGTTAGAATTATTCATGAATTTATATATATTATAACTGTGTGGATTGTGCGTATATATTTATAAATATTTAAATGTACATATTCGTTCTAAAGTTTCATTGCGTCGGAAATGTTTTATTTTACTTTAAATAGTTTGTTCAAAATTTTAGTGATTAAAAGCTACATTCTTTTGATAAACTTTCAGATTGTCCCTTTCCAAAAACAATGGGTAAAGTTTCTATTAATTAGAAAAAGATAAGTATTTAAAATGTAAGGATGGTCCTAATTAAAATCATTTTCTGATTTTAAAAATTCATTTTCTAATTAGAAAATGAATTCAAGTTAATGAGTTTGAAAGCCTTATTGAAGGAATGTATCTAAAAACAACTAGTAAATTTTTGTAAGATTGATTAGGAAAGAAGCGCTAGCCTGAAGGCATCAGATACAGTATAAAGAGCCCAGGAAAAGTTTCCAAGCAGCTATTATTCCTCATTAAGAGAAGCCATCTTTGTTGTAGAGAAGTGCAGTCAATTCTGTGTGTTTTTAAATTATAAAATTAAATAGTGTTTCGATCATGGTGAAGGGCTAAAACGTCAGGAATCTGGCTATTTGTTCCTGAAGTCCCCTAAAAATCTTCAATGAAGCTGCCGAATCTTTTCTGGACCAATCATGCTGCTAAAATTATGAGAAGCCACTAAAATGCTGTTCCAGTAATCGACTAAATGCATGCCTATGTTTTTACCAACCTGGATGTGTAAACCAAGAACCAGCCCCGGAAGAAATGGGTAATATGTTTCCAAATGAACCTTAGACTTTCTGGCCAGTTTCGAACTTTGCTTTACACTCCCTTTAGAGCTCTTTTATTCTTTAATGTAATAATCTTTATAAAACCTTTTATTCATGCTACTGTAAACTTATATCGTATTTCTCTCAATCTCTAGTCTTTAAACTTTCTCTTTTCTTACTTGGCGGTTCATTTATTATATTATATATATATATATTTGTGTGCTTTATTAATGTCATTTGTTTTTAATTATATGCCAATAATCTTTCGTCTCGATGAGCTCCTTTGTTCTATTTGCCTCACACAAATAATATAATATTAATTCTAATAGTAGTTCTCGCCCATTAGAACTAAATTTATAAGTTCTATCAATCATCGAGTTGAAAGAAATTATTACATGTTTACAATTTTTATAATTGGCTAATAATAAATTATTAGCTCCGTTTCTCACCTATGTCCCCAGCTCCTATCTAATTTACAAATGTTTATATATTCATATATATAATGTTAAAATGTTTCTTTCTTGTATTCACCAATATTTATTTATTCACATATAATCTAAAATGTTTTTATAAAAAGGGTAGATAAAGGAATCAGCTAAATACATTCTAATTCAGATTGTTTTCACTGTCTATTAATATTCAGGAAGGGCACGATATTTGGGGTATGATGAATATAATTTTATAATGCGTTTAAATAGTTTAAATTAAAAGCTTGTTTGACTTTAATTAAATTGATCAAGTCATCATGTAGAATTATTCTATCATTGGGTTTTAGTTCTCAAACGGTGACTTACTATAAGTCATCATCTTCAACGTTGCTGACGTAGGGCAATCTTCCGCTCCGTTAGGCTGGTCGGTGATCATATTTCTGTTATTTTAAATTATCGAGGAAGAAAGCACTTCCTCTCCTGTTCATATTAGTCAAAGGGCATAAGACTTGTCAGACACAAGCCACCATAGGACTTCGATTATCGACTAGCTATCATCTTTCAATTTCATTTTATAGCTCATAATTCGTCAGCACCATTACCTCTCTGTTCCAGTAAAGCCCGCTCTTGATGCTCATAATTCGTGATGAAGTGATTTCAATTAAAGTTGAACAAATTATCAGATATATTTAATTAAATATGTTTTCCAATAAAAATTAAAGTTATGCCCTAAAATACGTATCTTGCTCTTCATGAATGGATTTGCGAATGTGAAAATAAATATCACATTCTTTCATTTAAAATTAGAGTAAAAATTTCCTTTACTAATGAATACCTTTATCTGCCTTTTATTTTCTTGTTGGGGGCATAGACATAAAATTCCAATATTGCGTAATATCCATTGGCATATAATAAGGACCGCCACTCTTATTATAATTCTAAACTATATTAAAGACTAGAGGTGAGTAATATAATCATTATCTTATTCAACCAAACAAATTATTATTATTAAATATTTTCTAAACACACTTGGTTTCTTAGTTCATAATTCTTTTATAATTATTTTAATGTTAATATTTGCTGTCTGTGTTGGCAACCCGAACATATACATATGATTCGATTTAAAATTATCTTAGTTAATTGATTATCCATTAGTGTCAGTTCAGGGGTCTCTAATCCTCACCAACCATTGAGCTAGTTTCTTGGTGCATAGCACTTTGCTGTCGATTTAGATTTCTACTAATATGAGCTGGTGAGTTGGGTTTGAATTCAGTTTTGGTTCAGCTGAGTTTGGATCCGACTTGCAGTTTAGGTGGTGGGTTTTTCAACTGGTACAATATGGCCAGAGCATTGGTGATGATCAGCATGTTTTAATATCCCAGCATTATTATTTTTGTGATTATGTATTCTGATTAATGAGCACTAAATTGGTGCATCCAAATTAATGTTTAAATAATTGCCCAAGCTGATTAAAGCTCAATAGTTAGCCTGGTCTATGGAAGACCCATTTCAAATCCAGTCACCAGATTGACTGTTGATTTATATGTTGTACTGTTCAAATCCAGCCACAAGATGGAATGTTGATCTATTTTATTGTTAATCATTCATGATGATGAATGATTATTTCTTTTGAGTATTACTTATACTTATTGATAATGCTGGTTGGTGTCTAATTAGTTAATACAGTGTAGTAAGTCTAAGGAGTTAACTGATTTCTTCTGATCTAAGGGATCTAGCTAGCCTGACTGATCTCATTGAGATCTCATGTTCTCATGCTCCTTTTGATATATAACATTTCTTATATATTTTTTAATATTTAATATCATTAAAAATTACTTTAATATGTAATTTTAAAATTTAATTATGACTGGAAGTGATGTTGATTTGCCATTATCCCATGTATGATTACCCCACCTTCACCTCAATTTCCCCATCCCATTACAATATGCATGTGTGTTTCAAGTGATTAAAACTTATAAAGTATAAATGTATATATTTATTAAAGTAGATATTTGTTTTTGACATGTTAGGTGGTTAATTTCATTTGCTACTATCTTGTCAGTTGAGATTGCTCATGTCCTTGTTGGAGAATTGCTGAAAATAAATAAATATTCCATTTGACAAGTAAAAATCTTTCAGATATGTGATATAAACATTTATCAGAAGCTGGACTAATGACAAATAATTACTTAAATGTTAAGCCATTTAGTAAAAGAATTGAATCTGCAATATGAATTTAAGCCAATACTCTAATCAAGTGGCTATTCTGTCAAAGACAATAGTCAATAGAAACTTTATATAATTATAAATGTCAGTTCTTCTGATTTTTCCACATAAGAACAAGATTAATGAAAGATTTAAAATATTACAAATTATATTGTTTGCTATTGTTCAATTGTAAAAAGTCAAGAATATTGAACTGAGGTGGAAAAAGACAAGGAAGAAAATTTAAAACAGTTTCTCACATGATAATGGCTTACAACTCCATAGGTCAACAAGGATAATAATTCATAACATTTCAAAACCACTCATTATCTTTGTTCTTATAATAAAAAAAAGTGAAGAAATCAGGAAAAACCTCATACAACAATATATATAATTTTTATTAAGCATTGCCTTTGAAAAATAACCTAGTTGATTAGAGTATTGTCTTAAATATTCAATATTTATGAATCTAAAGTTCACAAATTTAATTCCCTTGCTATTACTGTCAGTAGTCAGGCCAGCAATATCTGAAGAAAAAGAGCAAACAATACCAACTAAAACAGTATGTTTTATACTACTCTGAACACTATTACTAACAATTGAATATATTTGAAAAGTTTGTTTCAAATCATTTAATAATTGATATCAGATTATGGAAATAGTTCAATATATAATTACACTGAGTGTAAACATCTAAATCTTGAAAAGATGAATGATAATTCATTAAAATCTCAATTGCTATTTTTTATGAAGAATTTTTCTATATCTAAGGATTAGAAACTTTTTAAAGATTTTGTTAAATGAAAATTTTAGATTCATTAGTGATAAAGTAATTTATAAAGTAATTATTTAATGTGTAATCATTATTTTAAAAGTAAAGATTTAAGATCTATAATTAGATTTGATAATTATCATTCTGTCTTCCATAAAATATATGCTTTAATGAATTTTTGCTATAGAAATTAGAGATTAAATGATTAAAATGATTGTTTTGTTTCAAAAAAGGCAATTTTATAAAAATTACTTAAGTGTTGGCTATTCTGACAAAAAGTACACTTTATCCCAATTAGAGTGGGCCTTTATGTGAGAATTCATCATGGCAATCATCATCAACTTGTATTCACTATTTTGACTTACAATTGATTATTCACAACTATGATCTTTAAAAAAAAATTTAAACTTTTTTTTCAACATGGTGGCCATTTTTTTAATTTATGACATCATAAGATAGTGACTGCATTACTACTATATCATCCAAGAGTAAATTTGATATTAAAAAATGTACAGTAAAATATAGAGTTTATTCATTATAGAGTATCTAATATTTTTATTATAGAATTAAAATAGGATTAATGTATTTTATCTAATTTTCATTCAATGTTTTTGCAAACGCTTTTATTTATGACATGTCTAAAGTAATGAATATTTTCATAATTAATGATTACAAAAACCAAAATAAATGCTAGTTTCATTCATTACAGTAAATAATCAAAAAAAAAAAAAGAAACTTTGATTATGTATGATAACAAAGTGTATTAATATTAAATTTTGAATGGTATATATTAGGTAAATTATTTATTCAATCAATATTATGAATTAAAATTTTTATAAACATTATTGTGCTTGAGGCACAAAATACATTAATTATAATTGCAGTCATTATAATTATAAATTATTGGGGGGGGGGGGGATAATCTCATGCATTATGAAAATTAATAATCAACTTAATTTGATTAAAAGTTTCTAACATGCTTGTAAAATATCATTTACTTGCTCAATTTTCAACAATAACCTTGTAATTTGTCTCTGATATTTAAGATAATGGTGGCTATTTTAAAAAAATGTATTTTATAGTATAAGCAAAAAAAAAAAAAAGATTTTCTTATTTATAATGTTAAAATTTCAGCAATCCACTGTACATTACATTTTTTAATCATTTTCTTTTTGTTATTTTACTGCATTTATGTAAAATAAATATAATTTATGAAGCATTGTTTTTGAAAAAAAATTAGTAATTAAAAAAAAATCCAAGTTTTTTTTTACAGAAATAAAAAACTTTATTCATATTACATAAAGTGCATCAAAATTTTTTTTTAAATGTACATTTTGTTAATTTTTTTTAAATTTTAAATATACATTATAGTTAGTTAATTTTCTTTCTTCATGTTTTATGTTAATGTAATGAATTACAAATTAGAAAATATTCTTTCAATACATAAAAAACAAAATGGTGGACCATCAATGAAAAAATTATATATATATATTTTAAATTATAACTCATGTCTTTATACAGTATATTTATCCACAGGTTAATAACTTTTTTTGTAATATGCTTGATAAAATTTTTATTCATGAATATTAACACTTTTTTCAATTGAAGCTTTATTTTTTCAGTCAAATTTTTATATATCTTGAATTTAAAGTAATATATTTTTCCCTATAGAAACTCCTTATAATTGATTATTTTTTATGTGTGGTCTTTGATTTACAATTGATTTTTGGCATCAATTGTCTTTGCAAACTGGGGTAAAGTTGTATTTTATTTAAGATGATGTATAATATTGATAATAATAATTTTAAAAATGTAAAGGTTAAAGAAAAATATTTTATTTCTTTGTCTTTTAAATTGTGTTCATATAAATATTTTAAAAAATGTTAATTTGTTTGGAAACAAAAAAATAGCTTGGAGGAAAATTATTACTTTTGATAGGAATGCTATCCCTGGATTAATTTACAATATTTTTTGTTTTTGCAGGAAATTGTATACAGCTCAAAATAGTTTGAGTTTAAATGAAAGTTCATAAAAGTAGAATTAAAAAAATAAATATTTTGGTTCTACATTATACATCCATGAAAGAACATAAGATATAAGATTATATTTGAGCAGGCTAAAATTGCCTTCTTTGAAAAAAATTAAATAAAATGAAATGGTTTATTTGTGCATGAATATAAATATTTAAATTATATAAAGTTTATTAAATTATTGTAATTATATGCAAATAATACATGAATAATATTGTCACTTCATTATTATTGTACTCTAGAAATATTTTACATATAAGCATGGATGTCTTTGAATGTATTAAAAGATAATATATGTTAATGAGTTTAAGATTATGCAGGAAGAGATGATTATAAAACCCTAAAATGACCTAATATATATGTTGTAAATTTAATATGTAAAATAGCATAATGTATGTGTGCAAAAAGTCTTAGTTAATGGGAATACACATAAACAAAGACAATAATAGATTATGTATGTGAATTAATCAATACACACACAACCCTCTGATTATTATGGACTTTAGAGATGACAAATTAATTTCTAATTGTAGTTAATTCTTTTGTTATATTTATTTATATCTATTAATTTCACATGTGAATAAAAGTTAAGTTTGATTTGTGTTTACTCTATTAAATAAAATATTAGTTAAAATTTATCATTGCTACCCATCTGGTATAACAAGAATATCCCAGAATACAACAGAATAGTGCAGATCATCAGTAATAAAGTCTGTTTAGATTAGTAGCAGGAGAACCTGTGCAAACAAGTAGAATGCATATTTAGACAAATTGTAGAATTTATAAACTTAAAAAATATCACTGCTAAATAGAACAAATTCATAAACATTCATGAATTTGATGCAAATAATACTTTGGCTTGGAAAATTCATGTTGAACATGTTGAAAAATACTTATTTATTAATAAAATTGATGACAAAAAAATTAAAATGGCTACACTTTTGTGATTCTCTGGGAAAGATATACTTCAAGTGGCAATCAACTTTGTGATTCCAAGACTTCTCAAAAAGTTCCATATCAGAAGTTAAAGAATGTTTAATGCTTACTTTGTTCCAACAACAAGTAAATTTGTGGCATAAGTAAGATTCATGAATAGTAAACAGTTACCTTGAAAGAAATAGTGGAAATATGATATAGCATTGAAAATACTAGTGAAAAAATGTAATTTTGATATTGACTTGGAAGATAGGTTTTTGTACCAATTGTTATGAGGAATAGCAAATGATAATTTCAGGAAAGTTCTATTGAGTGAGCCTGATTTAAATTACAAATTTGTGATAATGCTTTAGAATTTCAAGCTATTACATATGCAGATAAGATCCCAATTACTGTAAATAAAAGAGAAGCCAATATGTTGAGCTGCTGGAGTTCAAATGACATTTTTATCAGTACTGTTGTGGTGGAAAGGCCACATAAAAAAAAGTTGCAGATATAGAAAAGTTTGCCAAAATAAAGATAAGAATATTCAAACCAAGTTTAGACTATAAATTGAGGGGAGAGAGTGTAAGAAAAAAATATTAAGAAAATAAATAATAAAAATTATTATATTTGTATGGGTATTACTATCTGTAAAAAGAAAACCACCAAGGAAATGGATAATGGAACTGGATTATCTTTCTTACCATAAAAAGATTCCCCAAATATTAAAAAAAAAAATAAATAAAGTTAACACTTTAGAATATAGATATAGTATCTATAGACATAAATGGGAATAATATATATATATGTAAAAATGTAACTGCACCAATTAAATTAAATTCCATAGTTAAATTTTTACTATTGTATATAGTTAAAAGAAACTAGTCTATATTAAATAGAAACTGGATTAGGCTGCTAAATTTGAATAAAGAAATAGAATGAAGGTAATTTACAATGGTGTTGTAAGTCAGTGTAAGCTATCAGTGCTGGTAAAAATGACAATAACATCAAGAGTATGAAATCTATAGCAAGGTCATACATGTGATAGCTTAACATGAGCCAGGAAATTAAGAAGATAGTGAAGAATTGCTCAGAATGTCAATCTACTCCTAATAAACCTAAAAAAAAAGTTGATATCCTAGCTCATGTTTATTCAACTCTATACATGATCATGCCAATCCCATGAATGGCTACATCTTTTGTAATTGTTATAAATTCCTACTTTAAATAGGCTGAATATAAGTTATAAAAATACTAGTACAGGGTGTACTATAAATGCATTGAAACAAATTTTCACAAGTTAGAGAAAACATAAAACTGTCATGACTGATAATGGAACCAGTTTTTTATCACAACTGTTTAAAGACTTTTTAGCTGATAATGGAATATGCCAATTTTATCAGTCATGCTATTTTGAATCAGATGATCTAGTTGAAAAGTTGCAATAACTTAAGCAGACATTTAATCCATGCAGAGTATAAATAAAGCATTATGAGATGCAATGCTTTTTCAACATTTTACATTTTGTATATCAACAAAAAAAGAAACTGGCAGAAATTCTTAATGCATCAAAAATTTCCACACATATTTCAAAGTTACTCCCAACTAATAATATAATTAGAGAAAACCTTTTAGATCATGAAAAATTTAAAGTCAGTGAATTAGTTTGTATATATGAGATATTGTAAGAAAAATAATTTCTGGGAGTGATACTAAAATTATTGGCGAACCAAATCAAATTAATGAACTTGGAAAATAAAAAAAATTAAAGAGACACATAAACCATGTACGATCTTGTTAGGGTGTAATATCAGAATAAGACAATGTCAAATCAAAATCAGTGAATAAAAAATTTGTTTTGCTAAAAAGGTCTACTTCTTCATTGGCACAGAATAAGAAAATGCTTACTGATAACTAGACAGAGGAAATTAATATATCTGGAAATACAGGTTTAGTTGATAATCAAGTTAATGTGACTGTGAAAGATTTATGTTCTAAAAATTCTGAACAAGGAGAAAAATATCTACCACTAACAAGAACTTCCCAGACTGTCAGTGATCTCTAAAGTTACAAGACTACTTTCTGTAACTTAAATTTTTTTTATAGTTAGGGGAGAAGTGGACTGTCTGTGCAAGCACAAGTATATATGTGAAATGCAATTAAGTTCATTAAATTATTGTAATTACATACGGACAGTAGATGAATAAAATTTCCTCTTTATTATTATTGTACTATGGAAAATTTATCTATGACACTGATACCTTTAAATATCTTAAAAATAATATATGCTAATGATGACAATTATACAGGAACTGTCTAATATAAAACCTGGAAATGATCTAATATGTATGCAGAAAATTCAACATGTAGTGATCAGCATAGTATTAAAATATATATGTATGTCTGAAAGAGGCCTTAGTTAATGGCAATAGATAAACAAAACTATACTAGATTGTTAGGCATTGAAATAGTCAATTCATACAAATTGTTGGTTATTATGGCTATAGAGATTACAAAGCAATTTCAAATTACAATTAATTCTTATGTTAATTTTTATCTACTAATTTTGCATATGAATAAAGATGTGTCATTAAGTTAGATTTATTTACTTAATGAAAAAGAGAAGAATAACCCTGAAATAATCTGCAACAAGCCTTGTCTCCATCCAAGAGCATGAGAGTCTCTGTCTTTATGTTTTATTCTGACTTAAAAAATTATTAGAAAAAAATGACAAATTTATTCTGTGAAGAAACCTGAAAATATTCTATTGCAAAAATTGAAAAATTTGACTTTGTGTCAATGGAGAAACTTACAAAAAAAAAACAACATGGAAAAAAAATGAAATTTAGAACTGCTCAAGAATTCCCCAAAAGAACCTAAATCCATAGTAAAAAATACTTTATTGTGCACATTATATTTAAATTTATAGATGTTTTAAATAAAGTAATAATTGGTAATAATTAATAATATTGTGTTTTTTCTTTATACTATTTTCCTCCAAAATTATAAAGTGTTTTACCTAATTTAAAATTTTTATCTTTGTTAGATAATTTTTTTAATATAAATAGTAATTGATCATATTAAATAATTTTTATTAATTTAATATTTTCTTTTGAAATATGGTTTTCTGTTTATTTGATTTTCTCTCCAAAATTATAAATTTTTAACTAATTTAAGATTTCCTTATCTCTAATTGTGAAAAGTTGTTATTCACCTTTAGATATTTAAAAGGAAATAACTCCATAACAATACAAGTTAAGTAATTTAATAAATAAAAATCAACTGGTTAATCATTTTTACATAAAATTATATTTGATAATATTGTATAAATTTAAATTATCATATTATCATGTCATTTTTTAATTTTTTAATTACTAGATAGTTTATTAAATAGTTTTTAAAATATTCTAGTGTTAATGTATTTATTTCTCCAGATATCTGTTCCATGAATGGGTAATGTATGTGACTTGATTTTATTACAGATTAGTGTATTAAGGGAGTTTAATTTATTCTAATAAAATTATTTAAAATATAATAAGCTGTTATATTTATTTTTTCTTGTTTACAGTCAGCCTCTAGAATTTTAAAATCTTGAGCTAGCTCTAGAATGCAATAATAGTTAGTTATATGGATCTAGAGATTTATAATTGTTTGTATATCCAGATGACAACTCTGACTAATCCAAAGTTGTCAATTTAAAGTCTATTCACTATATTTTGTTTTTTTATTAAAAATTAAGTTATAATAGGCTAGTACACTCATGGTACCATAAGGCCAGAGCAGTGTCCCAGCATTATTTTTTATTATTAGTGATAGATTACCACTTATATATATGCAACCAAATAATTGTATATAATGCCCAAGGTTTGGCAATAGCTAGATAATTAGCCTTTTTATAATGTATCTCTTTTAAATTTAGTCACAAGAAGTTGGCTGATGACTGTTAATTATTGATGTGGTTGTTTTTATATAATGCTGGTGATATAGTTTATAATTTATTATTATTATTATTATTATTATTGTTGTTGTTGTTGTTGTTGTTGTTGTTCAATACTAATGCTGGTTTTCTGCTCTTATTCACTGTATTCATTTTATGCTTGTTGTTCATTGTTTTTGTTTATTCAATGGGGATGATCATGCATTCCCTTTTCCCCATGTTACCTTAACTCTCCATACCATTACAATATATATAATAAAATCTATATTAACATTTATTTCAACATATATAACTCTCTAAAGAAGTTAAAAGTATTACTTGCAGAATTTTAAGAAAGATGTTATTCTTTCACATTCTCACACCTATAATAAAAAGCTTTCTGGGTATAAATCCATATAAAACTTGGGTATAAAGCAAAGGATGACTTTTTTGATTTAAAGGCCCCCAACAAAAGAGCTATTATGAGAAAAACTTGCTTTACCTCAAGAATTTTCAATTAGAAGTAAGTGAGAATTTCTTAGTAACAGCAAAAGTTAAAATATTTCACCATTTAATGGATATTATTTTCTCATATCTATAGAATAATATCCATATAAACATTTAATTCAACATAGACAACTCTCTGGAGAAGCTAAAAATATTATTTGCAAAATGTCAAGAAAGATGTTATTCTTTTACATTCTCACACCTATAATAAATAACTTTGGTTTTAAATCTATATAAGAACTTAGGTTTAAAGTAAAAGAGGATCCTTTTGCTTTAAAGATTCACAACAAAAGAAACTATTATCAGAAAAATTTTCTTTGCCTCAGGAATTGTGAATTAGTAGCAATTGATAGTTTCTTAGTATAGTTTCTTAGTAACAACAAAAGTTAAAGTGTTTTTCTATTTAATGGAAATTATTCATCATGTCTATAATAAAATGCATATAAACATTTAATTCAATATATATATATATATATATATATATATATATATATAATGAGTGTCAATAGCTCTTAACAAGTTTTTTCTGAAAATCCCTATCCCCAGACTGGTTTCTAGCTGCTGACTATCATCAGTGAAGGGCTAGGATATTCAGACATTAGATCTAAAAATACCAGCTCAAACCTAGAATTTATCTAATAGTTAACTATTAAGTAGAAAATCTGAAATTTTCAAACATTCGTATGTCTTCAAATCCAGCTATCTAACAAATAGTCATATGGGACAGAACTAAGTTCAGATACACCATATATTAGTAGTTTTAGCAATATAACATTGCCAAAGCCTCAGAGAGCAAAATTTAGTTCAGTCCCATATAGCTATTTAAATTAGATAGCTGAATTTGAAGATATATAGTTGTCTGAAAATTTCATGATTTTCTACTTAATAGTTAACTATTATATAAATGCTGGGTTTGAGCTGGAATTTTTAGATCTAAATATCCTAGCACCTCACTAACAACAGCTATCAGGTAAAAATCAGTTTGGAGATAAGGATACTCGGAAAAGCTTGTTAAGAGCTATTAACACATTTGTAATACAAGCTTATTAAATTAAGTCATGTGGTGTATGAGTTGATTCCCTTGCATATATATATATATATATTGTGCCCAATTCATGCAAGGGAAGTGGATATCCCTTGCATATATATATATATATATTGTGCCCATTTCAATTTAGCCAGTGGCTAAATTTGTAGTCATGTGCATGAAAGGAAATATGGAACCAAAAATCATCATCACATTTTATATAGGAAAGAAAGCTGTAGGGCACCTAAGTTTAAATCCTACAGGGTCAAGTTCCTAAAGCCTAAGACAGAAGAAGAATGGGGAAAACAGTTATGTTCTTTATTTGTTTGTGTTGACAAAACTGAAAAAGAGTAGTACATACCTTTTAATTATTCAATAGTTCTTTTTAAAAGTAAGGTTACAACACATATAGGCAGTTTTGTCTGTGGACAAGCTATTTAGTTTGTCATTTTCATATTTCAAATATTAACTTTCTTCAAAATTAATCTACACTTGCTAATTTCTATTTTTATTCTCTATTTCTATTTTGTTTTCTATAGTTATAATTTGGGTTTAAAAGTTTTAAGGATTTAATTTTAGACATTAAAAGTATAGTTTTTAAAAAGCATTCAGATTATTTTAATAGTCCAGTTTTTATAAATGATTTGAATGACAGAGTGTGTGGGGGTATATTGCATAAATAAATCTACAGCTACACATATTGAAAAAAAGACAATTCTGTTAAATTATTTTTTTTACTCAAAGGTTTTGTTGCTATAAAGACTTTTGTTTGTATCTGTATTTCTTAAAACTCAGAAGTCCAGCTGAAAATTTTCACATCAATGAGATGAGATTTCATAGTAGTGTGAAATTTGTCAGTAGGATGAGAAAAAAACATTAAGATGATTTTCCTCCAAAACAGAATTTGTCCAAAAATCATGTTATTGTGAATTCATTATTTTTTTGCCAGCAGTTAAAGAAAAATCACACAGTCTAATTAGATAAGTTGACTAAAAATAAAAAAAAAGAAATGTATAAAAAAGCCTGGAAAGTCAATTAGAAAAAGAGAATTTTAAATATTGAAACTGGGGAAAAGACAAGCTTTAAATTCTGCAAGATATCAATTTGAAATCTTTTTTTTAATATAATTTTTTTTTGAAGATTGATATAAACCAAATGGCAGGTTAAAATCTATATATATATTTCATCTGTCTATCAGACTGCCATTGGCCAACACATCATATAAAAAAATTGACTGAAGAAAAAGTATTCTACACCTTATGATTGTTTGGGGAGAAATAATATTGAAGATGACTGACTGCTCCTCCATATTTTAAATAGAAGGAAACATTCACCTGCATTTAAAAGCTGAATGAAAATAAATAATCTGCTGATAAGTATTAAACCATGCAAGTTCAGATTCCAGTAACTGAGTTTAAACCCCAGCAAAATTATAAATATGAGAACAACAGATATCCTCCATCTACTAGAAGAATTATGCTGAACAGGAAAAGAAGAAACAGTTCCAATGCCAAATTGTTCCTACTGAAGCAAATAACTTCATCATCATCACCATAAAAGAATTACAAGCCTCAAGTCAAGCAAAAGAAAGACTGTTCCAGTGAACCATGGAAATTGGTCATATACCCATGGTACAGATTGGTATGTGTTTGCTGCAAAATGTATAGACATTTAACAAGCCAAGTTTGAACTCTTGGAAGCCTCAACAAAAGAAAAGAGACTGGTAATATGAATTTTCATTATATATTTTTCTTTTATGATGTCAGGAACTATTAGAAAATTTTTTAGCAATAAAGTTTTATCTTTTCTTATGTCTGAACTCTGAGAACTAAAATCAAGTTAAACCAAGAATTTCTTCAGTAATAATAGCTATAAGCTTGATTAAGATTTTATGTCTGCTAAAATTATTATACCTGCTTATTGGTGAATTTTGTTTTCTAAAGGGTATTATTGTATATTAATCTAAATTTATGAAATGTTTGTTAATATGTAAAAGATTTTTTTTGTATTATTATTTGTTTTGAAATAATATGTTAGTTATAAAGGGGATCAACACACACATACACAGTAATATAACAATACTTGTCATATGTATATAATTGCATATGAATGTGAGAATAATAGGCACACAGCATTAAAAATATTAGATCATGTTTTTTTTAGTTAATGAGTAGCAATCTCAATAGCTTAGAGAGAAGAGAGGTAATTCAAAACTTGTTTCTGGAAATTTTTTTCTTTTCGATTTAACTAACACTTTTTCTAATTAATCATTCTACTTTATATGTTAAGTTTAGATGTATAAAGATCTAAAAGTATGTGTGTGCAAAGAGTGTTTATTTTTTTTTATAGGAAATATGATAAACACTGGATATTATCATTAACAGGAAAGGGGGAAGAATTTAATATTAATCTTATGAGTTTAATATAATAACTTATAACTATTAGTCATATAAATTTTCATTTCTATCTTTAAATTGTATGTATATGTTAGTAATGCAGTAATAAATGTTAATTTTTTTATTAAATGAGGCATATATTTTCATTAAGAGTATTCTTTATTAGTTGTGCTCATTCATCATCACTGGTGAATATTAACTGTTTAAGTTCTAATTAGATATACTAAAATTAGCCAAATAGTTATGAATTTCTAAAAACTAAATTTTATGTTAGGCTTAGTTCTAAAGCTGTGGCTGGAAGTACCAGCCTCGTCATCATCACGTTTTCAATTAATGAGCTAGATAAATATTTAAAGGCCATAAATAAATAGTGATTTCAAGGTATTATAATAACCACCATTCCATCATCTACATCATTCAAGGATGAGTGAATTGTCACCCTAAATTAATAGTGTAATATGAGCTAGTAAAACTTATGAAGGTATTAAAACGCATTTGTCATATTAAAATCTAGGAGATAATTTCTGTCTGATGAATTTTATATACACCACTATAGCTTAAGAATGTTTTGTGTTTATCTTAATATTAGTGCATATGGTGATATGGGTCTAAAAACAAAAATCCTACATTTTGTTAGAAATAAAGTACCAAAAAGGTTTAAACCCAGTACATTTGAAAAGGTTATAGAATATAATTTTGTCTAGGTTTAGATAACCTAGTGGCACCCTGATAGACCATATTCACTTATTATTCACTTAGATATTATTTATAATACTTCAGTCATATACACTTTAATGCAATTAATTTTCTTAATAACTTCTTTATTTTCTTACAGTTTCGACTGTCCAGCAGTCTTCTTCAGAGCTACAAGATTTGAATAATACAAATACATAATTATCATTTTACATATATATGTATAAATCTTATATAAAGCAAATATATATATATATATCTCCATCATTTTACACACATATATAAAACACACACATATATACATATATATCAAAATATACACATATATTTTCTTCATATATATATGTATATATGTGTGTGTTTTATATATGTGTGTAAAATGATGGAGATATATATATTTTTGATTTATATAAGATTTATACATATATATGTGAAATGATAATTATGTATTTGTATTATTCAAATCTTGTAGCTCTGAAGAAGACTGCTGGACAGTCGAAACTGTAAGAAAATAAAGAAGTTTTTAAGAAAATTAATTGCATTAAAGTGCATATGAGTGAAGTATTATAAATAATATATATGATTATATAAAGATATGCAAAAAAAGTGAAGGAGAAAAATATTCACTTAGATGTTCACTTAATATAAAACCAAAAGATAAAAGTGGGTAAAATTTATTGTTGGATTTATTGAGGAAATATTTTTATTGGGTCACCAATGTACTCTCCCACTTGATGTTATTTCAGGAGTTATAATGCCTTAATAGTTTATTTAAGTTACAATGTGTTCCTACTTGTTTATTGAGGATACAATGGCTGCCTAACTAGGGTTTGAAATAGGCCAGATACTAGATAACTGAAATGACTCATTTCTAATCATTAATATTATGATATTATTTTGCCATCTTGAAGTTGATTTATATGTATCTCATCATCATTTTTCTCCCTCAAGACACAGACATTATATATTGTGAGAATATTAAGTGGACATGATTTTTTGGCTACAATGTATTAAAAATCTTAGGTAGAAATTAATTTTAATTAAGTTACAATGCCCTTTTGATTGATAAGTAATATTTTGGCTACAATGTATTTTGGTTTCATTGATTTTAAGGACAACTTGTTTGAATTAATATTTGAGTTACAATGTTTAAATTAAACATTAGTCACATTAATATATATATATATATATATATATATATATATATATATATATATATATATATATATATATATATATATATATAAAATTTAAAAAAAAAAAAAAAAAAAAACATATTAATTTTTTTTATATAAAAAAAAAAAAATTCTATTAAAAACAATAAAAAAAATAAACTTTTTTTCCCCCCAAAAAAAAACAAAAAAATAACCAACCCAAAAAATAAACCCCCTCTTTAATTCCTTTATGTTTCCAACCATCTCTAAAAAAAAATAAAATTTTTTCATAAAAATTATGAATATTCAACCAAATGAAGAAAAAAAAAGAAAGCATGTAAACAAAAAACCACCCCCCACAACAACCCCCCCCCCCCCCCCATCTAACTAAACCATACAAAAAAATTTTTTTAAAAACACCATCAAACACCAAAATAATAACCAACCCCAACAACAAAAAAAAAAAAACCATGAAAATATTAAAAAGGCAAAATAAAACAAAAAGAGGGAAAACAGCAAACTTCCCCTTATTAAAAATATTTTTTTATAAAAATCTTTTAAAAAATTTTTTTTTTTTAATATTGGTTATTTTTAATTTTATTTATTAATTATAAAGAGTGTCCCCACCCCTCTCCCTCCCCCCTCCTTTTATACCTGTGTGGAGGTGTGGTGAGAACCAAACAAAAAGTCAGAATGTGATTAAAAAGTTTTTAACACGGATGAACCCGCAAAATATGTATTTTATATATATATAAACTTGGATAGAGTGCTTTTCACAGAAATAACATAATATTAAAATGAAATTTACTTATGTGTTTGAAAAAAAAAAGACTTTTAATAGATAAGTTTTACTAGTTCTTACATATGGATCTCCAGCTTAAATACTTGAGAGAAAACAGTACAGAGACATAATATTACTCAACAAAGTATAGGCAGATGTTTTTTGGGAGTAACAAGAAGAGATTGAAAGCAAAATATATGGATGATAAAACAAACAGATATAACTGATATCATTGAATAAATTAAGACTTAAAAGGGATTGAGCTGGTTATATTGCTAAAACAAATGATAACAAACAAATAGTTGCATTTTTAAACTGCAGCTTAAGAAATTATAAAAAATTTAAAGAGACTCACACGTGAGCTGAATGGGTGAAATAAGGAATTTCCTGGTATAATGTGGAGATATGCTATGAATAATAGAAACTGGATTAAATATGGAGAGATTTTTATTCTGAAGTGGATCAGTAATGATTAAAAAATTATATTTATCATGGTAAAATATGTATTATATGTAGTTGCTAACTATTTGAAATTATCAATGATAACAGAGATATGCTACTATTGCAAAAAAAAAAAAAAAAAAATGGAGATAATTTTTTTAACAATGCTTTAATAATGGTATGGCAGTAAATTCTAATAAATTTAAAATGGCAATACATAGAAATAAAAGTACTTCAATTAATGGTAACTATAATATTAATAGACATTGGGACCTAAGAATAATTTTTAGTAACAACTGCATTCCTAATAATCACTTCATTAGTTTAATAATATCAGTATATGTTGTATTGAGAAAGCTAATTAAAACATAGTTAAATATTATTAAACACGCCAGGCATTGTTAGCGGAGAGGTCATCGCATCCGCCTTGCAAGCAAGTAGTTGGTTGCAGACGATTGTGGGTTCGCGTCCCGGCCGATGCTATGACATATGAGGGGGGAAAAAATATTATTAAATGCTAACATTATTTTATTTAAAGTATTTACTATATGAATCTGAATTGTGCAATCTTTGAATTAAAAACATAAAGGATTTATTTTAAATTTCTCAAATATATTGATTCAGATAATTAAAAAAAAAGTACGAGATCATATCTGCATTAATAAATTTAATACTTCCATGGTTTAGAAAATTATTAAGCAGAAAATTTTTAAAAATTATATACATTACATATATTATTTTAACCATTTTATTATCTTATGCATTCAATTGCTCACATAGTTGCAATCATAGTATTGTCTGGGTTAGTTCTCTGAATTTTAAGTATTTAAAATTAATATTAAACGCCCCCAAAGCAAAAAGTTAATGATGTTGAAATTCTAACAAACCTTAAAAAGGCCAATAAATACTTTCTTTATATAATAAAATGAAAATAAATGACTTATTTCCGTAAAAAAAAAAAAAAAAAGAGTTGTGTACTGAGGCTAATCAAATATTCATTAAGAATGAAATTCTAAAAAAGGAAAAAGAAATACAGATTAAAACAACTTTGTTCCGTAAACTGCTAAAAATTATTTCACAATATATAGAGGGTATGAGCACAGACTTTTACCTGACCCACCACTCTCCACACTATCTCATAACACTGATACACCTGAACACACATATGTCGAAAAGATAAATAATCGCCAATATACGTATTTCATGCTAAACCAGCAATCATCAGTTGGTCCAGATTACCATCTCCACACATATATGCTACAAGTGCTTAGATATATATTAAGATAGCAAATCCTCCTACTTTAATGGACAGGCTTCAATCTACTCCACCCTCCAACTCTTCAACTGTCCATCCAATTGAAAATCTGATGATGGAAAGCTCAAAGGCCACTCTGAGGCCGAGATTATTGTCACATGTTGACCTAAGGTCAATCTGACCCCTCATATTAGAGATGTCTGCCTATCCCTTGTATATGTATTTAATGGATTACGTCCTGTACATGAGGGGTCAGATTGACCTTAGGTCAACATGGGTGTGACAATAATCTCGACCTCAGGGTGGCCTTTGAGCGTTCCATCATCAGATTTTCAATTGGATGGATAGTTGAAGAGTTGGAGTGTGGAGTAGATTGAAGCCTGTCCATTAAAGTAGGAGGATTTTCTATCTTAATATATATCTGAGCACTTGTAGCATATATGTGTGGAGATGGTAATCTGGACCAACTGATGATTGCTGGTTTAGCATGAAATACATATATTGGTGATTGTTTATCTTTTCAACATATGGGCATTCAGGTGTATCAGTGTTATGAGATAGTGTGGAGAGTGGTGGGTCAGGTAAAAGTCTGTGCTCATACCCTCTCTATTACATATAGACACAGGTGTATATAAGCCTGTGTATTTCAGATATTACATATTAGAGATGTCTGCCTATCCCTTGTATACGTATTTAATGGATTATGTCCTGTACATGAGGGGTCAGATTGACCTTAGGTCAACATGGATGTGACAATAATCTCAGCCTCAGGGTGGCCTTTGAGCGTTCCATCATCAGATTTTCAATTGGATGGATAGTTGAAGAGTTGGAGTGTGGAGTAGATTGAAGCCTGTCCATTAAAGTAGGAGGATTTGCTATCTTAATATATATCTGAGCATTTGTAGCATATATGTGTGGAGATGGTAATCTGGACCAACTGATGATTTCTGGTTTAGCATGAAATACATATATTGGTGATTATTTATATTTTCGACATATGTGTGTTCAGGTGTATCAGTGTTATGAGATAGTGTGGAGAGTGTTGGGTCAGGTAAAAGTCTGTGCTCATACCCTCTCTATTACATATATAGACACAGGTGTATTTCAGATATCACAATATATAGTAATTATTTTTTTAAAAACTGAAAAGATATATTTGTCAGTGAAAGATATAAAGAATGCATATGAAAATTTTAGCAAAGGATTTATCTAAAAAAAACATTTTCTGCAATTAAGAGATGGTAATATAGATTTAAAAATTGATAGGATCTTAAAAATATCAAAATATATTTAAATATCTGTTCATTTAGATTTGAATACTGACCAGTACTGTATGGTGCATACAGATATTAATATGTTCTTTTTTGGAGATATTATTGCACTATGTTTTCCATAATTGTTCTACTATATGCTCTTTTATTGTTAATTATTTTTATTGATATCTTAATGTATATAATTTTTAAATTGAATTGTACCATATATATATATACACAGACACACTTTAACTCAAGCTAATAAAATATAATATCTTTTTGTATAATATAGAATGATGCAAGGATAAAAAAGATTTAATAAAAACTATTATTTTTTAAAATTTTATAAACAATTAGCAAGATATTTTTTAAAGTACTACGTTATAGACAACGTCAGATAAATTCAGCAAATTTACAATAAAAAGGATATATACATTGTACAGGCTTACACCTGCATTTATATATATAATATATGCGGGATTCGAACTCAGACTTTCACATGACTTACAATTCTCAGTGCCATCTTATATTGCTGACCCAATTGATGTGTGTGATCAGTTGGGTCAGCAATATAAGATGGCACTGAGAGTTGTGAGTCATGTGAAAGTCTGAGTTCGAATCCCGCATATAATAAAAAGGATATTAAAATATCATCGGGAAATATTTTATTTTATTTATTTGAAACTTAATACAAATTTTGTTACTTTTAGAACCGATATATATATATACATATATGTGTGTCTGTGTGTTTTTTTTAATAGTTATTTATGATAATAGTCAAAAAAATATTATCTTATGGATGTTTTTGAAATGTGTTTGCTTTTGCAATTTATTAATTTCATCATTTTAATAATCATATTATTAATGTGTCTGTGTGTTTTTTTTTAATAGTTATTTATGATAATAGTCAAAAAAATATTATCTTATGGATGTTTTTGAAATGTGTTTGTTTTTGCAATTTATTAATTTCATCATTTTAATAGTCATATTATTAATGATTATTTAAAGAAATCTTGAAATCAACATTATCATTTTCAATCATTATTGATCCATTAAAAGATGAAGGTGTCTCCAAGTTCATCTTCTTTGATCTCTAGTCTTTCTTTGCCATATTACTCCAACACACTTTCTTATTTTATCCATCCATCTCACATGTGGTCTCTTTCTAGGTTTTTTGCAATCTTTTGGAATCCAATTTCAGATTTCAACTGTCCAATTATTATCACTACCTTTAGCAATATGTTCAGTCCAACTCCATTTCAGTCTCTTAATTTATTCAATAATGTTAGTCACACCTGTTTGTTCTCTCACACATGTATTTTGTTTTTGAACTCTTCTTGTTAATCCTAACATGCATCTCTCCATATTTCATTAACTGATCAGAAATCTCTGCATTGTTCTTCTGTTAAGTGTCCAAGTCTCAGGTCTATAAGTAAGAACTGGTAAAATACATTTATTTAAAATATTCCTTTTCTAATACATAGGCACATTTCCTTTTAATATTGTTATTTCTACCGACAGCATTACAACCAAAATCCTGTTCATTTGACTAAGATATTTGCAGTTGTTAACTTCTTCTGACTCATTATAATCAATTTTTATTTTCTTTTTTTGAAAGAATCCATTGAATATTACTTTAAACTTTTTAACATTTATTTTTTTATTTTCATCTGATAACTCTTAAAACATTTCCAGAAGCTCTAAAGCATTATTTGTAAAAATGACTACATCATGAGCTAAATAATTTTCATTTACTTTTATTTCCTTAGTTTCCCATTTTAATCCACAAAATAGGTCTTGTAAACCTGTTGTAAAAAATGTTGAACATGGAGTCACCCTGTATTATATCCTTTTCAATGTTAATCTTGCTAGTATCATTATGTAATCTAATTGTTCTGTTGCATTTTTATAAATATTTTTCAGAATATGATAATATCCGAATCTGTACCTTGATGACCCAATGCTTTAATCACTGAAGAAATATTTATAAAATCAAATGTCTTTTCATAATCTACAAATCCAAAGCATAATGACAACTCATATTCATTGGTCTTTTCTATAACTTTCTTCAATACTTGGATATGATTCACTGTATTAAAACCATTTTTAAATCCAGCTTGTTCTTTTGGTTGGTTAAAATCCAAAGGTTGCTGTAGACAAGTTGTAATTATTTTGGCAAAAATATGTATAGAACTAATAAAAGACTAATGGGTTTGTAATTTCTAATATCTTCTTTATCTTTTTTAAATATTAATATTAATAATGCATTTTCCCAATCATTTGGTTAACTTTGTCATTTAGATATTTGGTATTTAACTTTACAAAAAAAAAAAATTATATTTCTTCATTTGCTTCTTTTAAAATATCGATTATAATTTAGTCATTACCTACAAGTACTATGTCTTCTGAATTGCCCAAGATTTTAAATAAGGTGAGAAATTAAATTAAATCTTGAAACAATATAATTGTTTAATTATAATTACAATTATTTCCAGTGATTTTTTAAATGGTTTATTATAATAGACCAATTCGAAAGTCAAAATAAATTGAAATGTAAATATAATTTATTTAAAAGTACATAATTATAGGCTTACCGCAGTTAATGAAATAAATAATCCTCTTTGTTGTGTTGGTAGAAATTCTGAATAAAGTGTTAAACTAAAAAAATAATAATAATCGCATATATATTAATACAAATACTAGATTAGCCAAAAATTACTTTATCGTAAAAGTAGTATATTGCCATAATATTCTATCAGTTGAAATTATAAAAAATAAAATTAAACGTTTACAAATAAATAAAACAACAATATTATAATAAACTAAGTCATTAAAACAAAATTAATAATAATAATAATAATAATAATAATAATAATAATAATAATAATAATAATAATAATAATAATAATAATAATAATAATAATAATAATAACAAAATTAATAATAATAATAATAATAATAATAATATCAGGTAAAATAACGTTTGGCTCATCATATTACGTCAAATAGATCTATAATTGAACAAAGTAACAGACATTGATATGAGTTAACTATCAACAGCAAGGTCACATAACCTTTCATGTTTACTACTATGCTTTCAAAAGAAATTTTCTTCGTACTATTCTAAAGCCATCAATTGTAAACTTGAGTAATTAATGAATGTCAGATGGTATAATGCTATAATATTCTTATCCCCAGACTAATTTCTAGTTTTAATTTGTCAGTGAAAATAGAATTTAAAGCTGGAACAAATACAATCATGTATCTGACAGTCATCTTTTACTTCTTCATACTATTCAAGCTAAATAGCCCTAAATTCAAATAAACCCTAAGGTCATGAACTTACTTGCATAATTATATTTATTTGACACTTTTATGCCAATTATATTCACCTTTTATCCTTTGGTTAAGAAGTTAATAACAACAATAATATCACATAAAAAAATCAAGTGATTTTTATATGTTCCCAAGAACAGTTCTATATAATAATGAGAGTTAGCTTAAATTTAAAGCCTTTGGGTTTTTTTTTTTTATTTCAGACGATTAATTTGAATAGAATAAAGAAATAAAATATGGCATCTGAATGCGCAAGTGACTAGCTTTATTAATGAAGACAAAAGTCAAAAACAGTCTTTGGATGGGAATATTATAATACTGTAGTATCTGACTTATGCGATTTTCTGAAGTTGAATGTAATTGTCTCTAGAAAAAAAAGAAATTGCTCTTAAACGAATATGAATAAACATTTAAGAAATCATATAATATTGTTGCTTCTATTAATCTTCTTAGATAGATGGTAGAAAAGATTTACAATTGGCATGAGATTGAGGTCTCTAAAATAGTGTCTATCAGATTTGGATTTTATAGTTTTAGGAGTTTTTTTAAATTTCAGTTATTAGCTTGAACAGGATAAAGAATAAAAACGTAAGTTCACTGATTCCAGTTTTGAATCCTTGACTTCATAGAAGAAGGGAAATGTCAGAAAGCTGTCTGATAACAGAGGTATTATAGTAGTATGAGGAAATTACAGAACTATACTATCTAAGGTATATTGATTACCTAAGCTTTCAGGTCTAGATTACTTGTTTTTGAATGGATTAATAGAATCATAATGAAATTTAATATGGTTTTGTTGTATTTTTGTAAAAATTGCATACAAGTTAGTGCACTCCAGAAAAACTAGAATTTATTCATTGTTTTTAGATTGTGTACTGATAACTGAAATTTTTAATTAAAGGATTAACATAATGGCGATCGATAAAATTTCAAGAAATATTTGCTGATTGCAAATATTTCTAGATAAGAGACCTTACCTTGTTGGAGAAGGCAATTAATTGTCACAGTTATCAGAAAGCTATAAAAAGAGTAGTAACAAGTACATCAGGCCATTCTAGTGCATCTCCAGTTGACTTTCCTGATCAATTCCAGTAGGAGAGATCTAGTGTCAGTGCTTCAGTTAATGTCCAGTACTAGTGGAAATGTAGTTCATGGGTATAGCTTAATAGGCCCACAGAGATTGGGAGACCGTAGCCTGAGGAAACCGTCCGGATACCAGCTAAATGAAGAGTTGAGTTTCCAGCAGTTTTCAAGTAGATTTACTGGTGGACTGTTGCAAAGATGGAAGCTGTAAGGAGCTTAAAGTCAGTTGCATTGCTATACTATGAAGTGTTCTTGTGCAGCTAAACTGGACTGGGGCCAAAGGGTATGTAACAGAGCCCATTGTGAACCATTTTTGTAGCATCCAGTCTGAAAGTTCATTGAGGGAATTAAACATTAGTGAACTGTAAAGATAGTCTTGTTGCAGACTATTCACTATTCTGATTATTTAAAATTGTGTTTTTTTTACGTATATATTCATTTGCTGGTGCCCAGTCATAGTTGTGGACACAGCAGGTTTATCATTTTCTTAATCTATTAATTGTTTTTATTGAAGTGATAAATGAGTTGATGCTGATTTGAATCTATTCCAGCTTAAATACTGTCTTGAGTTCCTACTTTTCACATTAAATAATAAAGTTTTCAACAAAATTTACATTTACATATAAAATAGGTACAAAATAAAATGCTCTTACAAGTTCAAAACTAGATGACAAAAAATGAATTTATCTCCAAAGAAATTGTGTTTTCATTTCATTTTCACATTAAAAGTATAAATTTAATAATTTAAATGTGTGTGCAGTAAAAAACATAACAGATTGTATTATTTAATCTTTATTTTAATAAAGTTAGTACATTTAAAACGTGTTAATGTCATATTCATAATAGTCAAATTATAAATACTCCAATGATTGTCAATTATTTAGTATTAGAAATCTATTTGTGTGAATTGTCAAGAATCAAAGGTGCATAAATAAGCAGACATTAGAACATTTGAATATCGGAATAATTGTTTATGTTAAGTTCGAAGCCGATAAGAAAGAGAATCAGTAAATTTATATTTCTTATATGGTAACAGTTTGTTCTAATAGATAGATAGATAGATAGATAGATAGATAGATAGATAGATAGATAGATAGATAGATAGATAGATAGATAGATAGATAGATAGATAGATAGATAGATAGATAGATAGATAGATAGATAGATAGATAGATAGATAGATAGATAGATAGATAGATAGATAGATAGATAGATAGATAGATAGATAGATAGATAGATAGATAGATAGATAGATAGATAGATAGATAGATAGATAGATAGATAGATAGATAGATAGATAGATAGATAGATAGATAGATAGATAGATAGATAGATAGATAGATAGATAGATAGATAGATAGATAGATAGATAGATAGATAGATAGATAGATAGATAGATAGATAGATAGATAGATCATTTAAAAATAAATAGTATGTAAGAGAAAAAAAGTAACATATGTGCTGAATATCGGAAATAAAATGGATAACTATGAGTTTAAACAGATTATTCAATAATGCAAAAAGATAAATTAATAAGATAGCTCAATCAATCTTTTGGATGCCATGGGGTGTAATCACTTTACCTGCCTATATCTATGCTATGGGGAACCAAAAGATGATAATAGTACAGCATTCAATTATGTTTAGAAAATAAAAAAATGATTCTACAAGTACCAGTTATTTTATAAATACAGAGAAAACATGGTCAGGATTGCATCAAGATATTATTGGTGTTATTTATGAAGAACAAATTATAAAGAAAAAAAACATTAAAAAAAAAAGTTACAGCACACAAAAAATAACACTTGATGAATCAAAAAGGCAATAGCATTCAAATATATACACAATAGACTTCTTAAATTTAAACTTGAAGTGTTTAATTAATAATCATAAGTAAAAATTAGCATGTTGAAAATATAGTTGGTTTATTAAATAAAGTTTAAATTATATATTCCTTTATAAGGTTTTTATATTACATCTATTAATAATAAAGAAGTATGAAACTATTTGCAATCATAATTTTGATACCATTTATTTTAGACAAATACATTAATGATTATTACTAATCATTTATTAAGTCAGAGATTATCATATCATTTCAAGACCATATATAAATTTTAAACTCAGTTAAGGATTAATATATATATATATATATATATAATGTATTTATGTTTATTTAGAAACATATATATATATATATATATATATATATATATATGTTTCTAAATAAACATAAATACATGGAATAATTCCATTTCATCTTATTTTTTCTATGAAAGATATTTTTTTAAATATACTTAAAACTTCATCACATATTCTTATAACATATAAATATAAAAATCCTGAAAAAAGATCATTTGTCTTTATCAGATATTAGTAATGGAGAGAATATTTTAAATGGATCTAATATATATAAAAGCAATGAAGTATCAATAAACAATATGTACATTAACACTGCTATTAATAATTACAAAGCACTTCATTTGGAGATCTTTGGAAAGAGTGTGTTTGTGGCTACCTGTGGCATTATTTTATCAGTTTTGTGTTCATTTTGATAACAGAAATTGTATTGATTTATTAATGTAAAAAAAACCTAAGCAGAGCAGAAATATACAGAAGTCTACAGTTAAAGATAACTTGAAAGAGTCTGAACCAGACCTACTAGAATGCTGATTATTAGAGAGCAACAACCAAAGAAATTGCATGTTTAATTCTTTTAATCTTAATGATCAATTTTTAAAATGTCCTGTTTTTATAACTGATTTAAATATTTATAATTATTTTTATACAATATTTGTATAATAATAATTTTAAAACAAAAGTCTACACTATCATAATTTAATTTTGTTTTAATATGTTTTATTTTTAAAATATAAGTTACCTCAATTATGATGGTGAACAGAAAACTACAATGGTAAAATTATTAACATCTTTTTTAACAATGCTATTCAATATTGTTTTTAATATTGTAAAAATTATAAGTGCAATTTTAAATTTTAGAACAAAATTTGATAGCTTTATGATGACTTGGTATTTCTTCAATTACATTTTTAAAAACAAAGATTTCATAATTTTTTTTTCCACTGGGTAAGGTGACTTTTTTACACAATCCAATCAGAAAAAAATTGTTTTCATTGTGTAATATTAATCAGTTATATGTGAATTACAATTAGCCAATTGGATTTACTTTTTAAAAAATCCATTAAACAATTTACTAAATGAAATCCCATGTTGCAATTATAATTAAAAACCAAGGCAACAGGATACCATAAACAAGCCAGTGCCACATTTCATCATCATTGGTAATAACTTATTTTTAAAATCTATTTCTATCTTCAGTGCTTCTAAATAAAGTTCATTATTAATTGAAAGAAAAAAATTTTTAATGCTCCAAAATCTTTTAAGACCTTGAAGAAAAAATAAATAAAAGCAGGGCAAATTTCTAAAATCTATTTTATAGCAGTCTTGTCATTGTATCTTTTTTTACCTTATAAATATTTACATGACCCAACATTGTGAATTTTCCATTGTTGCATCTGCATTTGAACTCAAAAAACATCAGTCTTTTTTTATCTTTAGAAATTTGATCATTCTTGACTGAAATATTAATTGAAGGCAAAAAAAGCATTGTCTTTGTGCATGCATACTTTTTTTATTTATTATAGCTGACAATAATAAAACCAATTTGATTTTCATTTTTTAGAAGATGTAGAGTCATTGACTGAAATTAAAGCTCCTGAGATTGAATTTGGAGTGCCTTTTAATGATCATTTTGTACAATTGTAGGTTCTTCTTAAATGAAGAAAGCAACTTTTAAATAGAAAATTGTTAGATTTGCAAAGTCAGGTGAGAAGAAAACAACTAGTGTAAAAAAATGGATGCAATTTATTACAAAAATACAAAATATTTGCAAACTAAAAATTATTATAAATAAAAAATTTAGTAACAACATTGAGAAAACTGATGAATATCAAACAGAATATTCATATTTGCTGTTTAAGTTATTGGTTTAAGTTTATTCTTAAACATGTTTTTTATTCTAGAGAAAAAGTAAAAAGACAGTTATATAAAAGGACAGGATGTTTTTGAATATTACAAATAACATTTGAAAATTGTCATCAGAGATTTCAAAGTTAAAACTTGAAAATGTTTGAAAAGACAAAAGTAATAAAAGAAAATTAGATCTGAAAATGGAAAATAAATTTAAAAAGAATATGTGAGTAAAAGCATGGGAGAAATAAATTATATTTAAATGGTACTTCCATAGTAGTCTGATGGTGAGATTTTAGTCTTCATTAAAATCATTATGATTATCTATGATTGATAAATATTTGTTAGTATTTATTTAAATAAGTAAATTTAACTTTCAAAGATAAGTTGTTGTGAAGATCTCTGGGGGAATTTTTATATTTACTATACATTTTTTATTAACTTCTAACTACCACTGACCTATTTATGCCACATAAATAAATTGACATTAATATAGAAAGTGGAGTTGTTATTTACAATTTTGTTAAAAATGATTCTTTATTAAATCTTTGAAAGTTAAATTTACTTAATTAAATAAATAAAATGTACTATCAAATATTTAGCAATCATAAATAATGAAAACTAAAATTTTATCACTGGATTAATACATACCATTATGACCAACAAAAACTATTTATTTTATGATTGTAGTGAGCTTATTAGATTTATCAGAAAAACTGATTATTTAATAAGATGATGTTAAATCCAAACCAGAGTAACTAAAATTTTAAGAAGAAAACATTAGTAGTTGATATCCTAACAGCCAAAAGTTCTTCAGGAAATTTAAAATAAACCTTACAAATGACCTTTATTAAAATGTAAAAAAATCAGTGAAGATGATTAAGAACTTGAATAATATTAATAAAAAAAATAATGTATACTTGATATAACACTTACACTAATCAAAGCAAAATAAAATAGAAATTTAACTGTAAATTTTACTGAATGGAAAGAAGAAATATTTAACAATTAAAAAATGTCCTGTAGAATAAATACATATGTGGATTTCTATAAAATAGTGCTGAAAGAAGCTAATAATGGCATAATAAAATATAATGGTAAGAAAGTTACAAAAGAAAATTCTCAAAGATTTAAAACATCATTTTGGTTATTGGGAGAAAAGTTCTTTAGAATTAAAAAGAAAAGATGTCACAATCACTAAAACCAAAATATCATCACAAAATACATAAAAAAATTTATTAATTCAATTTAATAATGAAAATTAAAAAATGTAATAACTTATAACATTTTTTAAATATCATGTATTTTAAATAAAAATATATTCTTAAGAATTTTTTTAAAAAAAAAAACCATCTCATGGTCAAATATATATATACAGTTTATCATATTCTTTTTCCTTTTAAAAAGTTTGTTTTTTATGAAACTAAACTTTATATATATAAAAATATAAAATATATGTCAAACAATGTTTTGATTATTTTCTATTTTTCTCAAGGCATAATTCAGAAATTTATTCAAAACATAAACTATATTTAATTTAAAATATTTTTTTTGCATGTGATTTCATTGTTTTTTCATTTTATTTCTTATCATTAAGATTTAATTACAGTAAATTTTTTACAGATTAGAAAATAATTACAGAAACTTTTTATAAATTAATTAAATATTGGCGAAAGAAATTATACATATAATTTTAATTTTTTGATCAAATTTTTATGAAATAAGTTTTAAAATAACAAAGTTTTATAATTTTTTTTTATAGAATGTTAGAATTTCATTTTCTATTTAAAATAAACATAAATAAATAGAAGAAAAGAAAAAATTAACTTATAATTTATGTATTTATTGATGTATTTTATGTTATACATAATATTTGAAAAGAATCATTTCTTCTCATATTAGCTGCAAGATAATCTATCAAAGAAATGGGAATTTAGTTACATTATATTTATTAAAAAGTTTACAAATATGAAATAATCATGGGCAAATTATAAGACATTTTTTCATTGTAATAATAATATACATGATTAATTTTATTGGATATAGTTGTACAAATAAATTGAAAAAAGGATGTATTTTTTTTCTTTTTTGTATAGTTCATTGTTTATATATTTGTTTTGGGGAGAATAAAAAAAAGCCAAAAGGTATTAGGATCTGAGGTATAAATAGATTATTTTATTTTTCAAAAAATAAAAACAAAAAAAGATTGTTTCTGAAAAAATTAGAAATATTTTTCAATTAGTATATAAATAAAATATTTTAAAAAATATACTTTTTTAAAAAAAAAATAATAATAATAATTACAAAATCTTAATGTAGTAATCTCTAAAATAATCATGCGGTTGAATATTGTTTTTAAGATTATTTTTTTAAAAAATTAAGAGTATTGGCAGTAAACATTAAGTAAGAATTTAGTAGTGGTGTGGTCAATAGTCAAAAGCTCAACTTAGAAATGTGCTGCTAAAATGATCTCATTCTTAGTTTAAAAAAAGATTTTTGCTAATATTATGCAATTTACAATAACAATGTGCTAAGCACTTGTTAAAATCTGGAGACTGCTAATATAACCATGTAATCAATTTTACTAAAAGAAATATAGAAGCTTCATATATTGATTCATCCAAGGACATGGTTGTTTTAATTTATGTTAACTTGCTATTAAAAAAAAGACGAAGAAAAGGCTAAATAGATGAAAAATGAAATGAAAATAAAGTGTTAAATTAGAAACCTGGAGTTACAAAAAAAAAGAGAAAAAAAAAGATAAATTGATGAAAGTAACTATTTAATGTATAACAAAAAAATTTGGAGCCAAGATATTGATTAAACTGCAAGATTGACAAGAAACACTCAACTATGTCACTACAAAAGGACTAAAAAATTCATGATGTATAAGATATTGTTGATATGTAAAGATCTTTATTTATAAATGTTATTTCATAGAGAAATGAATAATTGAAAATATCCCTCTTCTGTATAATTAAATGGACATATTAAGGTCCTATGTGAGAGGAGTCAGATTGACTTAAGTCAACATGAGTATAACAATAATATTGGCATCAACAAGAGCTTTGAGAATTTTGTCCTTAGATTTTCAATAAAATGGATAGCTGAAGAGTTGGAGAGTGGAGAAGATTGAAGCTTGTCCTTAAAAATTTCCTATCTTAATGTAAACTAAGCATTTATTGTATATATGTGTGTGAGATGTTGACCTGGACCAACTGATGAGTCGTGGTTTAGCGTGAAATATGTATATTGGAGATCATTTATCTTGTTCACATATATGTGGTCATCTGTATCAGTTGTATAAGATAGATTGGATAGATGTAGGGAGCTTGAAAGTTCGAGTTGAAGTCCCTTATAATTATAAATAATTGTTAGTACTTTGTTGAAAAGATTTTGTTTTTCTTGTTTATAATGATATGGTAACATTCTCATTTTCAAAAGAAAAAAGAGAGGAAAGTTCAAATTAAAATTATTTTCTTTCTTTATTGAGAATTTTTTTTTGGGGGAGGGGTCGATTATTGCAAGGGAATACAATAGCTCATTTAAATTAAATGTTAATTAATTAAGAAGAATTATAAGGGAATAATATTTATATGTGTTATCTGAAATTATACGTGTTTAACATCGATAAGATTCATCAATATACATTTATAAGTCTTTTTTTTTCTGAAATTATTTTTTCTGGTGTCTATTCTTTTAGTTATCCGTTCTGTGAAATATCAGTATGTGTGACTGATTTCTTTAAGGGATGTTTAGGTTGTCCTAATGAAATTATTTAATAATAGAATGAATTAAGCATGTATATTTTCTTTCATTCATAATCCCTAGAATCCTTGTGATTCCTCGGTTAGTTCAGGCATAATAGTATTTGCGATATATATGTATAGGTGTGTGAATATTCAGGTAGTACTCTGTAGAATTATGGATGGCGCTAAAATTTATAAAGGTCACCTTTAAAGTTTACATATTTTACTTTATAGATTTGATAATCAGTTTATTGATATTTAGCATACTTATGATAACTGATGGACCAGTGCATTGATGATAATAAGCAGTGAGCATTTTTTTATATATGATTAATTTCATAATTATTTTTAGCACTCATGTATGTGCATGCAGATGAAATATTGATGATTGCTTTTATCTTATGCATTAATTTTGGAAAGATGATGATTAGCCTATATTTTATATTATGTCTTTTTTAAATCCAATCATGAAGAATAACTATTGATTCTTGAATATTGATGATTAATACAAGTAATGCTATATTTATCACTTATGTGTTGCTTACTATTTACCTCCAAGACTGACTCTTTCCTCATATTTATACTCAGTAAAAATAGTGATGCATTTGTTGATGTTTTGATAATGATGATCTCCATCATCTCTAGATACCTTTATGTACATATCATTATAAATAGCATGACCAATGTGTGTCTTGAATAGTCCTTTACTCCCCTGGAATACATCTCTTTTTATACCATTACAATATATGGAGGGCGTGGGGGGGGTTTGCTTTATTATTTTCGCTTATTTATTTTATACTTCAAATACATTTTTGAATCATGCCTTGGCAAAGCAAATTTGTTTTTGTTTTTTTAAAGTGTGATATATTTAAACAAAAAGACAAAACATGGAGTTAGTTTATGAAGAAAATAAAAGACTGTAGATAATGAAATTAATATTGGGATTTTTAAAATATTAGGTGATAAAATAGAGAATTTTTGCAAAGTTGTAAATAAATGTGATATGAATATTCAAACAAAAGATAGAAATTTTACACCTATGACTCCTTTAAATATGTTTGTGTATAATAAAGTTGGAGAGACATCAACTCCAATTGTGCACCCAGAATACATTTTTCTATCATTTCAAAATCACAAAACAAAAAAATTGGATATACTATTCTACAATATACAATAATTTCAAGAATATCATTTTTTTACTGAATGCTTTGAAGCATTGTCAATAATCCATCAAATACAGCAGCTTATAGAAATACCATAATTGTGACCAGCAGCTATAAAAAGATATATTACAAGCATAGACACAACAATTAGAGATATTTTGTCCAGATTTATTTATAAATATTTTAAGTGCATTAATTTATTATACATATATGTATATATATATGTAATAATATTATTATTCGATGTCTGTATTTTTTTCAAAGTAATATACGTAATTATATAACTAAATATTTATAAATACAGTAATTAGATAATTAAAAATTTTATCTACTTAGCAGCGCTTTCGTGTATCCTAGTCGAAAGCGCTCTTAAGTGGATAACATTTTTAATTATTTAATTACTATATTTATAAATATTATATGTATAAATATTTAATTATATAATTACATATATATAATATCTATCGCATCCATGTGATGTGATGCACTGTGGCTTCTTTCTCAAAATCAGGAATCTCTCAGCCAACTATGCCCAGACAAACCTATTAGCCACCTTCCATTCCCTTTCCATTCCCCACACTAGGTTTTTTTCATATTCTTCTCTATCTGCTCTATCCTATTTCCACAACATAATCTTTGTCAACTCTATGGCTTTTATATTTAAATTCCTTATCTTCTCCCAAATCCAGCATAAAAACCAAGAACCCACTTTCTGTATAATCACTTTGTTTATATTTATTCTCCAATAACTTTATTATTGGTATTCTTTCTATTTGTAGGCATTTACATTCAATTAACAGATGCCTAATATTTTCTAGGCCTTCTTTACATAACTTGCAGACTAAATCACCCATATTTTTCATTTATGTGTGTATTTCCTTGTTGCTAAAGATCCTTTTCAAACCTTAAACAGCAAACTACTTTCTTTGCTATTATCATAAATTAATTCACACCCAATATTGTTTACTTCTATATTTATTTGAACTCTTTTTATTCTCCATACTAGTTTTCTCATCTCTCTAACTTCCTATTTTTTATTAATTCATCTATTCTTCTATCCCATTCCTTGCCACTATAACACTCAACAATTCTCCTAACACAACCATTTCACCTTTTGTATAAGTATATTGACATAAACTCTTTATTCAAATCTTTTGTATACCATAATCTTTCTCATCCATCTTGTTGCCTGCTCTTTACTCATAACCCAATTAAATACTATTTTGGCTCACTGTGCTATATTTCTTTCAGTAGAACTACTTTGTAAACAAATATAAAGTCTGAATATAAGAGCGCAACCAAAAAGTAACTTCTTGCCTATAATGCTGCAAAGTTATCTTAATTATTAGCAATATGCCCTGTTTCTATTTCTTAAGTATTTGTACTTAGGAGATTTCAAAGTTAAAATGACTATTATATTAGTCTTTCTTTCTATACATAAATTAAATATGTTTATGAATAATTTAAGATTATTGTTGATTTAATTTCACGTTTTTTGTTTAAATAGATCTGAATGTCATTTAACATAACAACTTTGCAGCATGCAAACAAATGGCTACTTTTTGCTTATGCTGTTATATTCACACTTAATCTTTGCTTACAAGATGGTGTTGCTTAAGAAATGTAGTGTGGAATGTAATAGATATTAGCAATATGTACTGATTCTATTTCATATACAGTATATGAAATTGAAGAAATGTTTACGACTGAAAATATAATTTGAAATGTTAAAATACAAAATATCTATAAAAGGAATTAATTATTAATTTAGTTAATGCATATTGTTACACATATATACAAACTGCAATAATAATGGTGACAATATGAGGTAAAGGTGTGTGTAATATTAATTAATGTTAGATTGATGCAAACTATTTCATTATTAACTTATATATATATATATTGTGCCCTTTTCTATAGGTCAATTATGATTATAAATGGTCATTTACTAAAAAAAATTTAAAATTAATATTATATAGTATTTAAAATTATAAACTATGGTTAGGCAATAAAGGGTTAATGTAATATATTTAATAATAAGTATTGTGATGGTGGGGATTGCATCTAGTTCTATATTTTTCTAAATTATTTTTCAAAATTTTATATAATCATTTTAAATAATATAAGTAGCAAATTTATTAAGACAGATAAAAATAGACTAAACACCGGAAATGTCTACGTGACTGTCTGGAATATTTTATGTATAAGCACCAGTTTAAATTAATACAAATAATTAAAATATTTAAATAGTATATTATGGAACTGGATGGAATTGCCACACATTATAATAAAAAATAAGATTATACATCTTTATTAATTATTGTTTCAAAATTATTTTAAAAGTAATTAAATTGTGATAGATAATAATTAATTTAAAAATAATAATAGGTTAATATTTAAGTCTATTACGTCACAATTTTTAAACTTTAGAAATTGTTTATAGAATCCAAGTAGGAATTGACCAATAAAAAGATAGATTTTGGCAGACAATAAAAATCGCGCCAACTAATTATATAAACAGGGAGAACAAAAATGTGTTGACTCCAGAGCAGAGGTAAAATTTTAAGCTCTTTAAAATTTCTTTCTTTCTTCAATTATTAGTCAATTTTATTATAATTTTTAATAAATATCTTTGAAAGAAACTCACTGACAATTTAAAATCTTTCGAAGCGAATCTAAGAATAAAATTTTAAAAAATTCTCATAATAATGTTTCACTAACTCCACAGTTACCTGCCAGTGGATTCTATTAAAATATAATCTGAATTTTCAATAAAAAATGTATGGATTCTTAAAACCAAGTTATAAATTTTGTAATATTTCAAAAATGTTAGTGTTGTTCATTGATATAGTTCGTATAGCGTATAACTATGAAAACTGCTTTCGTGCATGTAAAATTGATGAAAGGACATTGTGCGCAAAGTTAATGAATATAATGAAAAATAAAAATCAATATTATTCGTGTAAGAATAAATGGACAAAAAGAATTTTATGAATTACTTTCTTTAAGATGACCTGAGCAATTACTCTAGAAATAGTTAAAGATCAAAAATGTCGTATATAAAATAATAATGAATAAAAGTGAAATTACCAAGGAAATTACTTGCCTGAAGAAGAAAAAAAAAATACTTTACAGAGAAATAAATATAAAATATTGGATCCATGGAAAAATGCAATTGGTACCGTAATGATTAAATACTTGTAGTTCTGCTAGAAATAAAGATGCATCAACGTGCCGAGGTAATATTCGTCCGAACATTAAAAACTTCGTGGGATAACTAAATAAATATTTTTAATAATTTTGAATTAAACATTGAAACTAAAGATCATCTAAACAGTTTGCTAAATGAACTAATTTGTTTAAAACTTTAATAATCAGAAAGAAGAACATTCGGACAAGGAAGAGAATATAAATATTATAGGACTAATCAAGATTTACCGCCAGAAAAATATGTGATTATGGTTTAAATTATTTTCTTTATTAATTTAAGTTAAACCTTAATTTTTAGGTAGCGATAGGGAAACAAATACATTAATTCGCAATATAACATTATATAAAATAATATTTTTTTTGATTTTGAATGTTCAAATAAAATTGTATGTGTGTGGAAATTTTGTATGTTTGCGATGCTCGAGGAGAAAGAAACCCACTACGAACTCTAATAGGAAGGTAAAAGATTATTTTGGTACATTTTATGGTTATTAATAATATAATGTATGTTTTATTTATTTAGATCAGCTGTGAATCGAATGAATGTAATGAAAAGTTTTATTGTTATAATTATTGTAAAACGCATTTTGAAAAACAACACTCTAAAACACTTTGAGATGTAATTAGATTTTTTTTAAAATATGCATACGATAATCATTTAATGTATTATTAATATAGCAATATAACCAATGGTTATGTCATATTTTCTGTTAATTTTTCCGATTAGGATATTTAAGTGTTATTTTAATAAGACGTAGATGTCGAACCTACAGTGTAATAAAGCAAGGCAAATTGTTCTTATAGAATAGGGAATGTTTTATATTAGTGAATTTTATTTATTGTTTTAAAAGGTAGTTAGTTTTATCGATGTTGGATACAGTAAAAATCTTGAGAGATAGTTTGGGTAGTGACTTGGTAGCACGTGGAGATTCGGAAACCAAGATATTAAAAACTAGGATGCTATAGAGAATGGAATTATAAGTAAGATGGTAATCAGCATAGTTAACAAAGCCCTATGACTGTTACACATGTTGTCATGAACAGTGTTATTTTATCTTTCTTGTGAATCTTATTAGATGTTTGGTAAAGCTGAATAAATAGCTGCCACATCATGCTTATCGCCAGGGTTATCAGACAAGGAATGTCAGCCCTATCCACACTGTTCCATACATTTTGAAGTATATAGTTTGATAAGTTATCTATCTATCTTCCCAATATCCTATACATCTTTCGCTATCTTTATCTGTATTTCTTGCAACTACATCGTTATTTGATAAGTCTATTGAAAAGAAACAATAGATATTTTAGAATGTATGTCATGCTGTTATTTGAAATAAGAATAGTTAAGTATTAACAAAGAGTAGATTATGATCATTGAAAGAGAGATGCAGATATCCTAAGAAAGGAAGGAGTCAGAGAATTATTTTAAATTTTAAGAAATGAACTATAATTTTATAAAAATATACCCAAATAGAAATATACAAAAATATTAAAAAATGATTTAACGTTTTCTTGTTATTGTTTGTATTTAAAAATATAAGTATTGCATATTTAAAGAATATAATAACATTCGATAATTATATTATATGTGAAACTAAAACAGGTGATAATTAAACTCGTGTTATGGCATTAGACATGAGTATGACCTATGAAAAAAATGTATTAGAGTTTACGAGCATTAGATAACAAACGTAATAGGTAGTAATAATATTTGAACAAGATGCAAAGTGACTTATATAGAGTTACAAAAGAATGTAATTTTTTTTAGAGGAAAAACCATATTGATTATAAATTTATAATGTTTTATAAATGATGTTTACCCACTTATATAACTTAGAATATTGTAATTTTTAATATTAAAAGGTAAAGAATAGTATTACCCATATAATAGTTAAACTAAGTAATATAATAAACCTAATTAGAAATAAATAAATAAATTATAAAAGGTATAATAATCTTAATCAACTATAAAAGAAATCTAAAAATGTATAACTGAACTTTTGTAGTGTTAAAAGAAAGGAGGATATCCCTTGTAAATAAATGTAAATAGATTTGTTTGTTTTATCTTAATTTTGATTGTTGTTAATAAAATTCTAAAATTTGTTTATTAAAACTTGTGTCTGAGTTTTGTTTTCTCTACATCATTACATGAGTTCACAGGGTATGTTTACAGTCATTAAACTAAGGGTACTTACGGATAATTTGCCTGATGACTATTTGACCCACCTTTCCCTTCCGTACATCGACTCTTTGTATCAACTTGTCATGCACGTGACTGGCGTGATTAATCCATCAGAGAGTCAATTTTTTTTTTTTAAACCGCGAATTTAAAATTCGGAGAGATTTGGAAATTTTTTGATTTTTCTTCTCTTGTGATTTTGCTATCCACTTGATCACAGTGATTTTTTTATGTGGAGCTCATACAAAGCTGATCCTTTGCTGCAATTTTAGAACATATATCCCAATTCAGCCTCCACAGTGAACGCTATTTGTAAGTAATTTTAATTTTTTTATAATAATTATAATTTTAGAATTAATTATATTATTGAATATAGACAATAAGTAATCCAAATGCATGTAAAAGTAACGTCACCATTAATGCCTATGCTTAAACTTTTTTTAAAGTCAAACATTTTGTTAATATTTCTTCAATTAATTTGTAATTAATTTTCAATAATTTTATTAATAAAATTACCAAATACGTCCGTTTTAAAATTACCAAGCTTGTAGAACCCCTTCCCTTTATCAGGGCGTATGGAGATGCTACTTTTTTTTTTAATTACAAAAAAATTTTTTATATTTCTTCAATTATCAAACTTCCACTTAATTACATTTAATTTGAAATAATTTTTGGGTTAATATTTCTACAAATATCAAATTATTTTGAAATTCATTGCCAGTTAAAGAGGGCGGACGCGATGGCCTTTTATGTGACGCCTTAGGCCTTCCATTTTTTTGTTTTTATATTTTGTATTGACTATTTTGTATTTCGGACTTTCCTTTGTTTGGGTTTTTGTATTTTTGGGTCTTTCCAACTTTTGAATTCTGCCGGAGTAGGGCGGACGCGAGGCCTGGTGCCGGCCTTTCCATTTTGTTATATTTGTTTGCTTATTTTGTTTTCTGCGACTTTTCCTGTTTGGGTTTTTTGTATTTTTGGGAATTCTCAAATATCAAATTTTTCTAAATTCATTGCAATGTATGAAAAGGGGCCCTTTCCTTTTGTTTTTATTTTGGCGTTCCGATTTCCTTGGTTTTTTTTTTTGTGTATTATAATTGTTTGCACAAAATATAAATAGAAAAGTCTATTTAATCTTAAATATTTATTGATGTTTTGTAATTGAATAATTATGAAATTGCATTGCATTATTGGTCATAAATCCATTGTCATAATAATTTGCTAAATTGTATGCTATTAGTTGCCACTTGCTTCATTTATCAGATTATCTAAACACTGCCACTTACTAATTTATTTTATTACTTAAAGATAAACAAAGGAAGGATATTAGATTATTAACTAATTTATTACGGTTATAAATTTGCGATAAAAGAAAAGCTGTACTAGTTAGATTAAACAATGAAGATTGTGATTATTATTCTTATTATTTTATTATTAATCTAACTTCAGAGTAGTAAATTATGACACAAAATCCCTTATCATATTTTGCTACTTTATTTTAATTTAACCTTGAATAAATTTAAGAACCTGAGATTATTTTTTCTGAGCTAGATAATTACTATTATTGTTATGATAGATAAAAGATTAATACTTTAATTGTTAAATGAGTTTAGTGATTAGAAGTTGCAGAAGTCATAAGAATACTATGTAGTTATTATATGTAATAATAGTAAAAAGGAGGGATAGTGTTCTTATGCCATTGAGGTCGTATCCAATGGGATATTATCTCAATGCAATCTACTTTGTCACTTTATTTCCACTTCTAATCTCATGAATTATAGAATAGTTATTTGAGTTAGTTTAAAACCGAACCTAAGTTAATTTTAAGCAACCTGAGCTAGCAAAGCATTTAATTGAATATCTCATTAATTATTAGAGCTAGAACCCAGTGAGGCGATTTTCACTATGTTATATTATTTATTTTGGGGGAAGTGGAGTACACATATACACATAAATACACGTAGGGTGAGAGGGTAGATTGTGGTGTAACGTGGTGGGCTCAAGGTGTACATAGTTACACAACATAGGCCAGATTGTCGCGGTCCAACTGCAGAGGGGCCCGAGACGATGAAGAGAGAGGTTATAGAATATATATATATATAACATCTGATGTTTAATATTATATAAGTTAACTATGATGAAATTATGAATATCTTGGATATCTGTCCTTCCACTGTCCATACTGTATATAGATATATCATTACAAATTACTACAAAATTCAATGATGCATTCAAAGAGCCATAAAACTATGTTAGTAAGTTTTAGTTATATAACTATTTACAACATTTATGCAATGTTTTATAATATGAGTGTGTTTTTGATGTAGAAATATGTTTTCATATATAATGGAAAATCATTCAAATGTATTCATGATTTATAGCCTAATTTAATATTAATAAAGGAAAGTGGATTTAGGGGGATGGGTTCAAGTATATTGGTGATTATTTATCTTTTCAACATATTTGTGATCAGATGGTTTAGGAATATAAGATGGCACTGAGAGTTATGGTTCATGTATAAGTATGAGTTCGAATCCTGCAGATATTACATATATAAATGCAGGTGTAAGCCTGTACAATGTAAAAAAGAATGTATTATTAATATTTATTAATTATGAACATATATATTATTATAAATAATCATTAAACATCCCATGATCATCATTCCTTATGCTTGCTTATAACAGTTATTAAAACAGGCAAAACTCTCTATACATATTGCCATTCAGTGCAAGCCAGAGTGAATGGGTGCCAGAAGGCTTGTGCATAAAATCCCCATCTAGTGCCTACTCATCAAATACCCCCAGACTAGTTTCTGGCTTGTGGCCTTCATCAGTGAGAAGCCTTGGATCTGAGAACACTGCTGAAGGGTTGCATTAGATCCTAAGATCTATGTACAATGCTCTCAGACCCAAGGCTTTTCACTGATGAAGACCATAAGCCAGAAACTAGTCTGGAGATATGGGATGAGTAGGCACTAGATGGGGATGCACAAGTCTTCTGGCATCCATTGATTACTCTGGCTTGCACTGAGTGGCAGTACATATAGAGTTTTGCTTGTTTTTATAAATAATCATATGATAAAATTGTCACAAAACATTTATATATTAATCACATTTTATTCATTCACATGTTAAAATAATATAATATTAAAAAGAGAAAGTAATTTTATTTATTTCACTGTAATAAAATAAATCAAGTTAATATTGAAAAATGACTACTTCAAACCTCATGTAATTCAACTTCATTAAATTTGGAAGTAACACCTATATATGATCTCACTAGGTTGTCAATAATAATAATTTATTTATTTATTAAAGAAGCAATATATATTTAACAAAAAAGAATAACTCCACACAAGCAGAAGTTTTAAAAGAAGTTATTCATAAAAGTCAATATATCCTAAAATAATAAAAAAAGAGATAAGAATATATATATATTGATCATATATAAAACATACATTGAATAACTTACAATAATTAATTTAAACAATAAATTTTAAACATAGTAAATAGCTATAAAAATTAATTACATACATCAAAAAATGAAGAATATACATATATGTCATTAATCATGTGCAATACATTAAAATGTTAAACGATAATAAGTAAGAAAAATATTGTTATACATAATACAACAACCAAAGTTTCAAATGTTTTATTTTTAAATATATGAAACATAGAGCAACAATTATTTAATAAGCAAATTATCAAAAAACAAAAAACTATTTAATAAGCAGCAACAAAAGAATAAGAGTCTAATATCATTGTAACTAAATGGCCGTGACTACTTTCTAAGCTAAAATCTAACAATATTATTTAAAAGTTTTCAACTACATATATATTTACAATGAACATTTTTTGATATAAAAAGGAATAATGTTGATAATTATCATTTTATTTGTTTTTTGTTGTCGTTGTTGGAAAACTTTAATCTCTATTATTAGAGTAAAGCTTTTTTTTCCCTTTATCTGTTTTGTATTTATCTCTTTATTTATTAACAAACCTTTGTATGTATATAGATAATGAAACTAAATGGAATACCTTTGCAGGTCTCCTCCAAGTCCAACCCCAACAAGGCCTCGAAGAATTAGCAACCAGATGAAGTTTGGAGAAAATGCACTTAAAATTCCAAAATATAAAGCAAACAGTGTTGTAAAAATAAGGGCCTGGAAAAAAAGTCATTAATAAGTATATGTTCAACATATATATATATTGTAACCAGTTGGGTTACATGGCACACAGCAACATCGTTGTATGTGCATATATATATATATATATATATATATATATATATATATATATATATATATATATATATGGAAAAGTAGAAATAAACACAGACAAAAATTCTGTAGATATTTTTCTACTTTCCTGGAATAAGTAAACCGGTTAAATAACTTTGAATTTAAAATAGAATTTTATTACAAAATAAAACATTTAAAAAGATCTAAATAAATATTAATATTATATTATTAATATTCTGATTTTGAAATTAAATTCAAAAACAAGCAGTTCAAACTGATATTTGTAAAAATTTATATTATTTTTGAAATTTTTAAATTAATGCTTGTATACAATTCTCTATCTAAGTAAAAACATGTACATCACATCTTTGGTAAAATTTAAAAGTTGCTTTTAAAAGGATTAGTGATCTTTTTGAAAGGATAATAAAAAAAAACACTGCTTTTAATTAAATGTGTTTTTATCACCCCAATCCAAGACTATAAAAGGGTTGGATAAGAAGATTATTTTAGTTTGGCTAGTAATTTTTTTGAAGAGTGTTGGTTTTAATTTTTAAAAATATATTTATTGACATAACAAAATTTTGTGTAGTTGAAGATTATAATACACTTTGTTAATGTTGGCTCAATTCCATTGCTGGTATTGGCTTCTTGCATCAAGGCTGGCTTAGTAATTAGGGTGTTCTAGTTCTGGTGGATGCATGACAAAGCTATTAACTGTACTAACAGATTATTGTATGAGTAATTAGCATACATTTTGTTGGTATTGTCCACTCCTTTTGAAGTTGGCTCTACCATGGAATAATGCAAGGAGGTCAGGGGCAAAAGCACCATTCAACTGGTTTCACTATGCTAGAGTTGATTCACATGAAGTCTGGATCAACTACTAACGAGTCTAGCCTGCTTAAATGTGTTCTAGAAGACAGCTTGCCTGAAGTATATCAATGCTGGACAGAAAGAAATTAATCAAGGCCAACAAATTATTTGAATTATATCTCTATCAATTATGCCAATCTTGGAATGTACTTTCCTGATGGACCAAAAACTAAACTCACCAAGAAAAAGCTTGAAGAATTGGTATGCATATGCTGCTGTTTATCTATACCTGCAAGGAACCACGGATAAACGCATCGTGTGTATGTACAGTATTTTATTTTAATATTCTTTGGTGTGAAATAGCATTTTAAAAATTAGAGATATATAAAACGATTTTATTTTTTGTTTATTAAAAAAAAAGGAGTCATTTTAAAAGTGAAACAAACACAAATAATTTTGCTTAAGTAAAAAAAAAATAAAGAATAGACTATTCTGATTCTAAAAGCGTTGGTAATTAATTAATCAACAATCAAAAAGACCTGTCATAAAATTGACTTTATTCCTTTTGCAAAAAAGAAAACTTGTCAAGCATTGATGGCCTAGTGGTTAGCATAGCTGCCTTCCAAGCAACTGACCCTGGTTCTCTTCCCGGTCAATGCATTTGACATATATATAAAAAAAGAAAACTATAATTAGTACCTGTCAAAAAGTATTAAATAATAAAATATAACTGCTGGAGGATTTAACTTTTATCAGCAGTCAAGGAATTGATATTTTAAGAAAGAAAAAAGATATGAAACTGTTATAAAAGAATTGAACAACATGATTTTATATACTTTCAATATTGAATTAATTATGAAAAATATAATTTTTATTATTGTAACAAATTAAAATATAAGATAGACGTTAGTGTGTGTCTGCAATTCAATACACACATGTGTGTTAAATATGTATAAAACTGAACTTCATTTATAGATTTATGACAATATTAAATAATATGCTGGAGGATTTAACTTTTATCAGTGGTTTCTTTTTAAAAAGAAGGAAAAAAACTGTAATCATTAAAGATAGAATTTGATAACCAATTTAAATTATATCTATATTTTATTAATACAATGGGTATGTGTGAATTTAATGTATTTTAACCAATGAATTAATTATGGAAAGTAAAATTTGAATAACTTTTATTATTTTGTTAAATCAAAAATATCATATGATGTTAGCAGGAGTGTATGCATAAATGGCTAAATGCACACACATGCATATATGTGTTGTAAGTGAACCCATCAAAAGGTATTGAAAACCACAATGTAAATGAATTTTGTTTTTATATTAGACAACACATATAGGTAAATTTTAATCATTTATTGTATTTATATGATGATTGAAATATAAATTGTACTGCACATCTGTGGGCCAATGTCAATGAGCATTAAATAGACATGTAAATTTTAATCATTTTTTGACAATTCAAATGTATTCATTATAAAATAATGTATCACATGTCTGTGCAAATTATATATATATATATATAAACCTATTAAGAGATATTGTAAACCATAATAGTAATGAATTTTGTATAATAATCATTGTAAATCACAATGTGATAGTTTTTTTATTATTGTATGTTAATCAAAATCAGAGGGCTTACTTGATACATGCATAGCCATGTTGCTATTAATAAACTTGAATTCAATTGTTAAAATTGTATTAAATCATCATTTCTTGGTTACTATAACAGTTGTAGAGCTTCTCTTCTTCTAAGCTAGATTTGAGCATGAAGGTCTGATTTATTAAATGGGTATGTATATTAGTGCTTAAGGGGCATCCAGTGATGATCAATCATTATCCTGGTTGGTGTATAAGATTATATTCTTCAAAGACCTTGCACTACATTTTATTTAGTTTACTCTAGTAGAAATTAAGTTTATAATGGCCAGTACATTAATGGTACTAAGTGGCCAGAGCATTAATGATGATTAGCATGTTTTAATATACTAGAATTATTGTTTTTATGATTATAGATTCTAATGGAGGAGCACTTATGTTGATACATCCAAATTAATGTTTAAATAATCACCCAAAGCTGAGAAAAGTTAAATAATTGGCCTGGTCTACAGGTGACCCATTTTAAATTCTGTCACAATATTAACTATTGATTTATTTTTGATTGATGATCATTCATGATGATGGATGATTTTTACTTATTAATAATGCTGTTTGATGTATGGTTAATTATACTTGTAGTTGATCTCAGAGATCTCATGATTTCATGTTCTCTTCAATATATAAAACTGCTCATATATTTTTGGATGTTAAACATTACTTTAACATTTATTTAATACTTTATTACTTTAATATTTAATTTTAATGATTTTCCATCACCCCAAGCCTCATTATTCCATCCTGTTAATATATATATATATATATATATATATATAACAGGATATATATATATAGAGCTATTTGCTCATATTTATATATATATATATATATATATAAGAGCAAATAGCTCTTAATAAGCTTTTCAGAATATCTCTAACCTCAGACCAATTTCTGCTGCTGGCTTCCTCAGTGAGGTTGAGAATATTCTGAAAAGCTTGTTGAGAGCTCATTATATAACATTTGTAATACAAGTTTGTTAAATTAGGTCATGTGATATATGACTTGCTTTCTTTGTAATATATTTATTTACAAGGGGCTTGAACTTATATTTTCAAACTCCCCACAGTTATTCAATCCATCTTATACAACTACACATGACCACATACATGTGAAAAGGATGACAATAATACTTAAATATATGTATATTGTCTATACTAAACTTAACATAATTATAAAAGACTGATTCTTTTCACTTGCATATAGTCATGGATATCAGTTATATAAGACAGACTGAATATCTATGGGGAGTTTGAAAGTCTGAGTTCAAGTCCCTTATAATTACTTTAAGTTTAGTATAGACAATATGCATGTATTTAAGTATTATATATATTCTGTAGGCATGTTGTTTTTTTAAGTAATGTAATTTTATAACTTTATCTTTCTTACTGCTTTGCCAAATCCATGTAATATTAATATTATCTATGTTCTTTATTACTTTTTACTATGGCAGTTTCATTGCCGATTGAAACTGACATAGTGGGTTGTAAAACAGCATTGTAAAAAGTAATAAAATACATAGATGATATTATTATTATTATTATTATTATTATTATTATTATTATTATTATTATTATTATTATTATTATTATTATTATTATTATTATTATTATTATTATTATTATTATGTATCAAAATAGTTGTTTCCTTATTTATTTTAAATATATGATATCATACAAGTTAAATTTAAAAGCAAGCAGTTACAAAATTAATCATCAGTATGGTAGTTTTTTATTACGTCTAAAATCAAATTTTTTTCCCCTTTAAATTTAAAATAAATTACATGTCTAAAGTTTTCTTATCTTCTAGAACAAACACTAAAATGCATAAATTGTTTTTCAGTTTAAATTAGCAAATTATCAAAAAAACTTTAACAAACTATTATTAATCTATAATATTGGAGATGGAGAAGATGGAGAAATCTTGATCAGACTATTGGTATAAGCCCATCAATCTTAAAGGTTTTCAATAAGCCAATGCATATGTGCTTTGTAGATGTCACTATATAAATGAATACTCCCACTTTTTCAAACACAAGATAAAGTCTTTGGGAAAAGATAGAATGAATCCATCTATCTTTTCGACCCAAACATATATGTATGGGCAAATCTTAAGTGTTTGAAAATGAGAGCGTGAAGTTGTTAATTGATCACTTTAAATTACTTTTTTACTACGTGAATGAATGACACTTGTGAAATTTCTAGAATTTACAATACATCATTCTTATTAAATTAAACATATGTAAACAAGACATTTATTTTATATAGCGCGATGTTTTTATAAACTGTAATACCAATAAGCCAATAAGCTAATGCACATGCGCTTTGTAGATGTCACTATATAAATGAATACTCCCACTTTTTCAAACACAAGATAAAGTCTTTGGGAAAAGATAGAATGAATCCATCTATCTTTTCGACCCAAACGTATATGTATGGGCAAATCTTAAGTGTTTGAAAATGAGAGCGTGAAGTTGTTAATTGATCACTTTAAATTACTTTTTTACTACGTGAATGAATGACGCTTGTGAAATTTCTAGAATTTACGATACGTCATTCTTATTAAATTAAACATATGTAAACAAGACATTTATTTTATATAGCGCGATGTTTTTATAAACTGTAATACCAATAAGTCAATAAGCTAATGCACATGTGCTTTGTAGATGTCACTATATAAATGAATATTCCTACTTTTTCAAACACTTAAGATTTGCTCATACATATACGTTTGGGTCGAAAAGATAGATGGATTCATTCTATCTTTTCCCAAAGACTTTATCTTGTGTTTGAAAAAGTAGGAGTATTCATTTATATAGTGACATCTACAAAGCACATGTGCATTAGCTTATTGGCTTATTAGTATTACAGTTTATAAAACATCGCACTATATAAAATAAATGTCTTGTTTACTTAAAGGTTTTCCTAAACCTCAAAGATATAAACTCTTCTAAATCAAATAATTCTCAAACAAAAGTTAATGTTCATTTTTTAAACAAAAGCAATCAGTAGTATAACCAATATTAAACATCTGTCTTCTGAAGTTTTAATCTTGTAACTAAACATGACTTAAAATATCTTTCTTTCAGTTATTGCACATTGCATAAATACAGCTTGCAGATAAACAATTATCAAATCATCTACTTTAAATTTATATCTTTAAATATATTGTTAAACTTTACAATAAAAATCCCAAACCATTGTTTTTCTAACTTATGAAATCCCAAAGATTTAAATTCTAATGCTAAATCAACTGAGGGTCAAATTGATTTTTCTCTGCAAAAATGTTGCAAAAAATATTCATTTTATTACACTAACTTATCTGCTGCAAGGTTTAGTGCAGTAGCAGGAAATCAGACTCCGAACATAAGATAATCAGTCTGATTTGGCATTTTTTGGCATTTGAATTTCTTATAATCTCCTGAGCAATAAAGCCATTTCATTATTTATTTACTAATTTTTTTGTAAAATTCTTATTCAACTTATTGCAACCTTATTAGCATTATTGTTAGAAAGTAACGCAGTTAGCATATTCCAAATTTTATTGAATGCTTGAAATATTTTAATAACAACTATTCTTTTATATGATGGATGGGCAACTGTTATGCCATGGATCACACCTGTATCATGATGATGTTGAATCCGGCTTGATGCATAAATATATAAATAGTCAAAATCTATATCTAACAAATTATTATGAGACTAGAAAAGTGTCAACTTTGTATAGTTAATGGCACTAGAGAAAAAGATAATGACCTCATTAACATCTGTGTGAAAGGTTTACTGACAATATAGATGGTGAAATTAACATTCTGATGGTGTTGCAATGACATGTTTATATGTGAAAAGTACAGGAATGGTGGGGTAAAGTAACATTGATTTTGTGCCATTACAGTATTACATGTTGCAATTATCCAATGCACACACTTACTTATTTGTTGAATCATAGGCCACAAATTATTAGTGTGCAGAGTGTGGTGCTCAGTTGACCTGCTGATGCTATGCATGCATCAAAGAGTATTATTTCCTAAGTATTATTTAAGCTTTGATCAAAGTTCCTTTGGGTTTTATTGACTTTTTATTGAAAAAAATAATATTGTTGCATGATACTTTATAAGTAAGTTTATGCCTTTTCTAATTATCAGAATTTTTAATTTAATATAATTTATAGTCTATAAAATAAGCCAATTAAAGAAAAGAAAAACTGATGATGAATGCCATATTTTTAATGATAATTGGACATTCAAATATCTGATTGTAAATATAGACAATAAAGGTATTTGTTTGGTTTGTAATGAAACTATTTTCACTTTTAAAGTATATAATTTAAAAAGGCATTTTTTATCAAAACATTTTGACCAATTTAAGGTATTTTCACCAGAACAAATGAAAATTGAAGCAGAAAAATTAAATCATGTTTTGTTTTCAAATACTGATAGAACTTTGACAAAAGTTGTATTTTTATATTGGACTATTTCCATCATCTAATATGTGTATTGAATGTCTTTAGAAATATTTAACTTTATTTAAATATTCCTTATATATTCAACTGTTAGTAATAGCACATCAAACAGAAATATTTAAATAAAGTTAAATTTTTCTAAAGAGATTCAGTATACATATTAGATGATGGAAAGAGTCCAATATAAAAATATAACTAGAACACCATCATCACCAACCTTCAGGAAAATATTGACAAACATTGTTGCACATACAGTTGCAAAATAATGCATATCATTTTCTGACAAATTTTGTAAATAAATGCTTAATAGATATTACTGAGTTATTACGCCTTGATAAAAAAAACCATGTTGTGAAAAATGACTCTTTCATGGAGAACTCTTGTGACATACATTGATAATATTTCAAGCAATTTATGTGATCAATTAAAATTGAAAGATTGTATTTACCATGCACTGAATTTAGATGAGTCATGTGACATTACAGACATGAGTCAACTTTTAATCTTTTTTCGAGATATAAATAATAGATTTGAAATTATGGAGGAATTATTTTCTGCATGTCCTGCGGAAGAGTCAACTACTGGTAATTTAATAACTCTTCAACAAGCTTTGCAAAAGCATAATATAAAGTGGGACCAAAGTGTCAACACTACAACTGATGGGTGTCCTAGCTTGACAGGAAAAAACACTGGATTATTAAAAAGAATAAGTGATAAAATAAAATGTATTGCAGGAAAAGAAATAATTTTTTTATATTCTGTAATTCATCAAGAAATCATTTCCAAAAGCGTTCTAAAACTGAAGCATGTTATATCGGTTGCAACAAAAATAGTTAATTTTATTTGTGGAAGAGCTTTAAATCACTTGCAATTCCTAACATTTTTGAAAAAAATTGAATGTGATTTCATCAATATTCCATAACATATTAACATAAGATGACTTATCATTGCAAAAGTGTTAAAATGATTTTATGATTTGTTGGATGGAATTGTTAACTTCTTAAATGTTAAAGAACAAGCTTAACAAATTTTGTGAATTAAAAGATGAACAATGGCTGAATAACTTTTTCTACTCCATTGATATGTTAACTTCTCAAAATGAATTAAATTTATCATTACAAGGGAAAGGATTATTTATTTATGATAAGTTGTAATTGTATATAAGAATGCCACCCAAAATAAACTGTCAAAATCTAATCTATGCTCATTAAGTTTGTTTGTCAACATCATTGAAATACTTAGTTTAAAAAATAAACTCCCGTTGGAAAAATATTATAATGCAAACATTATTTTCTTTACTTTAATATATACATTGTACAGGCTTAACACCTGCATTTATATATGTAATATATGCGGGATTGGATCAACTGATGAGTGCTGATTTAGTACGAAATATGTATATTGGTGATTATTTATTTTTTCAGCATGTGGGTGAGCAATATAAGATGGCGCTGAGAGTTGTGGGTCGTGTGAAAGTCTGAGTTCAAATCCCGCATATATTACTTTAATATAATAAATTTCAGAAGTAGTAAATCATTCATAGCATTACGGTTTAATCTTTGCCACTTTTTATTTCTGAAAAATTCAAATTATACTTTTTAACAAAATACATATTAGTTAAAGATGAATAAGATAACAAAAAAATATGTTTTAAGTACAAAAAAATTACATAACTATTACATTATAAAGGTGTTATAGTCATACAAAAAAATGAATGAAAAAGAGTGCGTTTAATTAAGTTTAATGAACACATGTCTTACGTACCAATTGTTGCAAACATTAACTCATTGCTCCAATTTTCATTTAATAAATAAAGCTAATCTTTTTAACTTTTTTTTGTGTGTACTTCTTTTATTATACTGCACCGCCACTATTTATTTTTTTAAATTTTAGTTACAAATTTAATTCCAGCCTAAACCATAAAGTTAAAAATAATTTGTATGTGCGTATAATTAACGGAAGGATTATATACATAGTGTATATACAATAATTTGCTAGTAAACTGTTCAAAAAATAACGAAGCAAATATCAAAGTGGGTTGCTTACTCATCATACTACTCTGCATGTGGGATAGCAGATATGTAATGAATACATAGAATATTTTCCATCAATAGTATTCTCTCAAATGGACAGGTTCAGAGAGTAGTCACATCATCAATTCATTCATTTTTCCACTCCACTCTTTTCATTGCCTAGCTCTTAAATTCCATGTATTCCTTCCCATCTCTTATATCTCCAACACTGTCAATCTTTTCCATCCTTTCTTTTTGCTTCCATGCAACATTCCCTCCAAAACATCTTTCATTAAATTGTACTTTCTTCTTAATAAATGTCAAATCCAGTTTGTCTTTCTCATTCTAATTTCTTCAATACGAAGGAATTTGGATATAGTGAAATTGTAATATATGCTGCATAAATATATACTACTTTAATTATATGCTATGCAAAAAGAAAATAATCAATAAATAAAACATTAAAATTCATAAATTTAATAAATTTTAGAAGATCTGTATTATTTAAAGTATTACAGCAATCATTTTTCATTTTCATACTAAATCTATTTATATAATAATGTTCAAGGTTATATGGGTTTGTAAGTAATCATTAAAAACCAGTCAACACTTAGACAATCCCAATATCAATAACAATCAACAATTTCTAATTGTTGACAATGCAATCTCCTTTTAACAATTAAGGTGGAATCTCACCACCACAAAGATTAGTATATTAGACCATTAATAAAGGTGGGACTTCACTTTTATTGTTAAAAGGAGGTTGCCTTGACAACAGTTTGAAATTGTTGATTGTTATTGATATTGGGATTATCTGTGTATTGTCTGGTTTTTAATAAATCTATTATATAATTTTTATTTATTAATCATTTTGAAAGCACAAATTTTTTCTTGCTTTTTTCCACCAAAAGCTTGTTTTTATACAGCACCTAAAATTATAACAACTAATAAAAATCATATATAACAGCTAATATAAATATATATTAATCATACATAAAAAGCTTTTTTGGCACATGGTTGAATATGATTTTTATTATTTGTTATAATTTATATGAAAGAACAGCATATTGAATTTCACCATTTCCATTTTTGATGAAAGCAACTAAAATGTTTCCTAAGCTAAAGGTAGAAATTCTACAAAATTTAAGAGAATTTCCTTAAGTACTTCTTTTTAAGATAAAATGAGAGTTATGGATTTAGATGTGAAAGAAAAAGAACTAGCAAAATTGCTGAAAATTTGAAATAGATTACTTCAAACCATTAGATGGGAGCAGGGTATATAGATTCCAATCAATACAGATTTAAAGCCTCAAAACAACTATAAAAACACTCAATAATTAATATTAGATTATGGAAATAATCCAGTATATAAATGCAACTACATAAGCCATGTCTGCTAATAATAAGACTGCTTCTATATTTCTATAGAACTAAAAAAACATTGAAGAAAAATTATATTGGTCAGAGCCAGTGTTCAGTTATGATGAAATTAAGTTGTTCTAATATATAAATATAGCAGTGTAATAGCTTGAGATTTTAATGTCCATTTTATTTTATTTTTAAAAATTACTGTAAAGGAAATTTTTAGTGTTTGAGTTTCATAGAAGTAAACACAATCTATATAAGGATTATCTCAAACACATTCCAAAGAAGTGCAATGTTTATTGTTTCCAATGGGAAGATATGGCAGAAAATAGAAGACAACATATAAAATATGAAGTAAAAAAAATTGGACTAGCATGTTTTATATGTGGACATATTTGTGGTTCACAGATTAATTGTATACTCATCCAAAACTCATTTTTAGAGTAAACTTTTTTCTTTCTCCTTTCTTTTCTTTTTCTGAAGTTGGAATGGTAATACTCATTTTTGAGTAACTGTTTTTTTTGTTTGTTTGGTTTTTTATTATTATTATTATTATTATTATTATTATTATTATTATTATTATTATTATTATTATTATTATTATTATTATTATTATTATTATTATTATTATTATTATTATTATTATTATTATTATTATTATTATTATTATTATTATTATTATTATTATTATTATTATTATTATTATTATTATTATTATTATTATTATTATTATTATTATTATTATTATTATTATTATTATTATTATTATTATTATTATTATTATTATTATTATTATTATTATTATTATTATTATTATTATTATTATTATTATTATTATTATTATAATTATTATTATTATTGTGGTTTTACCATAATGTCAATTTATGTATATATTTGATATATATAAAAAATACTTCTTTTTTATAGAAGTAAACATCAATCATGCATGGCTTAGTATGCATAAAATCTTCAATATAGATGACATCCAAATAAAAGCAGTCAAAATTTTTGTTTATAAACAACAATTAAAGTATATTAACAAATACAAAAAAATAGAGTGATCACATTTTTTTAACTCTGTATGTTCACTAAAATTTGTTCATTAATAACATTGAAAATAGTATGATATAAAGATTCTGAAACCACTATTTGATATTTAAAGGATAATGACAGTGGTTTATCTTTTAAACAATCTGAAAATATCAAACATACATAGCCCAATGAATATGAAATCCAAATGGAAGCAGTTTTGGTTGTTTTTATTTGGATTCATATATATAATTATAGGGGATTTGAACACAGATTTTCAAGCTCCCTCAGTTATCCAACCCATCTCATATAGCCAATATACATGACCACACATATTTTTTTTAAAAAATCTTTAATATATGTATTTCATGTTGGCCAGCACTTATCAGTTTGCCCAGCTCATCATCTCTCAGAGATATATAATCAGTGCTCGATTTATATTGCAATAGCAAATCTTCAAACTTTAATTGACAGGCTTCATTCTATTCCATCTTCCAACTCTTCAGCCATCTATATCATCAGATTTTTAATGATATGGATGGAGGAAGAGTTGGAGGATGGAATAAATTGAAACCTGTCCATTAAAGTTTGAAAATTTGATATTGTAATGTAAAACGATCAATGAGTATGTGCGTGTGTGAAAAATGATCTGGACCAACTGATGAGTGTTGTTTCAGCATAAAATATATGTATTGGAGATCGTTTATTTTTTTTCACATGTGTTTGGTCATGGGTATCGGTTGTATGAGATGGAGTGGTAGCTGAGGGGAGCTTGAAAGTTTGTGCAAACTCCAAATACATGAATTATGCTTGCATTTCAAATATTATATACATATATATAATGTGTGTTGAAAAATATTACATGCCTACAGAATTATAAAAATCAATACATATTTTAATGTAAACAAATCAATAGTTATTATCCATTATATAACTCCAGCATATATGTAACCAATGTCCATTTCCTTTTAACATTTTTTTCGAAAATAAAATTCATAATATAAAGTTTTTCTTTTTCTGCAAACTCCACATGCCTATGTCCTCTCTTATTTCTATTACCACAACCAAAATTACCTACAGCATTTTCATCTTTCATTTGTTTTCCAATTCTAGCATTAAAGTCTCCCATAACAATTTTAAAATGTTGTTTACTCTCATCAAAAGCCTTTTGTACATCCATATAAAAATCTTCTATAATTTCATCACTATGAGAACTTGTTGGGGCATAAACTTGAATTATCTGCATTTGGTATCTGCTATTAAGTTGTAAAACTAATCTTGCCACTCTGTCCGATACACCATCAAGCTCCACAATGTTATTCTTCCATTTTTTATTTATAATGAATCCTACTCCACTTGTATTTCCAATATTTGTGCCTTTATAGTAGAGTATATGTCCACCTTTAAAATCAATTGTTTCTTCACCTTTTCTTCTAACTTCACAAAATCCAAAAATGTCCCATTTAATATAAGACAGTTCTTTTTCTAACTCTTGCAATCTTCCTTCACTTGAAAGTGATCTGCAGTTGTAAGTATCTAAATAAAAAGTCATCATCAAATGGCATCCTGAGTCCACAATCAGGGAATTCTTAGCACCCTCCACCTTCAGCCACCAGCCGCTGCCTTAGTTGGTGACTTTACAGCCTCTTGGGAATAAGAGCCATGATTTATTTTTGTCTATCATGATTGTATATATTGAAAAAAATATTCTTAAACTCAGAGGTAAAAATCCAATAAACTCACCATGCTGGCCAATGTGTGTTAGTGAGCAGCCCATCCATGAAGGTTCAACAGAATTGGATTATATTTTGACTAACAGAAAATACATATTTCAAGATTGCAATGTTCTTAATAAATTTAACACAGGAAGTGACCATCAATTAGTAAGATGTGAGATACATGTTAATGCAAAACTAGAGAGACAATTAAGAAAAACAATATTTACAGTTGATATTCCTAATCTTCAGCAACATTCTAATGAATTTAAATTAGAACTTACAAATCGGTTTCAAGTATTAGTAGATTTTGAACATGATTCAGATTTGAATGATATTAATAAAAAAAAATAACCGATACACTTTTAAAAACTACAACAAAGACACCTGGTAGAAAAAAGCAGCAATTGACCAATAAAATTTCTACTGAGACTAGAGAATTTATGAAGAAAAGAAGGAATATGAGGATATACAACAATGATGCATTAAAAAAGATTGAATATCTTGAATTTTGTAAAATGGTGTGGAAAAGAGTTGAAAATGATATAAGAAAGTATAATTGTGAACTAGCAAGGAAAGCTATAGAAGAAAATAAAAGTCTAAAGAGTGTAAAACAACATTTTGGTATTGGTAGGAAATTTATATCTGCAATAAAATTAAAAAATGGCATTATTACTAAAAAAAGAGATGACATCATGAAAATATGTAGAAGACTTCTATCAAGAATTATATAGTAATAAAGAACAAGTGCATCCTATACCTATTATATCTTCCTAATTGCCCAGAAGTTTGAATGAGAAAGTGAGACATGCAATTAAATTTATGAAGAAAGGGAAGGCTCCAGATAATGATGGAATTATAATTGATATATTAAAAGAAGCAGGTGAAGAGATAGAAATTTTTTTAGCAAAGTTATATACCAAATGTCTAAATGATAAAGATGTACCAGATGATTGGAAAAATGCAGTATTAATATTAATATTTAAAAAAGGTGATTAAAAAAATATTAGAAATTATAGACCTATCAGTCTTTTATCAGTTTTATACAAAATTTTTACTAAGATAATTACAACTCGTCTACAGAAAACATTGGATTTCCACCAACCAAGAGAACAAGCTGGATTTAAAAGTGGTTTTAGTATAGTAGATCATATCCAGGTATTGAGAGAAATTATATAAAGGACAAATGAATATGAGTTGCCACTATGCTTAGGATTTGTAGACTATGAAAAGGTATTTGATTCTATAAACATTTCTTCAGTGATTAAAGCATTGGATCATCAAGGGGTAGATCCAGGATATTGTCATATTTTAAAAAATATTTACAAAAATGCAACAGCAAACAATTAGATTACATAATGATAGTAGGAAAATCAACATTGAAAAGGGTGTAAGACAGGGTGACTGCATATCTCCAAAACTTTTTACAGCAGTGCTGCAAGAAGTATTTTGTGGATTAAAATGGAAAGCTAAAAGAGTGAAAATAAATGGAGATTATTTAAGTCATTTAGATTTTGCAGATAATGTAGTTGTTTTTGCAAATAATTCTTTAGAGCTACAGGAAACATTGCAGGAGCTATCAGATGAAAGTAGGAAAGTAGAATCAAGCGTTGTTAGCCAAGAGGTTATTGTAGCCACCTTGTAAGCAAGTAGTTGGTTGCAGACGGTTGTAGGTTCACCTCCCGGCTGATGCTATGACATATGAAAAAAAAAATTTTTTGTCAAGCATTGGTGGTTGAGAGGTCAGCAATGGCTGCTTTACAAGCAGTTATCCCGGGTTAACAGGTTTGCTTCCCGACTGATGCTATGACATATGAGAAAAAAAAAGATAAATATTAAAAAGACTAAAGTAATGTTTAATAGATTTTCTCAAAATATAAAAATAAAGATTGATGATGAGTTAGAAGAAGTTAACAGTTACAAATACCTTGGACACATTATTAATACAGATGGAAATATAATGGCAGAAATTAATCATAGAATTAAACTTTGTTGGAGTGCTTTTGGTAGAAATAACTTGATACTAAAAGGAAATATGCCTATGTGTTTGAAAAGGAAGATTTTTAATAAATGTGTGTTGCCAGTTCTTATTTATGGATGTGAGACTTAGAAGAGCAATACAGAGACTTCAGATCACTCAAAGAAGTATGGGAGATGCATGTTGGGAATAACAAGAAGGGATCAAAAACGCAATGTATGGGTAAGAGAACAAACAGGTGTTACTGACCTCGTTGAAAAAATTAAAAGACTGAAGTGGGTTTGGGCTGGACATATTGTTAGAAAAGATGATAATAGATGGACAATTGAAATTTTAAACTGGATACCAAGAGATTGTAAAAGATCCAGAAAGAGACAACATGTGAGATGGATGGATGAAATAAGAAAGTGTGCAGGGGTGATGTGGATAAGAGAAACTAAAGATAGGAAAAGATGGATTGAACTTGGAGAGACCTTCATCCTGCAATGGATTGATAATGGTTGATGATGATGATGATGATATGTAACCAAGATATTTTTAGGAATACATGTATCACTCCAATTTGCTATTATTAATTATTATGTGCATATATTATGTGATACATATTAATTGCTATACCATAAGTGCTAATAAGGTTAACAGAAACTTCCATCTTGCATAAGATTTGCAAATACAGGATTGAAAAGTTAAATACAATATAGCTGGATTTCTGATTGAGAATAAAATCAAATTTTAAAATTAAATGGGTAATATTTACATCATATAAAATATTAGATAATCAATACAAGTGTGGATATTCTTTTAGCTCACCTGGTGAGTGTAAATTGTTTGAGAAATATGTATATAATAAAAGGTGATTAGTTGCCTGAAAAATCGTATAATGTTAGAACGCTAAAAATGACAAGTTAAGTTAAATTTAGAAACTATTAACTTTAATTTCTGTTATTCTAGTTTTGCACCAAACCATACAAATCCCATTTTAACAGAAAATTTCACAAAAATTCATACACATGCACGTGTATCTGCAGATGCCGAATCAAAAATGTACATAAACTAATTAAAGAAATTTGTTTACACAATTGTTTTTTTTATATATATTTCAACCCATATATAATAAATAAACTAATACTTAACTAATCAGCCAAACACACTATCTAATTTCATATTCATAATTTAAATGGAATCTAATGGAGCTACAAAATATTGCCTATGTCATAAAAATTTCAGCCTTAGTTTCAACATGGTTGTAATTTATGGTTTATTTATCATCTTAGATCTGAGATGAGAAGAGGTTCATTTTTTCATCTTCTTGTAAATTATAAATGTTATTCTAAGAAGTTAAATATTTGTTTTATAATATGTTGTATATACCAATTTACTGTTATACAGATTTGCCATTTATTATACATTGAGCTATGGTATCTTACAAGATTATTAAATCAGCCAGTAATGATTATGTATTTATAAATATAAGATGGTTATTGAAGAGCCAGAGCTGTAACATTTTAGCAGTTTAAAATTTCACTCTTAGTTTTGATTTATGGTTTATTTATTAGCTTAAATTTGAAATAAAAATGGATTCATTTTAAATTTATAAATTATGTATATGAAACTTGGTGACATTTTTGACTGGTAAGTTAAATGCTAGCTCTGTAATTTATTATGTATATACCAGTTTAGGGGAGTGCAAAATTGGTATATATGTGTGTATGTAGCAAGGTGATTTTTTTATAATTAAAATCAAATATTTACATAATAGGTTAATGTTAAATGAGAGTAACTAAAAGTTTTTTAAATAATGATAAATGTAACTACTTACCAATTTCCTCCCATGTTTATCACAGAATGTACCCCAAAGAGAAGAACTTAATAGTGAACCACTAAATACAATCTATAAATAAAATACATAATAAATTGATATACAGTAATAAAAACAACAATAATGAATCAATTTAGTTAATTGTACAAAAGAAAAATCAGTATTGCTTCACATACTTCTTTTGACACAATTACTTTACTCTGTGGATTTTGACATCCAGCCATATTTGTTTGGGTTCTACCTTGGCCTTTCTGTTATTGGCCATCACCACTTGTACAGTTTTCAATGGCAGAACAGGTATATTAAGTTGTTCTCATGTGAGTTTATAATACAATCTTTCCATTATTATGAAGACCTGACTCCATGAATCGATAAGCACTTCCACTTTGGTCTCTCCTGCTGCTATTTGTATTTTTAGACATGTTTGGCATGTATAACTTGGTATGTGATCCTCCCATGAATAAATTAGGTTTCCCATGTGTTTTGAAATTTGATTGCTGTCCAAATATTACATCTTTCCCTTGGTCTACTTCCTTTTGCTCTTGGATCTGTCTCATTTCCATACTCACTTCCATTTGACTCAATATCTCATTTATATTTCTTTAATTGAGTTGTTTCCTCCTTTCTCTAGTATCAATCTTATTCTTATTGGCAGGTTCCAGTATACTATCTCCACAATATGTTTCTCTGACAAATTGCATGCCTCTAACATCTTGAGTGTGGCTACTTGACACCTAAAAAAGTGCATATATTCCTCTGACCCTCTTGGAACTTTTCTCTTTTATTAATTGGGATCTAATGTTCTGTCTCTCTTCACTCCAGAAATCTCTCCAGGGCCATGTCTGTGGTTGGTGTAGCAATGAGTTCTACCAATTCACAGCCTGTCCTTTTAGGTAGTAAGATGCTATTGTCATTCTCACCTCATCTGGTGTCCCTGACTTCCTTACACCTTCAATATTTCTCAAGTATATATCTTATAATTTTGCTGTGGATCGATATTTCACTACATTATTTTGACTTACACACACACACACACACACACACACACACACATATATATATATATAGGTATACTCATATATATATATATATATATATATATATATATATATATGAGTTCACCTTATGATATGAAATCCTTGAGTGGCCTGACTTGGTCGGCTTACTTTTGTTTTCTATTTTTATAAAACTTCACTTTGAAAACTAGTACAGGAAGACTATTGTTATTTCAAAACCTTGATTTCAAAGTTGGTTTCAGTTTTAGAAAATTGTCAAAACTGATTGTATAAATAAAAATTGTAAAATATTTTAAAGTCATGGCTATTGTGTGGATGTAAATTAAATATAATTCATTACTTGAATTTCTTTTAAAACAAAATTAATTTAATAAAAAAAAAATGTAAATTTATTATTTAGTTTTATTTAATTATAATGTCTTGCAGTGATAAGTGGCAGAAAATCAAATATTATTTTTTTTTTTTGTATCTCATTAAAGTAGATTGATTGTAAAGGTGAACCACTTAAAGACGTGTTTAATTTTTAAATATTTGTATTACTTTTTTTTTTTTTTTTAAATTAATTATGAAAAAGAAAAAAACATTTACGTCCATTACTTATATATATAAAAAATCCATAATAAAAAATTAAGGTTTTTCAAAAACTAGCCTAACCTAAACTTTATGAAAATGCTTTTATATTCTGCACTCAATTGGATTTTTCATATAGTCTAAAAAAATTTTTTAATTTCCTTATAAAAATTTAATATTAACTACATCCAACTCTGCTAATAAAGTTTCCATTTCCCTAAATTATTTTTTGGCTAAAACAATAGTGATCTGACAAAAAAAAAAAAAAAAAACACGGATATATATTTATTTATTTTTTTAAAAAGTCCATGCCAATTTCTTTTATATTTTTTTTCCCTCATTGACATACTTCTCTTTAATGCCCTTTCGTTTGGATGCCATTGTAATGGTTCACCCCTTATCCCTATCTTGCTTGCATTACTCATCTTTACACAAGTATGAGTGTATATATCTATATACGCATATGAATATTTAAAAAAAAAAACAATCAAATGCGAATCGTATTGTTATCTGTTTTATAGAATGTGATCTTTATATTATCGCTTTGATTTTAGGATATCCTATGCAGATATAATTACATTCGATATTATACAACAGTATATTTATGAACATCTAAATAAAGACTCCAAACACCAATCTCACCCATAGGTAAGAATTATACTGGATAATATGAAGTACATAATACTATGATAAGATGACCTGGCCTTCGGCTAGCTTTCCCAGGGCAAGTGGTAAAATTGCTAAGAGTAGATCTAAACTATTTTCATGTAATCAAAAAAAAAAAAACTAAAAAAAAAACCAATTCACCCTTTAATACAGGTTTATTTGCATTAATATTTATGTAAATCAATAACACTTTTATTTCTTTCATTCAATATTTTTAATAGTTTTTTTTTTTGTTAGCACATACCCACGATTTTCATTAACTTTATTTTAAATTACATTTATGATAGACATATTGCATCAATAGACTATTGATTTCCCTCTTTCTTTTTTTTATAACTTATTATTTCCGTGCTTCTATATTTTTTTTTCCTTTCTTTGTTAGTTTACCTTTTGTTTTATTTATCAAAACCCACAAACACCCTATAACATGTATATTACATTACAAGAGTTTAATCATGGAAGGATTAACATAATAATAATAATAATAATAATAATAATAATAATAATAATAATAATAATAATAATAATAATAATAATAATAATAATAATAATAATAATAATAATAATAATAATAATAATAATAATAATAATAATAATAATAATAATAATAATAATAATAATAATAATAATAATAATAATAATAATAATAATAATAATAATAATAATAATAATAATAATAATAATAATAATAATAATAATAATAATAATAATAATAATAATAATAATAATAATAATAATAATAATAATAATAATAATAATAATAATAATAATAATAATAATAATAATAATAATAATAATAATAATAATAATAATAATAATAATAATAATAATAATAATAATAATAATAATAGCACATAAATTAATTTAAAACTTTCTGTGCAAGTAAAAAAAAAAAATCATAATTAGGTCAAACAACATTTTTACTGGATTACATGGAGTTTAATTGAGTAAGCTTACTAGTAAATCATACATATAGGTGCAAACAGAAAAAGGACCTGTGTTTCCCTGGGAAATTGATTGAATCCACCTGGTAAAAGAGAATCTCTAGTCTTTGAATGATGAATCGAATTTTTAGAGTTTGGATTTCACTTGGGCTGAATTTTATTTATTATTTTTGTTTCTTTTTTTGTTGTTGTTTGTTTTGATGAATATCATGAAGGTCCAACACTATTATTTATTGAGGTGATCCTTCAGGCTTGACATCTCTTCTCAGATACCAGCAACTACTATACATTCGGGAAGGGGGTTGGACACTCCGCACGTTGAAGTTTTTACCACAGTATAACCATATTTCACCAATATATAATGCTGATCTGGATTTTTCTTCTTTCTCTCTCTTTATATATATATGTCTAATAAGCTTGCATTCTTCATGACTCAAAAACTTATATAATTAAAATTTTTCTTTTTGTTTTTTTTATATCCAGAATTGCCAACTCCGCCCCCTCTCTTAATTAATTCTTTCTCTTTTCTTTCAATCTTTTTTCTTTTATTTCCATTAGCATTCCTTGTGCCTTTGCAAAAGTTACTTTTATTGTTCTATAAATCAATAGGTCTTCCATCTTAGCATTTATAATATTTATTGTTTTTAACTTTTAATATTTTCCAAAAGTTTATCAAACAAAAATGTTTTTTTAAACCTATGAATATTTATGTTCCATTGATTTAAACACACTCATACATATCCATAGCAATGTGTATAGCTGGGTTTGGCAACAATGAAAAAAAATCAGAGCACATGTATACCCCATACCTCTCTTTTATGAGCTTTCCTCATTAAAAAAATATCTATAATATAATACAACTATATAAATGATCGTTGATTATAAATCGGCCTGGAAATTTTATTTTGGTTAGTAACAATATGTTCTATAATGCATAAATATATGACTACATATTTGTCTATTTACTGCAACAGGGTTTGATTATACCTGCCCTGTTACAATATATAATAGGATTGAGAGAGAAACAATGCATATCGCTAGCGGAAATCTCTATAAATTCCATGCTTTCTTTATTTAAATGGGGAATGTGGCTGGAATAGTATTGCTATGGGGTGTTTCAAATATATATATATATAAATTATAATTTATTTTAAGGTGATGCCTGCATTTATGATGCTTCATTATTTTCTACATATGGTTTTATTTCACTGTCTTTGAATATTATCTGTTATACTTAACATTACTTTTTGGCATCTTCTTTTAACTTTCATCTTATACTCACTAAATAGTTGTGATCTCATTCTATCTTAGTTCATTTTAATTACATTTAGTGAACCATACTTTCATTTAATAATATTTGTTCAATAACTGACTACTCAACAGTCAATATGAATTTTGCGAACCTGTCATAGTTTTAAATTATAAATGCCATCTTATAACCACATTTTAATCTTCTAAACAAATAAATCTTGAGCATTGCTAATTGATGCAAATCATTGTAGGGATTGTACATTTATAAAACATAATTAAATATAGGGTATATGAGCACAGACTATCACATGACCCACCACTCTCCACACTATCTAATAACACTGATATACTCAAGCACATATATGCTGAAAAGATAAATAATCACCAATATACGTATTTCATGCTAAACCAGCAATCATCAGTTGGTCCAGATTATCATCTCCCACACATATATACTATAAGTGCTCAGATATATATTAAGATAGACAATCTTCATACTTTAATGGACTGGCTCCAATCTACTACACACTCCAACTCTTCAACCGTCCATCCAATTGAAAATCTGATGATGTTTTTCTGTAATATTAAACATATTTTACTAATTTGTTTATTATTATGAATCTATTAACTTGAATTTTTTACATTCTGCTCTTTATCGTTTCATTTGTTCACTTATATAAGTATTTTTGTTATGTAAATAAATCTTTTTTTAAATAAATTGTTGGTACATTTTTTATGATCCTGAGAAAGATATATCTATATATAGATATATCATAGATATATATTATTGATAAAACATTCCTATTTAAAGCTTTAGAAATCCCAGAAGTCTGTTATTTTAAACTCAGTTATTTTTATTTTGTTTATTTTACACATTAGGTAGATTTGAAGTGCAATATGGATTTCAGCATAAGCTTGTAAAATTTATATAAATGAACATTAAATGTGTAGATTTTATATATTATTATTGATACATAGTATGAGATATTAAGAAACATTAAATATATTAAGCCTATGTTAGTATGTCAACACATAGACTAAATGTGGTACACCAAACATTAAATTATTGTTAGTATGTAGAATGATCAGCTAAGACTAAAATGAGGTAATAATCTTATATTTTAAATGACTTTTTAATGGCATCCAGAATATTAAACTGATTTTTTGAATTGTGAGAATAGTTATGTAATTGAAATCCTCTTTTTCTTATATATCTTAGTGATGTAGAGAATTCATTAACTCTTTAACAAGTTGATATTTTTTTGTTAGCTCTGGTAACAGTTTTTGTTAGTGTTCAACCTTTGATTTCAGTATAAAATCATTCTATACTAAAATTCAATAAATTGCATTTGACTTTTTAGAAATTTAAATTTACAAGTGAAAAATATTCGACATACTCATATTTAAACTTTAAAAATATTTAAAAAATGAGTTTATAATGAGAACAAAAGATGTTTTCCAATATTCAACATTGGGCAGGAAAACAGCTACATAAATAACTCCAAAAAAATCACTGAAAACTTCTGTAATTGAAATTTATTTTTAAAATACAAACAAATAATTGCTAATAAAAAACAAAGTCATATATCACATGACTCAATTTTTAAGCTTGTAAATAAAAAATAAAGAACTTTGCTAATTTGCTCTAACAAGCTTTATTGATAAATGTCAGCTAAACAAAGCTTTAAAAATCTCTATCTTGAAACCACTCCCTAACCTCAGACTAATGGTTTTATGCTTTGGCACTCCTCAGTGAGGTGCTAGGGTAGTTTCAGACACTAGTTTTAGCTTGGTATTTTTAGATCTAGTGTCTGAAACTATCCTAGCACCTCACTGAGGAGTGCCAAAGCATGAAACCATTGGTCTGAGGTATGGGAATGGTTTCAAGATAGAGATTTTTAAATACTGTGTTTATTTGGCATTTATCAATAAAGCTTGTTAGAGCAAATTAGCAGAGCTCTTTATTTTTTAAATAATTGCTAATCTTTGATAAATGTATAAAATTTTGCTGTACCATATTAAAATTGCTTATAATTTTTAGAATACCTCAAAAGGTCCTAATGCAGTATTGATAATGATAAAAAATGGTGTTACATGATCAGTGTTACAAGGTATAGTCATCTTATCAGCCACAATTTTCTTTATTAACATTATGGTCAAAATTTACTAACTTCTATTTTTAAAAATAAAATATATTAAAATAAAAAGTATATATGTGAATTTTTTTGGTTTTATATAATTATTATGTAAAAATAATCAGAAATATTTAATAAATTATGCAAAATACATATTTTTGTTTTGCTAAAAAAAATTTCAAAATAAACCATGAAAGAATGAAGGCAGGGCTAAACATATAAAGATAGACTTTGATCATTACTGAAATATCAGGAAAAGATTGACTTCTTTAGATTTTCTTTTAATTAATAAATCAATATTCGTTCACAGTTTTAATATTTAGAAAAAAAAGCTATAGATAGTCATAGAAAAACAATCTAAAATGATAAAATTTATACCACTTCTGAAGCAAACAGCCATGTTAACTGTTGGACCTTACATAGTCAAATTAAACTTCATGCTGCAATTGAGACACAATATTCATCATATTTTGTTCCAATCCCTTCTTGTATGTATTGTTTATGTTTTGTTGATAAGTTTTTGATTACAGTAGAATATATATTGTTTATTGAATTGTAACCATATTGTTAGACTTGATGTTTATCAAGTCATATTTTATCAGTCTATTAACTAAAAAATTTAAATTTTGAGCAATTATAATCTTGATGATTTAAATCTATTGTTGGAACCAGTGGTGTGATCTAATGATTATTAATTTTAGGGGATGAAAATAAATAAATTTATTTTCATAAGTCTTTCTAGGGCAGTACATAATTAGAATGTTCAACATATATACTTGCATACAATCTGACAGATAAATTAGTTTCCATAATTATAATATAATAAGATAATGTTGTTATTAAATAAAACCATAGAAGTACTTAATATTTTTATTGTTAAATAATGGCTTTTCAACAGATTCAAAATTGGGATGATTTTTAAGTTAAATAGTATAATTAATTGTTAAATATATTTTTACTGTAGTCTAAAATATTATTAGAGTTTAATTAGTTACCATCTATGTTTAAGGGTGACTATTTACTCATTTAGGCAAATATAATCACTTATAATAATCTGATTGGTTTATTGATTTACAGTCAACCCCTTGACTAAAAGTCTATAAATAGGCTTGCACAAATTTATTGAACAGACTTTTTCTACTAGGAAACAAGATATTTTTTAAGTTAAGAGAGAATATGGAGATCATTCTACTATTTAAAGTCTAGAAATTGTTTGAAATGTATTATTTTCCATAGAAAAAAGTATAAATTATTTGTTATTAATAATTAATAAACCTTGGAGTAAATTTTAAGTATTCTGCATCTATGTAAGAACATACCACTACTAAACAGCTACTAACTTGGAAACTCATTCACTAACAAAATAAAAGTTATATCAAGGAAATGACCAATCAAAAATAAACTCAAATGTAAGCTGGTCAAGAAACTCATAAGCTTCAAATTTCATAATTTACTTTACAAGTGTTTTATGTATAACAGCCATAAAATACATAATAAATATTGCTATAACAAATTTGAAATTGTGATGTGGAAAATGTTTTGGAACTTTTCATTGAATAAGGTAAATATAAAAGTGAACTATAGTAAGAGTTATACATGACTTTTATTGCTAAATAATTTTCCTACTACACTCATAAAATGCTTTTATTAAAATGAAATATCTTAAATTAGATGTATATATTATTAGTATCTATTTAACATTGTGGAATTTACAGAATATGCTGAGAATAATTAGTTATTTTATTATGTATAATTAGCAATAATAATAATTCATGCTAGTATAAGTTTCATTAATTATGAACAAATGTATCACTAATGCTAAAGTTCTCAGAAATATTTTATTGAAATTCTTGATATTACATACCATAAATTATTTTAAACTTAATGAAATCAGATATGACTATATAAAACTTTGCTTGGCTTTAGTGGAATTGTCATGTTTATTAAATAGAATAATAGTATTTTGCCAATATCACTTCAACTTAATTCCAAATGTATAATTTGTCATATTAATAATATTATGAATTTTAAAAGTACAATAGAATATTTATTGGATAGCTAAATTGTGCCTTAAAACTAAATAATTATCTGCAGTAATAATAATTGAAATCAATGTTCATCTTCAGCATTGTATTTTTTTTTTAATTTAAAAGGGTTAAAAATTTTTGAAAGAAAAAAGGAAAGATTGTAATTGTTTAATGATTTAACAATTTCCTTAGTAATAATTTGATTAATAAATGTTTACTAGAAGTATCCAGAAAGTTATGATTCTGATGAAATATATTGAAAATACATATTTACAAATGTTTGTGATGAATAATAAAAGTTGTAAGGATGATATTACAGTGGATAATTATTCACACTAATTATATATTATACCCACGAATTGGTTTCTTTATCACCGAAGAGGTTTTACCAGCATTGACCCTATATGTGGTCTGTGTGCTCGTGAAGATGAAACCATGGACCATATTATACACCGGTGCCCAAGACTTAAAACTCTGAAAGATATAATTATAATCAATTCCAACATAAGACCTGATATGATTTTCTCACTCGAAAATGCTATTCATAATGGTTTTTTTTCAATAATAAGGCTTTCTACCTTTGTCCTTTATTCCATATGGATAGTGAGATGCAAAAGTCTCATGGAATTACCCCCACCACAAATCATACCATTGTTCTATCAAACGCTCAAAAAAATCAAGAAACGTGACCAGCTCCTTGCCTCCAGTAAAGTATTTGCTGACACCTGGTCTTTAATTGCTCTTTCCTTTTCCTGATTATCAATTCCCACCTACCCAGCATTATAGAATAGTCATTTATAAAAGAAAATATTTATGTTTATATAAAAATGCTAATACCATTAAACAAGTTCTTTGAATCTCTTCACTATACCTAACCACATAAGAGTATAACATTGTGCTCTCATAACATAATCTAGCCAGATGACATATAGAACATTATATAATCATATTATTGTACAATTTATTCATTTATTTATCCTTTATTAGTATGTAATCACTATTTATTGTTAATAAAATTTTTATTGAAATGAAAAGTGGATGTTTCCCATAATTCAATTGGTATTCATAGGAAAAAGACATAGTTTACTCAAGATATTTATGAGGAAAAGTGCAATGATAAACACAAAGGAATCACCATGTTATCAAACAGCAAAGAAGATTATGAGGCCTTCTAATAATTCTACAGTTTTTAAAGTGTTATGTTCGAGGTTTTTTTTTTCTTTTTTTTTCTTCATAAAAGAAACATGAGGAAATCTTATTTAAGAATGTTTTATTTTTGTTGTATATTGTATTATAATTTTATGTGTGTTTAAGGTTCATAGGTCCAGCAGTTGGTTTGCTCATAAAATAAAAGGATTCAAAACAATTAGAGTTGAATATAGGCTTGCTCATGAAACAAAAAAGATATGCAGTAATGTTAGGTTTAGATCTTGTTTGTATCATAAACGACCACAAGAAAGATAAAAATCATGATAAATTGTTAAACTTTATTATGTTATTTTTTTGTTTGTTTGTTTTTAATGACTTTTTGGTAAAGCTGCAATTATCATGGAAAATAAAATTCAATTTTAATCAAATCTAGGCATATTTAATATTATGTTTTATATTGTATTGCATAACTAATTACTGCTAATAATTATTACAGTTGGAGATCACTTTCAAGTTGATAATTACTATTTTAATTTCTGTGTATTAGTTAATGATTATATTCCATTTGTTTGGTGTTCACACTTATAAGGTAGACATTGATTATTTGTGAGATTTGATTGTTGCCATGTTAGATAATTATGATATTATGCATTGTTATATTTGTTATTTGTCTTTATATCCATGTCATCTCACATGAGGCATACTTTTTCCCTTACCCTGTGTAAAAGTGCAAGTCATCATCATGGGTGAATTGCATATAATGCCCATGGATTTTTGAGCTAATTAAGGCCTATACTATTACAATGGATTTTGTATATTTTCTTAAATGAGGGATTAACCACCCCCTTTTCCCATATCCTTGTAGGTGTTTCCAAATAGTGGCATTAGGATTTCAAACCATTCATAGTCATGGAATGGCTGTGATCTAGGTTACTTACTTATTTGCCTTATCTCACCACCATTATATATCTGGATATATTGCATATGGCATTATATTTCATCCCATTAAGTCTTGATAATTTAATATTTAGTGACAATGAAATCATCTTTGAGAAGGTATGAATTAGATATGTGAACTGTGTTAGCATTAAGGAAATGATGATAGTAAATAGTAATACCCCTATTAAGTATTAAGTTATAATACTATGTCATTGTACTAGTTTATTGTCTATTCAAAGGGATCTCAAATACACATACTGTATTTATTGTTTGTTATTCTTAGTTCAGTGTTAGTAAACCAAAGTTTCAATAGTATTTAAGAAAAGTTCTATAATATGATATTAATGAATCAAGTGTAGAGTGACAATGATATTGATTTATTTTGAACAGATTAGAATAATATTACCAGTCCATAGCCTAGGTACATAGAATTGGGAAGTTACATAATCTTCTTAATATATTAAAATAAGCATAATTATTAATATTTTGGGGAATACTCATTATCTTACATTGCCTAGTATTAAGTATTGTCAACCTACCAATTCATTGGGATTATCACACTTACATTTAATTTTAATATATATGTTTCATAAACCTATGCATGTAAATAAAATACGGTATAGTAAATTTAAATTAAAGAATGGGCGTAAATAATGTTTAAAAAAAAGAGGTGATAATGTATTATAATTTTTGATTAGATCCAAGGAGATCTTTTTCTGTTAAGATTATAGTTATGCTAACAAAATCTTGTTTTATGTACTTTCATTTTTTATTTTATAAGTTTGATGAAGGTTACAATATATATATTTTTTAATGCGTAAATATTGTAAATAAAATGTGTTTTTGAAATATATTAAGTTGTCAGTAACCTTATTGCTAAACCATATTGTTATTGCTATTACCATATCTTTACATTATTGTTATAGCTATCACCATCATTATCACTTAATGTTATTGATTTTATTACATGTTCAGCATATCATTAATCAATTTTACTAAACTCATGTTGAGAGTGTATAAAATTATAATATTGATTGAGTGAAATATTGTTGATATTTTTTGCAGAGATGCTATTTAAAAATGATATATTAAAAGTAAAATATTTGATTTTAAAGAATAATATTTCAATAAGTTGTCGAATGCCATCATTCGCTAAATCTGGTCATACTGTTCAGAGAAGTCAAATTTAAATTGCTTTCAGATGATGTTGTCATTGTTATATTGTTATAATAGTTGTGATCAGAATGTTTTAAGATTATCTGGTGGTTAAATTGATTATTATGTTTACATTAGAATTACGGGTTTGTTGAGTTATTGTAAAGTTTAGATTTATCTTTGTTATTACTAGTAAAAGAGTCAAACATCTTTTAATAATTCCCTTTTGTAGTGTTTTTTTTTCTACATTTGGACAGCAGTAAAATTCCTCTTGCTGATCCAGATATACATTATAAAATTATTAGATTCTAAAATCATAAGAACCCTAAGAAATTAAATTATTGATTAATAATTTTAAACTTTGATTTTGTTTGTTAAATTTATTTCTCAAGTCATTTGGTATACATTACCTTGATCTCTTATTTTATTCTTATTATTCTTATTAATTAATTAAAATCCCAAAGATTTAAACCTTCTTTTTTAATTATTTAAACGTAGAACATTTGCTTTTATTTTAATAGTATCAAATTAATATTTCGGGTTTCCATTCATTATCACCAACATTGCCACCATACTTTATCCATACTTTATTTTCTTTTAATTTCATCATCTCATTTTATTATCCTAGCACAGTTTATTCATCATTCATTGTTTCCCATTTCATTACAACATTAACTATTCATTAGCCTAACATTTTCCCTATTTCTTCTCATTCATTAATGATGATGAGCATCCTGACATGAAATAAATTATCTGCCCCTGATACTATCTCAGTTCAGAGTATGATACTCACAACTATTAAACCAATTGATAGACTGACAGAGTAAACAAACATCAGCCAAATTAATATAATAATAATGTTTATTACAATTAAATACAAGTAAAGAAATTACAAAATTAATTAATATTGCAACTATGCAATATTGCATCTATGAATATCTTAAGAGAATACTTTATTATTGGCAGCCCTGATAGTTAAATTGATCCCCTACTCAATTCCTTCAAAGACTAAAATAATCTTTTAACAGTGTTTTATAACATAGAATGTATACTATATATGAGAATGGCTTTTAATAAGAAAGAAAGAAGATATTCAATTTATCTCCTTGAATGCTTATGCATATATGCAACAATAAAGATACATGTGTGCAGAAATTTAATACTCCCTAATGATTATACATAAAATAAGAAGAGATATTCTATATAAGAGAGACATAAAAAACCAATTCTAAGCTTACCATGCAAAACACAAATGAGTTAATGATTCGATAATTGGTAGCCTGGTTTAAAAGAATATGAGCTTGAATAAAACATCATGGTCAGAGGCACTGAAGAATTCCCAAGATATAGTGAAACTAACAAACAAGGGATGTTCTGACTATAGCAAAGCCAGGTCTTGCCAGAGTAAATGAGTGTTGTAAAGGTAGTAGATGATCCAGGCAACCAAAAAAAGATACTAATAACATCAACATGGTAGAGACTTAACTATCCCAGTGAAGTAAAAGAAACCCTCTATAAAATACCTTTGGCTTATGTATGGCTTTGTTTTAAGTACACACACAAGTTGATGATTATTTTTTATATAATAGCATATTATCTATAAGCATTAAGGTGTTTTAGTAAATCTAAAATTAAAGCACACATATAAAATAAATTGATTAACACTAATTTAAAAAAAGGTTATTTTAAACATTAAAATTTTTCTTTAGAAGATTTTACAAATTGATTAACTTCTGACTTATTTTTTTAAAAGAGAAAAAAACATATGTTTTAAATATTTTAAGAGAGAGGGGAAAGGGATCAAACTATTCTACAATAATAATTAGATTTCATTAAAAATTGTCAAAACTTTCAACAGATGAAGAAAACATCATAAATTCTAAATTAAAGCATATTCTAAAAAAACAGTAAAACATTCATACATGACTCATATATATATACAATATTAAATAATAGATGCTTAGAATAAAAAATGGCATTTAAATTTCTTATTATGGTTAATAATAATAATAATAAAAATAATGTATATATACAATGCAAAAAACTACGTAAGATCTCTGGCTTATTTTAAAATAGATAAAAGTTTATATTACTCCTAAGTCCTTCATTGTTGTTGCTTTAGCTTCCTTAAATTTATTTAAAAGGTAGCCACCTTTGTCTATTTTATAATTGCCATTGTCTGGAAAATTAATTGAGAGACTTCTTGGCAAATTGGCTTTAGGAAGTCAACTTTCTAAAGATTTATGATTTCATGACATGTTGAAGATGAAGGTTCAACTTAGAGCATGGAGTTTATCTTGCTGAGATGCCTAGCTCCATTTATTTTGAAGAATGGCAATAAGAAAATTTGGTCCTTTTTTAAATTGTTGGATGTTTGCCCAGAACTGTTGGTGGGTATCTCTGAGGCTGTTGGGAGAGCTGGTAAGAAGTGCAGCTTGTCACACAGAATGAAGAGTCCCAGTATAGCATAGAAAAACTCTGACAAACAATCAAAGAATGCTGGCAATGACTGAGTTAAGGAATGAAGTTTCTGAATAGCTTTTGCATAGCTTGAATGTTTTCTGAAAGAAACAATATATTTTGGGGAGCTTTTATATTCATTTGTTCTTTCCATTGTGCTACTCCACAAATTTTTCTAGAACTCTCAAAATTAGCATCTCAAAATATCCAGAGTTTAAATTAATTAATAAGCCAGGTTTTTAATTACTTAAAATTGAATATTTTTTCATTCCATGCTAATTACTTTTATTACATGTCTTATCTAAACAATCATAACTCTTAATTTTTTTTTATTGCAACAGATTAAAATTTTATTTGGAGGTTAAGCATTATTCTATAAAGTTTTAAAACAATCTTACATGAAAAATAACAGATTTATTTAAAAAGTTTGCTTTTTATATATAAAAAAAATTGACATTACTTTTTATTAAATAAAGTTATTTTAGCAATTTGTGTGCGTATATATATATCTGCAACTGCACTTTTCTAGCACACATTAAACTATAATATTTAAACAGCATTAAACTGTTGCACATGCGCTTTAGATTTTAAATATAAAATGAATGAATACTAACACTTCAACAACCACATGATAAAGTCTTTGTGGAGATACTGAACTGATATCAGACCCATATAGCTATTTGGCTTGCTATGCTGATTTTGAAGACATTACGTGTCTAAAAAATTCATGCTTGCAAGCTGAATAAAAATTGTTTCATAAACGCTCAGAGTTTAGTATTTAGATCTAGTTTCTTATTTCCTGTCCTTCACTGATGATAGCAAAATCAGCTTGAAATCATGATCTGAAGGTGGAACTAATAAAAGAGGTAGTGAATGCTTACTCTGACGTTTATGTAAACAAACACGCTTTGATGGTGTTTTTGGTAAAACGCCATCTGTTGATCATAAATACAAGCGTTGGCAAGTTTAACTTGTTTTTTTGTTTTTCATAAATGTACCTTTGAAGTTTTTCTTGCAATGATATATATTGCAGAGGCTTTTACTATGTGGAGCTACTGAACTGATATCAGACCCATATAGCTATTTGGCTTGCTATGCTGATTTTGAAAACATTACGTGTCTAAAAAATTCACGCTTGCAAGCTGAATAGAAATTGTTTCATAAACGCTCAGAGTTTAGTGTTTAGATCTAGTTTCTTATTTCCTGTCCTTCACTGATGATAGCAAAATCAGCTTGAAATCATGATCTGAAGGTGGAACTAACGAAAGAGGTAGTAAATGCTTTTTTTGACGTTTATGTAAACAAACACGCTTTGACAGTGTTTTTGGTAAAACGTCATCTGTTGATCATATATATATATATATATATATGTCAATGCTTTTTACATGTATAGTGTGTAGATATAAATTAAGATTATAGTATAAACAAAATTAAAAACAATAATATAGTGATTAGTAATAAATTGAAGGAGCACATTTGAATATATATACATTGAGTGTGTGTTTCACTTCATCACATTTATTCAAAACATAATAAAAAAAACTTATTATACTGTTTTTTATTTTATTTTTTAAAGAAATAGTTTCATTACAATTAAACACATTCTGTACAATATTCTTTTTTTTTTTCAATAACTTTTTTCTTCTAGAGAGAAAACATTAATATATGTGTCATTCATCAGCAGTCAATATGTTTTGGATTTTTTAAGCCTATATCAGCTTTGGAATTTATACAATCACTTCTGGATGCCATTATCAAATTCAGATTATAATTTTAACTTTTCAAACTGTAGGCTTTCTGATGCAATAGTAAGAGTTTCACAGTTCTTATTTTAACTTTTACTTTACTGTTTAAGAAAAATCACTTAACAAATTTTATTAAATTTCATAAAATTTTTAGCTTTACTCTTAAAAAATGTTTCATTATATGAATACTGTATCATATCAAAATGATAAATAAATTATAGTACTTTCAACTTAACCTGAAAAAACATTATTAATAAATGTAAAAATGTATAGTGCTCCAAGATGAAAAAATGGCTGCCCTTGTATTGTAAAATTTATTAAATTTATGAATTTTAATGTGTTTATTTTTTGTTTATTTACCATTTTTTTTGGATAGCATATAATTAAATTCATGTCTATTAATACAGCATATATCACATCTTCATTGTATCTTTAAATATTGAATATATTTCACTAAGAGAATGGCAAGTAAATTATCAATAATTATAACCAAGTCCTTAATTAATTTTAAGGCCAAGTATAATAATCAATGTTTTGTGTTAACTAAGTGTGGTTCAATGGGTGGGGTGAAATTAGAATGAGGGAAAGTAACTCAATTTTTTATTGTATTTAATTAAATATTTTCATTTATAAAATAATAATTATAAATTAGTTTGTTTAAAAATTAAGCTAATTTTTTTTTTCTGTTTTATAAAATCTTTGACTACTTTATTTATAAAGAGTCCTTGAAAATATCAAGCAAATTGTTTTTGGTCATGATTTTTAATTCTATTCATTATTGAAAAAGATTTTGCTACACATACACTAGTAGAAGATGTAGCCAATATTAAATTTGCAAATATATGTAAAAAGAATTTAAATGTATAAAAAGTATATATTCAAAAACTTTATTAATATCTGTGTTTTTTAAGTCATCTGAATTACAAACACCACACCTATTAATTTATTTCTTAACTTTGAATATATATATAAACAAACTTTAAATTTCCATAAGTATCTTCGAAGAAATGTGTGCAATAAGAAAACCCTCTTGTAATTATATTTTGGATCAGCTACATTTTCAATTCGAAGATAGTTTTTAATGATATATATATATATGTATTGTTCACTTTGACCAGTAGTTTTTAAATTGATTATGTTTACAAGTAATTGTTTGTTTTTAAAATAATAAAAAATATTTAATAAATACGATTGTTTTTACTTTGTTAAATATTGTATAAAAGAAAACAACAGATTAAAATCATTTAAATATGATAAACAATGTGACAGATTATGTATCTCTGTGTCTCATTTGTCAAGGTTTTCTAAAATCGTTTCAAATATTATTAAATCTTCTAGTATTTAAAACTGTTTCCAGTAGGTTTTCCATTATGTGATGACCTCATTGTACTTGTAGATAAAAGTTTTATAAGTTTTTTTTATTTAATTGTTAGAGTTTTTGTAGAACTACTGAAAAAGAATGGTTTAATTATTTTTAAAAAAGCATTTTTTGATTTGTGGTTTTTTAAGAGCTGAAAACAAATTAAGATTTAATCTATGCGCATAGGATGAACAAAAAGGTTTTCTGAATATTGTTTCTTAATCATTACTTAAAACTATTGCAGTCCAAACTGCACCATCATAAGTTTGCTCAATATTATATTTTTTAAAAGTTGAAATATATATTAAGCCAAAGCAGATAATATTCTATCATGGATTAATATGAATTAGTTCAGATTTATATACTCTCCAGCTAAAAATAATAAGTACCCATTCCCTAATCAATGGCTAGCTTACTTAGCTGCAATAACTAAAATTATTCCTGAAGTTGCTAAGAAACCCTTATAGTTGTTGAAAAAAATCTCAGTAATTCCATTTTATATTTGAATTCCAGGTGAATAACATAACATATATTAAATTACTTCATTTGTTAAAGTAATAGTAATTATAATAGAATTACTTGTAATAGAAATACATCAGCAAATCAATGTTTTAAATATATTATTACAATTTTACTTACAGTAGTGATTAAAGCTTGTTTCCAAGGTTCGATTTTCCACTCACAATAAAGTAATGGCGATAAAACACCTAAAATCATCATCTCCACAGAATCTGCCATCTAAAATATATACATATTAAAACAAATATTATCATGAAAAAATGTTACAAATATATATATAAATTGAAAATTACCATAGACGGAAATTATAATATAAAACCACTAAACATCACATGATCACGATTTCTTATGCCTGCTCATAACTGTTATTAAAACAGGCAAAACTCTCCATACAGTAGTGTCACTCAGTGCAAGCCAGAGTAATCAATATTGCCAGAAGTCTTGTGCATAAAATTCCTATCTAGTGTCTATATCCCCAGATTAGTTTCTGGCTTGTGGCCTTCATCAGTGAGGAGCCTTGGATCTGAGAGTACTGCACCTAGATTTTAGGATCTTAGAGATAAAAGGTGGCTGCTGGAGAGATGCATTAGATCCTAAGACCTAGATGCCATGCTCTCAGATCCAAGGCTCCTCATTGATGAAAACCACAAGCCAGAAACTAGTCTGGGGATATTGGATGAGTAGGCACTAGACAGGGAATTTATGCACAAGCTTATACTGTATGGAGAGTTTTGCCTGTTTTAAATTATAATATACCCAGCCATCCATGTCTACATTTAAATTTTTGGTGTTTTTTAATAAGCAGATGTAAATTTTATTACATTATTTATATTACAATCTATATACATTGCAAATGGAAGAGTGAAAATTTTGGTTAAATGTTTTACCTTTGCACAATCATGTTTTGACTGTAGTTTGTTGAAATATTTATTGGTAACATTTATACATGCATAGCTAGGTGTGTGTATATATATATATATATATATATATATATATATATGGAAAAAGAGAGAGAGAAAGAGAAAGAAAGAGTCTATGTGTGAAAAATAGCATTGCATCATGTCTTTGACAATCAAATTTTTAGATTTTAAAGCATATACTTCACTTGAAATCTGGCCTATGTAAGTTAAATCCCAGCATAAAATTTTCAAATTAGCCTCTTTCATTATATATGCATTCCAGATATGAAACTATCAATATATTTTTACTATAGAAGAAATATTAATGTGAAAATTAAGCAAGCAAATTTTATATTTAACTTTGTCTTCTAAACAAAGCTATAGAAATCTTCTAGGGCAATAATCTGTTATTTTACACTAAAAAGTGTTGTCTGAAAGAAAAGAAAAATTGTTCTAAAATTATATTTAAAAGTAAGCAACCATTCAATTGATTTTATCATTTATTTATTATGCAAGTGTTAATTAATTTAAAACGAATTCCATATCTTATTTTATTTGTCAAGAATGTGTAAATTGATAATATTTCTTTGAAAGAAATGAAATAGAAGGAATTAAAGAATCTTTATTATTAAAAATTGATGATTCTGAAGCAATTAATTTATTTAAAAGTTCTTTTAATATTAAAAGTGTATGGAAAGTAAATGGAATTGTAGTTAATGTTTAGTCTAAATATGTTATTATTTTGTAGTTCTTTACCCTTGAGAAGTCTTCTTGTAGCAGTGAAACCATTGGTAGTGTTTTAGAGTTTATTTTCTTGTATAATCTAGTTGAATTGTGATTTGGGGGTAATTTTGATTTGTTAATAATTGGGAAATGCTTTTATAGCTTTAGGTCATAAATCAAGTCATCTGAAGAGTTTATTCAGCTTTTTTTGTGATTCTAAAATTCAGGCATATTTGTAATTGATAATATTATAATAATATTGGAGAAAAAATATTTTATTTAGTTTGTTATTATTACATAAATCTTGGAATTTCTTTATTATTTATGTTATCATTTTTAGTATCTTGATAATTATCATAATCTTGTGCTTTTCGTTAACCAGAATTAAAAGATGGAGAGTTTGCTTGATCATGGGAATACTGCTTCAATGTGTCATGAAAAAACTTACACTATACTTAAAATAATATTGTCTCCTAGGTTAAAGCACAATTTAGAAAAGTCATAGGATCAATGTCATTATTATTACTACTATAGAATAAAATACTAATATAAAATTGGCTCCAGTAGTGGCTTGGATATTAATAAAGTATCTTGTGCTGTTATCTATGATGTTACCTCAGCCAGTGTATTCATTTGTATGCATTAATACCATTACATAGATTAAATACAATAAGAACTTAATATATATACCACAAGACTATTACATATTTTAGCAATCAATATGTGGGTCCAACAAATATTTAAACCATATTCAGTGTGACAATTTAAACAAATAATCCTATAATGTGCAGACAAATAAATTACGCACTAGGAAGCCAAAATATTTAAAGTTTGGACAAAAGAAATTCCAAATTAAGAGAGACAACATATAAATAAATTCCAAAAAATTAAGTAATAATAAACTGTAATGTGCATAAAAGGACTGATGTTGGAGTTAGGTTGTAATTTAAGAAAAATAGTAAGCAATAACTAAGTTTAATTTCTTATAATAAAATTATATCAGAATTTATTAGCATTAGCTTGAACTAAACAGTATTAAATTTGAAAAAGTTATAAAGACTAAATATTATAGCCAAAATGAGATATACAAATAAAGAAATAATAATCAGTCAATTCTATCTGATTATTGCAATGAAATATAAAAAAAGGTGTTACAAAGTAATAGAGATTCAGAAAAGATAAAAATGAATTAAATAAGAAATAGTTAAGATATCTAGAATATTAAAATCTAAGATAAAAGTAAAATAAATGACTGTCCATCTTTTCATTGCAAAATAAATATTTAATGCAGACTCATTTTTTTAATAATAGATTCTCATCCCTCAGTTTACATAATGCTAAAATAAATACATCACTGATGGACTACTGTCTCTCTATGTGTATAATTAGTAATCGATAGCTATGAAAAGATAATAGCATTTACACATATTACATATGAAATAATCTTATGATATTACATTTACAATAGATCGTACATTTATAATAGATCAATTATCTATTACTTTAGTTACAATTAACCATTATATAAGAAGTTCAAATATACCACTTTGTTTAGCATGGTATAAAATAAAGAAAAGGCTAAATGAATTGTGCAGAAAGAGAGCCAATGACATTATGCCACAAAATTAAACAACACAGAGGATTCTTGATATATAGAAAATGCTTCAATTTTTGTCATCTTTTATGCCAAATTATGAATTAATTAATAATTTACAAGAGGAATACAATAAATTATATCACCAAATTCAGCAAAATTTAAAAAGATAGATAAGAAAGCTAATAACTTACTTACAATTCTTATCAAAACCAATACCTAACTATACCAAAATTTATATACTTCATACAAAGGTATTTCTACAATGCTGAAAGCTCATGTTTTTCATAGTGTTACATATATTTTTTAAATGTTAAAATTAAAGTCTGGTGATGCTAAAAGTGAAATAAAAACATATCAATGCATTATTACAGCTAAGCATAAAATATATTACTAAAGAAGAAATACAGAGAAAAATTAATAAATTAAAGATGAAAATAATTTTTGAAAATAATGCAATTCCGTACCCATTTATAAGCATTTAGATTATGTCTTGATATCAGCAATATTGAACTTGCTTATGAAAACATTGACTGGCTGTACATTAATAAAATACTATTGTTTAATATAATAAAATAAAGAGCTAAATAGATACCAATTATAGAAGACTTAAGATATATCTCAACTCAAAATACTGATTCCAAAGTATTAAGAACATTATTGAAAAGATTACATCAGTTGATAAATAAAAATTATCAGCTATACATCAACTATAAAAAAAGAACAATGAATGTAGTTTTCAAGATTTAAGAAGCAATTAAGTATGTCTGAAAATTAAAACCTGTAGAATATTTTGCATTTGATTTGGTAAATTTGTACACAATTATTTAAAGCACTAAAGCAATTATTACTAAAACATAAATATTTGGTTCAGGCAATACAAAACTATATTAATAGTAGTATAATCTCACTTAAAAATTATATTAAATATTCTGAACTTTTTATTCCTAAAAGAGGAATACCATAACGATCACCACTAGCTGAACTGCTCTTTGTAATATTTATAGATCAGTTGGTCAAAAATATTGAAAATTAAGTGCTTGATCTTTATCTTTCTTGTTCAAGTGTGAAGATTGTGGCAATATTGATGATGTAATAGTAAATTTTTTCAGAATGTCTACAATATTCAAATTGTTGTGGAAATCCTGAATAGCTTTTAGAGAAAAGTATACAATTGTCTACAAGCAAAAAAAAATACTATTTGAAAGTCAATTCCATCAGTGTTCTAGAAATTCTATTTTATATGTCAAAAACTGGTGTGAATAGATACTTAAACAAGATGGTAATTGATAAAATTGGTAAAAAAAAATTCAATCTTTCTTATCAGTAAGCTTTGCAAAATTACTAGGAAAATAATTTCTAATGCCATTACTGTGGGAATCCTATTTTATCATGTACCATGAATGAATATACAATATAACATTAAATAAATTAACTAGACAGCAAAGAACTACATTTAGGGAAAATCTTTACATTTGTTATCAATTTATTAATTGTCAAGGAGACTTCAATCTTATTGACCCAAAGTTGTATTTATCATATATAAAAGTACAAACATATATCAATATAATACAAGATAAATGTTTTAGTCCATCATGATTAGATGTTAATTTAATTAGTAAAATTGAAAAAGATAAATCATTTTATGCAAATTTATTGATAGCATATAAGGTCTTACAGAATGACTTAAATGTAAATAGCTTTGTTACCATCAAATATAATGATTTAATAAAGCTAATAAGTGGTGTTTAATAAGCTTGGACAAAAGTATCAGTGATTAAAGTTTTGAAGAATCTTCACAAAATACAAGTTCCACAATCTTATATCAAATTCAGTTTCAAATTATTAAATGGCTTCCTGCCAACAAGAAGTTAGTTGAATAGTAGATTAAATATGAGTTTAGATACCATGTGTTGTTATTGTTTCTTTTTTTGTAAAATAAAAGAAGATACTTTTTTCACTTGTTTGAAGAATGTGTAGAATTTAAAACTTTTTAAAATCAAAAGTATTTTGTGGTCCATACATAAATATAAAATGAAAAATAAAAATAATATTAAAAGATTTAATCAACATAAAGCATTGGTTTTGTTGCATGCTCTAAAAACCAAATGGACAATAAGATGTGAAATTATTTTTGATAATAAAAAATATAACTATTTAAAAAACTTGATAATGATTGGAATAAATATTAATAACTGCATCAAATTTACTCTCCCACAAAAAAAGATAATGGAAGACATTTGGTCAAGTACTGATCTGTCTTCGTGTGAGTTATGGAAATAAACTGGAAAATTAAAATAAGTAATATTTAATATTAAAGAAATAATTTTTAAAAAAGATAAATAAATATTAAAATCTATAATTTTAAAATTATATATAAATAATTTAAAAATGAATATAATTATTTTTTGTTAATAAAGATTTTACTTTAAATAATATATATATCATATCATTGCTAAACTGCTTTCTTAATAGACATATTTATTATTTTCACTGTATAATTCTTTCATATTTCCTGATGTTTAAAATAATTTTCAAAAAATTTTATTCCATTGTTAATATAATAATTTTTAAAAAAATAGTTTTCTCTTTTTTTCTCTTTCTATACCTTTTTTTCCTTCCTTCTAGTTCCTTATCCCATCCCCCTTTCCTTTTTACTTATATGTGAGGACTGTGTTACATACATGCATGTAAGTTTTATGTTTGAATGTATTCATATACATTGGAAATAATTTTAATTAATCAGCTCACAAAATTAATTATTAATAATAAAATTATATAGTTAAATGACACACTAAAAGGATAATACAAAGGTACTGAAAATTACATTTTTAAATGCTTTTATTGAAGTTGGAAAATCAATTTGTTTGATTGTTAACTTCTGATCTTTTTCAAGTTAGAATGAAATT